>JADRCH010007280.1:738050-1254484 GCA_019843965.1 Rhynchomys soricoides
CAACAACAACAACAGCAGCAGCAACAACAACAACAACAGCAGCAGCAACAACAACAACAACAGCAGCAGCAACAACAACAACAGCAGCAGCAACAACAACAACAGCAGCAGCAGCAACAACAACAACAACAGAACAGGGGCCTTAAAGGATTGGACTCAGTTTAATCAAGCTGTTCAATTAAAGTGGTACTGGAACCATATGAGCAGGCCTCTCGTTGGGATGGATTGTGCTCTTAGACGAAGGTGAACTCTCAGACCAGACCCCTATCTTGGGCACCACTCATGTGACTTTCAGACTTCTCTCTGTCTCTCTAACACCACATGCAGGAACTGTAGACAGAAATGAACCAATGCTCCACCTCACTGGCTCTGTTGGGAACACTGATCTTTTCTGCTTACCTTGAAATTGAGTCATCTGCTGGGCGATACACGAATTCTGCTGTTTAGGGATCATTGCCATAGGACCTGATCTCTGCTTCTCTTGCTAAACAGAAGATGGAAAGGCCATATTAGATAACATATACCAAGAAACACCAGCCTTGGATTGCTGTGTAGGGACCTAGGACTTGACTTCGGTGCAGCAAAAGCATGAACGGGCACATCAACACACACTTGCATGCATGCCCCACCCACCAGGCAAGACCCCACAAATAGACACAAAAGAGTCTGCATCTGGGTTAAGGAAACCAACTGCAACAGCATAGGATGGGCCAGGAGAGAATAATAGCAAGAGTACGCAGACAAACAGACATTCTGGATGTCTGTCTGCTCAGGATGGGTCAGCAGTGAGATATGATTGCCAAAAGAGTGTATGTAACATTAGGCTGCATTATTAGAAGCATGGTACATAGAAGGAGGGAGGTGACAGTCTTATACTACTCTGACTTGGCCAAACCATACCCACAGTACTAACAGGTATCTGGGTATGTCATTCTGGGAGCTTCAGATAAAGTAGCTATATCCAGAGGATGGTAAGTCATGAAGGATAGGGATAAATACTTCAAATTACCCAGTCAAGGGATTGCTAGTGAGCTGGGGTGCTAGGGCTGGAGCAGAGCATATTCTGGGCTATTTGGCCCAGTTTCTACAGAACTGTCATGGAGCAAGTGCTGAATCTTGGTTCAGATGTTCTGGGATAATCACATGGTCAGATGGACACCATCTACACCAGGAGTAGCCATACACTCAATGGCCATTTCCCTTCCTCCTGACCTGATTCAGGGTAGAGAGGGGAGGAACTTCCTGTCTTCATCTCCAAGTATACTAGGTGTTCAGGGGGTAGGGACCCTACTTCAGGGTCTCAGGCCTCACATTCTGTTTGGATTCAGCGGATTCCAAACCATGGGAATACTGGCAAAAATATAACCAGTGAAGCCTGAAGGCCAGACATAGTGGCTGCCCCTCATGTTGGCAGGGCCTGACTGTGACAGTTCAGGACTCACCATGTCTTACCACCTGCTACCTCCTCCATCTTTCTCCCCTTCTTAAATAGTCTGTGGCAAATATGCCAACTACCGAAGGCCAGGAAGCACACATCCTTAGGTCACCTGCTGGTCTGGTGACCCCTGATGCCAGATTGGATCTTAGGATATGGAATGCCTGCATAGGGCCAGTTTCTCCACCAAAATGCTCCCAGAAACCTTTTCTGCACTGAGAAGGGTTGGTGTAACAGTGGGTGGGGCGGAAGGCCAGTGCTTGGGTGTGTGCCTAGCTCACAAGCCTGGCAGCAGCTCCTGGCCTTATTTCCCTGCCAAGGCAGAGAGGACAAACACATGGCACAGAGGAGACTACAGCATAAGCTATTTCCCCAGACTGGGCTTTGCTTTTCTACTGCGCCCTTAGGCAGCTTCCTGTGGAATTCTTGCCTCCTCTTGGACTGGGGCTTTTGGGATGTGCTGCAGGGAGGGAGGTTCCATCTCAGTTGACCAGCAGAGCTACTCTCTTCTTACTAAAACATTGGGTCTAGAGGGAGTTGGGTGGGGTGGATCTGTCTTACTGTCCCGAGCACTTCACACCCACTGTTTCCTGTCATGAGGCCATAACTCAGAGGCATGGGGTCATGTGACAAGCCCAGGCCAGTCCATCTGAATCTGGCTGAAGATTTTCTGGGTGGGTGACCATGTCTAAAGATGGCTCTTTCAGTTCTGTTTTTCCTCCTAGCGATACTAGGTCCCCAGATTACTGATGTGACATGTGAGGTTCAAAAGAGATTAAGTGACAGCCCACAGCAACCTGGCTAGCAAGTACAATGCCTTTTGACTATGGACCCAGTGCTCAACTCACTCCTGCCTGTGAGGCCACTGATGTCCACATCCATCTGGATACCATCCTCGTCTGCTTCATTAGTTTTCAAGTATCAGTGTTGTCTGGGGCTAAGGGCAAGGGCAGATGGGGGCTAAGAGTGTGACCCAACAGAAATCAGGGCAGGGCAGAAAAATACAGAGAGGAAGATGGACAGGGAGAGTATGTCCAGCAGTACGGTAGACAGAAAGGCTAACTCGAGGCAGTAGTCAAGGATGGGATCCTAGTCCACCTGGCCTAGCAGATAAGAGCGAGCACTGTAGACCTGGGCCAGGTTCACACGGATAAATAGGGAGCAGGGAAGTATCTGTCCAGGGAAGCATACATTCTAGAGCCTCTGGAGTGTCTAGGGGAAGTTTGGCTAGGGCCTAACAGGGCTCCCATGCTTGTCTGGGTGCTGACAGCCAGTTTGTAAGACCCCTGGCTCTGTGTGTCCTCCATGAGCTGGCTCTTTGCCCTGAAGCCCATTGCTCCCACCAGGGTCCTGCTGTCCCTGGCAGAGGGCGCCAGGCATTCTCTCCAGGCCTCCAGAGGAGGCTGCTTCCTTTGTTTTGCAGACAAGGCTCCCATCCTTTGTTCTGAATCAATGTGCTACAAAGATAAGCCCCAAGAAAACAGTTGTTGCCTTTTGACACTGACAATTAGAGCCATAGGAAAATGGAGAAAACAGGAAATGACAAATGGTTTCAGTGACCAGGAGGAAATGGTGGCTGAGAATTGCTGCTTAGTGACAGTCCCTCTTGTGAGGGATAGCCCAGGTCTGGCGGCTTTTTCTAGGCACATATGGAGGGGTCATTACAGGAGTCAAATTTCCAGAACTGCAATTGTATGGGACACTGACCAGCAGGCTTTGTGGGAGCTCAAGACTATGTCTCGCTTTGTGGCTAAGCTAGGAAGCTTAGAGCTGGGCCAGCAGAAAGTCTCAGGTAACTAAAGCCCCAGCTCTTCCTCTGTAACACCCTTTCCTGGCCCCATTTAGCCACATTCACCAACAGATCCTGCCTTTCTGGAAGCTTCTTGCTGGTACTCAAGAATCTGAAAACTGCCACTTGTCTCTAGGGCTTTTAGGATGCTAGTGCCTTAGTTTATGTGCCAAGCAGGAGCGAGGTAAAGGTCTGGGATGCCCCAATACTTCCATGGCCTATTAGTAGCACAGATCTCAGCACAGAGCCTGCCAGAAATGAGTTTGTGCTACATCAAATCCAGCCAGCATCTTGGTGTTTCCTGTGGCACAGCCTTGGTCCTCTCTCTCATCCTCGAAGAGGGAAAATCAGGTGTTACCAGCTCAATAGTTACACAATGTGAAGGTAGGGTCAAAGAAGCCAGCAGGAATAAGATATATATCCCACAAAAGGTCCCTGGGTTTTGGCCTAATTTGGACAAATTTACCTAACCTGTGATCTAGAGAAATAGAGTATTGAAGGAGGGAAGAACAGGATGATAGGGAAGAAAGAAAGAAAGAGCTGAGAGAGGAGGAGAGGAATGGAGAGAGTGGGGGAAAAGGAAAGAGACCCTGATGAATTGGGGAGGAGCAGGAGATGGGAGATATGGGGGGCAGGACAGGAAAGGAAAGGGGGAGGGAGGTGACAGAGATGAGGAAAAAGGAGGAAGAAGGGGAAAGGAAGGGAAAGGAGAAAGAGAGAAGAGGAGCTTGTTTTCTCTACAAGGCACTTCCTACCCACCGGCTCTTGGAGCAGGTACTGGCCTTTGAGTGTCCCCTATGGAAGCCAGCCCACTAGGCTACAGAAGGCACTTCGCTATTTGTTCCAAGGGTTGATGAACTTTGGCATAGTTTGTCTATTACCCTACACGGAAAAGTGTTTTCTTTCGTGGACTTGGGAAGCTGGACTTGAAAGCAACTAGCCCATGCTCATCACTCTGAGGTCCCGATCCTATCTGCTTGAGCACTACCTGGGAAGATAAAGCTTACCCATCCCTTCAGCAGTCAGTTGATAAATATTTATGGCTGCTATGCTCGAGGCCAGACTGCGCCCACCATGTGGTTATTACTGAATGTGTCTATCAGTGTGGAGCTTACACTAGGCAGGGGAATGGGCAAGACACAAGTCAGTCATTGTAGGTAGGTTGTCTTCTAAAGGCACTATGGCAAAGTGAAGGGACGCTCAGCGGACAGGCAGAAGTAGAACCTTCAAGTCATACTATAACTACATTTCTTTATTAAGCAGGACCCAGTGTGGTGTTGGCCTGTTGAGGTCATTCCTCACCCCTCTGCATAAATGGCTGCAAGCTTCACTTAAAGTGCTGGAGCTACCATTAGAGCATTCTGAAGCCATCACCAGAGCTTCTCAAAAGAAATGTCATCACAAGTAAATGACAGAGCTTTGTGTAGCTCATCTGTACCTTAGGGCTGTCTTTGCTCTTGACCAAGGCCTGTATAAGCCCCTGCTACCTAGTCTTGGTGGTTTCAGGGCTGGCCAATCCCTACAGTGTTTGCTTTCAATGCTAGGGCTGATCCCCAGTCAGAGGAGACCTGTCTTTCTTCTGTCTCTGCAGTACCTGAAACCTCTGGCTCACTCTGACCCACTGGCTACTGTGAGAAGGGACTGAAAGGGAATGCAGACCTAAATCTCAGAGTGGAGAGGTCTCTCTGAGCCTTCACTCTAGCATGAAAGGCACTGGACTAAGCACAGAATTTGTGGTGTTGGGCATAGGAATTCTCCAGGCAAGCTAGCCGCAATCTTCTCACATGGTTTCTGAGGCCAAGGAAAAGCTGGGCAAGGCTGGGTGAAAACATGATATTTAGAGTGGATGGAGTCTCCTGGGGTTTTGATAATTCAGTTTCCCTAGGAGCTTTGGCCTGGACAAGATTCTTCTGGTTTCAGCTGAAAAGGGGGAAGCTAAGGAGTGCTGTGACTTCTAGGGAGAGAGAAATCAATAGCCCTTGACTGGAAAGCACTGCTTGTTCTTCCAGGCCAGGGCACACAGGATCAAGAGAACAAAGCTGTGTCTACTAAAGTAGAATTCCCATTAAAGGCCAGAATCTCCAGAGGTCCTTTCAGCTCCACGACCATCTTCTACAGGTTTCTGCACAGACATGGCAGACATCCTGTGGGCATTGATATTTCATACCTCAGAACAATAACTCTATGGTTCAAAGGAAATCTGCCAAGGCTGGTATCCACCACCTTGCTCTCATGGCCACTAATGGGACTCTGAGGTGTGCCAAGTCATTCCTTCTAGACTCTAGAATTGAGAGAGGTTGAGGCAAACTCATAGATAGCTTTGGTAGGCTTGGCATAGACACTGAATCAAGTCCACCTAGATTGTCCATCCTTTAGTGGGGAGACCCAGATACCCCCTTCTGGAGCATGACTCTTGAGTGAGGCTGAAGAATGAAATGCGATGTGGAGCCCATAGCAGAACACTGTCAGGAGATGGAGTTCCTGAATTTCCTGAATTCTCACTGGGTATCAGACAGCCAGGCACTGGGGAGAAGATTTGGAGGTGTAGCCTGCCATCCTAGACATAGGGTCAGTCAGTCAGGCAGGCAGGCAGGTATAGAAGCAAATGAGGTGTTAAACAGTGGGTATCAATGGGAGAGCAGTAAGGCCAAGGTGCTTGAGCTACTCTGCTTGCTTGAGTTCCTCACTTTGCCAAAGAATCCCAAGAAAAAAGTAATCTAGAAGGCAGTAGAAATCCTTCATAGTTGTACAGAGCCCTGTGGGTTGCAAAGGGCCTATTTTTCAGAGCTGTCACCTCCTGAGTTCCTCCCAATCCCGTGAGGCAGGCGGACAGGCTAAGCAGGGGATTGTGCTCCAGTTGACAGATGAAGAAAGTGAGGCACAGGGGGAAGTGACTTACCTGCAGCATCGCAGCTAGGCAGTAGTGGAGCAGGCACCTGCCTCCAGGCCTTCGGATCCCAGCCGCCCCAGGGGGCTGCCTCTGAGGTGCTGTACGAGGAGGTGACTCGGGCCAGCTCATGAGCAAAGGAGCTGCCGGGCAGGAAGGACTCATTCCCCAGGGCCTGGCGGGATGGGGGCTGTCGCCCGAGGCTGACATGGGGAGGCCTGGCTTCCCCAAGCTTGCAGGCTTTGTCTACATGAGTCTACAACAACCGATTGAACAGTCCATCAGCTGTTTGGCCACAAAAGGCTTCTGATTGATTTTGTCACTGCCCTGACCAACGAATTGGATTCTTTAAGTGTTGTGGTTATATACATCAACTGGTCTTGGGAAAACGAAACCAAATATCTTGTGCTTTTAGCTTGCTATGGGTCACAGACTCCTTTGAAGATCAGTTGGAAGGTATGGTGTCTTTCCACAGAAAACATACTTACTGTGTGACATCACTTCCTCTCACCCCTAGAGTACCAATAATTTTTTTAAAATGCATTTTGGTTGATTTGGAAGAATACTTAATGCCCATAAAAGGATTTCATCTGAGTGATGTCCTGCCTTAAGCAATATTGACTTGTTGGAAGCAGGAATAAAGCTCAGTCAGATAGCTGATTAATTGACAATGACTTTGGCAACTTCAGATCCCTCCCACTGCTACCTGACCCTCATAACAGAAATCACAATTTACCCATGGCTTGTAGTGTGTAGAAATGCTGAGATGAGTATAAAACCAGCCAAGCAAGTGCTTGCTCTCAGCCATAGCCTGAGCTGCAGTCCTCAATGCACTAGACCCTGACAGGGTATTAAGGTTTTGGGGCTAGTGTGGGCATGAGATGTCTTGCCATCCTGTTTTTCAAGTCAGGGATTTCACTGTTTCTGAGTGTGTGAAATGCATGATCCAGTTCCTTCAGACACACACAGCAATTAAAATAACCTTATCCTGATGCCCACATTGGCAAAAGCTTCACAACTTCAAGTAGGTGGCCAATAGAGCCTTGTCACCCTGACAAGCACACATGCATCTAGCAGCAATCATGTCTCAAAGGATGGGGGAAGCCTGCATAATGGGGAGTGGATATTTGCCTGAAGCAGTGTCTCTTGTTTTTCATCTTTGAGCTATAAGTGGTCTACTGTGTTCACCTAGCAGCCCAATGGAAAGGGGAATATTCACTCCTTGAATCAAAGCAAAAACATTTGGATGCATTCAACTCACTACAAGAAACAGTGCCCACCTATCAAGGAGAACTATTTCCAGTGGATGATATATTATAGAAGGATAATCTATACATACAGCATTTGAAATAACAACAAAACCTATACTGATAAATTTCTTGATCATTTATTTTGCTCTCGGGACTAAATAGAGGGTTTTAAACATTTGATCTAACTCTGTCCTTACAAACAGCTACCTATGAGGTAGGAACTATTATAGACCTTACTTTTCAGATGAGGATATGGAGGCCCAGAGAGATTAACTAAGTTGCCCAAAGTCACACAGCTATTTAGTACCAAAGCAAGATGTAGACATGGGTTTACTTCACTCCCAAATCCACATGCAGCATGTACTAAGTTTCTAGATTGTGATGTGCAAAATAAGCCTCGACTTGAAAAAGTGTTAATGTGAAAAGACAGACAAGGTTTGTCAGGGGAGGTTCCAATCATTTTAAGATAAAGTATACATACTTAAATATGGCAATAAGAAAATTAGAAATAATACATGTCCATTTAAAATGAACAGGCCAGCAATTCCCTCTCAAGCCCAAGCATTCTTTGCTATTCTGATGACATTTGCTCCGCTAGCAACCTAGCTTGTTGCCACTCTACTTTGGTAGCTCATCAAATTCCCATTTGTCCTTGGAGCAAGTTCATCAGGGTAAGACAGAGGAGGACTGTGATTTTCTAGAATTCACAATTCTTCATGCCTACTTGTTTAGCTCCTTGATAACTCTGAATACTATTCTATAGAAGTTTTACAGAAACAAGTTCTTATGGGTCCCAGACTGCCCTCAAACTTCCTGAACCCACTCCATAGCTGAGGATGACCTTGGATTCTGATCTTCCAGCCCCTACCTCCATAATTCTGGGATTATAGGTGTGAGAGTGCAAATGCTCCTTTAAACATTGGAGTTTTGAAAAGTCCTGATACACATACATTTCTCAGGTTCTGAAACTCGCCCTACTCCATGATGAGATTGTGAGAGCCAGGCATTGGGCTTATTTATAGAGAAATAAAAGTGTTCATTTTTGTTTTTGTTTTATTTTATTTTAGTTTCTTAGGACTCCTCTGTAACTTCATTTCCTGAAAAGTTTTAATGATGAAATTACTAAGGAATGGACTTCCATTTACCTATAGAAGTTAGGAAACTACTAAGGAGTCATGGGAGATGCTTTCAGGGGACAGAACACAGTTGATACAAAGTAGAAACAAGGAGTAATTGATCAAAAACATTTGAGTGAGGTGGGGTATGGGAGGACAAGGTAGCAGAAGGGTATGGGGAGGGACAACTGACTTCAAAGACTTTTGAATAAACATTATGGAAGCTTATACTGTAGAAAATTAGTAAAATACACACATACATATATAGAATTTAAATTGAGTTACCTTGTAACAGGGATATATATGTACATGATGTATATGTATATGGTATATATATATATATATATATATATATATATATATATATATATATATAAATAGGCTATCAAATAAAAGCCTAGTGTCAGACATGGGTTACTTTTTTTTGAGTTGTGGGGTCCTACAGACTCCCAATAATTACTGGAAATCCCCATTACTCTTCGTTACTCTTCAGAAGTAGATGGTAAGACCCAATTCTTGAAGATACTATATACCTGAGTTGTAGAACCTGGAGAAATAAAGCTAGTACTGACCTGGAAGCATCATCCTGACTGACTAGCATTCATAAGCTGGAAGGCGCTATGCAATCTACTAGAGGAGAAAAGGACTCAGTAATCTCGCTCCGCTGTGATCACTGTGAGCTTCTGTAGTAAGAGGCTTGGCAAGATATGCCAACTGGTACAATAGTGACACAGATGTCATAGTGTGGGACAACTACTTGCTGATTGGATTTAAGTCCTTTTCACAAGGTGAAACTACCCCAGTACTGTTAATAATTGGTTCCAAACATCATGGCTGGCAATGTTGAAGATCCTGGGGGAGAACCTACCACGAATTAGTCTGCTAGGTAGGCATAGTTTTAAATGGTTCTCTAATTTGTTTTTATTCCCATAGATTAGTGCATTTCTTAACCCTCATTGGAGAAGCTTCTTTTTGTGATAGATGGTGATTAACACAGAGACATACAACTGGTTAACATGGAGAGGCTACGAGGCTGTGAGTACTTAGACGTAACTGGAACATCTATACCACACTCCTTCCTCCAAAGCCCAGAGTGGAAGACTGGACGAGCAAAGATGATTACAGTGAAACAGAGTTTTCCACACATAACAGGGCAATCACTCACATGAACTCACAGTAGCTGTGAATACATGCACAAGACCTGTGTAAGCCCTACACATGCATATGTAGGCAATACCAAGTGGACTTCATGGGTTAAAAAAACAAAACAAAACAAAAACAAAAACAAAAAAGGAGTATGTAATAATGGAAGTGAATAGTATTGGTGGGGTCGGGGGAGGAATTAGCACTCAGAATACGGATAGATGTGATCAAATCACATTATATACATGTACGAAATTCTCAGACAATAAAGAGGAAAAATCCAGAAAGAAATGGACTTCCATCAACATTAGCATATGCTTGCAGTGCCTCAGTAGTCCACCAGGCAGAGAGGCCTGCAGATGGCAGATGGAACCTACTCTAGCAGATCGTCAGTGCAGCCCTATTTCAGCAGCACAGTCATGAGTGGCCTGAAGTACTCATTCAGGTGCAGCAAGATAGGAACAGGAACTTTGAAAATTCCTACAACTCCTAGTTGAGACACTAAGGGAGGCAAAGGAAGGGAAGCTCTCCTCTAAGTGGATCTCACATGTAACAGTAGATTGATCTTATGCCTAGAAACCTCTGGGAGTTAAATGTCCCTAACAATCTTCTTTCTTTGGATCACAGTTTTAGGCTATGTGGTGCAGTTTCTGTTCTCCATTAAATAAAAGACAGAAAATACACACCTTAGCTACACAGAAGTCTTCTGGGTCAGTCAGAGTCAAAATTGAATGGCATCTCTTTCTCTCCTGATTGCAGCTAGCTCAAACACCTGCAGTGAGCAAGGAGCAGAGCTGGAGGCTGAGTCAGGGTCTGAGGTTTGAAAAAAATCTAGGCTTTTAATCATCATGCTTCATGAAAAAGCAAAATCTCCTCACAACTTCATATTCCTTCAGTGTCTGTCTTCTTACTGGACAGAGCAAGCACTGCTTCTAGGCCCTGAGCTTCCAGGGGAGACATCCAATTGACAGTCAAGTTCAGACAACTAAGGAAGGGAGAGGCAGGATTTCCTTTGGAGACTTCCTGATTGAAAGAGCAAATCTAATGCATGCATCTAAATTCACCCACTCGCAAAGACTGATGAAACTAGAGCCAGTCTCTGTCTTTAATTTTGTTTTTAAAAATAAATTCCCACCAGGAAAGAAAGTATAGAAGAGGAGATAATAGCATCATAATTAGTGAGGTTAAAAAGCAGACCTGGACAGGTAGGTACCATTATAGCTACTACAGAAGAGAAAGAAAGGCGAGAGGACTGCTTAGACCCAGGGTCTTGGGGCAATTTAGGATGCATAGCCAGACCATTTTTGGAAACAATACAACACAACCACCAAATAAAGCCCTCAAACAACCACCCAGACAGAGCAAAGCAGCCTCAAGGAAGGTGAACTACAAATCAGCAGAGGTGAAGGCGGCAGAGCAACTTGGTTTAGGTAGTGAAATTTTGACCACATTCTAGAACAGGAGATTCAGATAGTCTGGTACTGGGTGGTGATGGGGATGGGGAGGTGGCCAACAAAAACCACATGGGCTGAAAGGTGTTAAAGAAATAAGTAGACCTCTGCATTCACAGGTGTGTGCCTCTTCCTAGCCCTGGCAGACATGGGGTTTGATCCTTTGCTTGACCCATCTTTTCTGCATGCCTAGCATTCTGTCCACAATTCTGCCCTACATCCCAACACTGAGGTGGAAAATTAGCTTATTTTCCCCTAAAACCAAGCTGAGAACAAAGAAGTACTGGAAAAGTTCAGCTTTCTTTCCTCTGGAGGCATTTAGCTAGTAGTGGCCTGTGATTTCTGTTAGCAGAGTGTAGTGGTACATGCTTGTGATACTTAGCACTTGGGAGGCAGAGTAAGAAGGATTGCCATGAGTCTGAAGCCAGTCTGAGCTATAGAGTGAGATCCTATCAAAGAACAAAACCAAGCAACCAAGCAACCAAGCAACCAAGCAACCAAGCAACTAACTAACCAACCAAGCAATCAAACAACCAATCATCCAACCAACCAACATTAGTCAAGTCGTGAAACTATCTAGAACAAAATGAGAATTATGGTAATGAGGATTCCATTGTGGTAGGTGAAGTGCAATCATGAGGAACATGCTAGGGCCAGCAGTTGGTTTCTTCACCTGACCAATGGGTACAAACAAGTTCTCTACTTTTCACTTCCTTGTTACTCAGTGTACATAGATCTTCCACACCTTTCTACACCATGCCAAGTTTCATAATAAAGGAGGAAAAGTTATATGTGTAGGCTGATAGCAATATGCCAATGAGAAATATATATTTCTATATAGAAAAAAGTAAAATGCTGTATTCCAGTATGTTAGCAGGAGTTATTCTTTGGTTACTATATATTCATATTTACATATTTTATTATCCCTTGAGGTTTGTGGGGTTTTAAAAATACTTTTGTGCATTTTCCAAGTTCAGTTCCAACAGAAAATATTACTTTTGCAATCAGAAAGCAACAATCATGATAAAAAAGCCCATAATGTCTTCAAAGGATGAGCATAAAGCCTGTGTAAGGACCGTGTGTGGAAATCTAGGCAGAAGACTGGTTATACGAATGGAAACTACAGTATGCTCCCAGTTCCTTAGAGTCTAGGGTTGCTTCTGGAGTTGTCTCTGGGAAGTCAGCACTAGGTGTGATCTCTCAGAAAAGAGTAGGTACCCAGGAAGCTTCTCGGATATTTTGAATGTTTTATTTCTTCCCTTGGGTGGGGCAGATTTTTATACTCTCTTTCACATCTACCGCAAACATTCTAAAACATGTTTCTTTGAGAGTAAACTAAGAGTCCTTGCAGTAGTAAAGAAAGTGCCATGCCAGAGGAACAACCCAAGTTTACAGAAAGCCATTAGAGTTTCAAAAGTCACTTTGGTATTTTCTACTGCAAATCATTTGTCTCTCTGGAGCTACTCCATGTGCAGTGTGTGTGGAGTTGGGGCATGAACCTTGAAGCTGTGGGCCTGAAGTCTGCATGCTAACAGCAAGAGGTTGGGAATGTGCCTGGCAGTGGCTCTCTGAGTTCAGGTCTCAATGCATATCAACTGATGATTGGGATATAGATCCCCTTAATGTGACTCATTTGACCCAACAGCAGGCACGTTCCCTGGCCTGAAGCCAGGAATGAAAACAGAGAATGTAGATCTAGGACATGCATGTCCTATGGACATGTTAGTGAAAGCAGAATCCACAGTGGAAGGAAAGGCTGTGAGTGTCAGGAGCAGACAGTCTCCAGCACTGAGCTCTTCCAAAGTCTGTTTCTCCCCAGGATTTACTAACTGAGACATGTGACACCTTTGAATTCTTCATGAAGGCCTGGGTTAGGAGAGATACTGTATTGTGCCTAAGGCAGTGTTCTTTTAAATGGCCTGTGTGTTTCACTCTTCACCATCTTCCATCTAATACCATTGAGCCTCAGACTTCCACAGTGTGACTTATTTCCTTGGGTTCCCCCAGAGAAGCTGGAGTACACTCCAGCAAGTTTGTAGCAAAGTTAGCATTTATTGAGTTGAGAATTACTACAACCAATTAATCCTGTGGTGGCAGCCAATGGAGTGGGCACCGAAAAGCATTGAAGAACAGCTGCTACCTATCCCCCAACCTTGGCCAGCACATGTATCTTCAAGTCAGTATTCTCAGATGAGTCTTTAGAATCCATGGTGCCAGGCACAGATCTGAATCCCAGTAAGGGCAGATCTGTAGTTTGAACTAACACAGGCTGAGATATGGAACTGATCACCCCTACACAAGATGTGAGTTTGCCATAAGCCTAAGTGAACAATGGAACCTACTTTCACAACACAATCTTACCTTCAGATATCAGAGCAAGGCCCAAGAGCCCATTCATTAGAGGTAGATCGGGCCATCAAGCAGAAAACCTGGTCATCCAAGTTTATGCTAGACTGATGAAACTTAACCGAGGGCAGCTACTAAAGACCTGTAGACAGAGCATTTGGAGTAGCGCTAGTGCTTGGTAAAGATGCATAGCATGAGCCTGCCAGACATCTATTTCATACACCATTGCCTGGGGACACGTATCTACCTCAATAATAGATGGATCACAGAAGTATGGCCTTTGGTTCTACCTTGGAGTTATGATGATCATAGCAGGTTGTGGGTTTGGGATATGACACAATATCATGGTATAAATAGCCACAAGTATGATGACCTAGAAACCTGAGGCTGGCCCATTTACATTGACTTCCCGGAACCATGCAGGATCCTAGTGTATAATGTTAGGCTAGTTACTACCCTGGCCCCAGAGAGTAACTTGTTGGGACATATTTGTTTTGGTACTTTCCTCTTCTTTCACAATGCTATTTTCATTATATTTTCAAATGAATTTTGTGTGGATGTATGTGTAGGTGTGTGGATGTGCTCATGCCACAACATGTTCAGAGATCACAGGACAACCTGTGGGATTCAATTCTCTCCTTCCACAACATAGGACCTGTGAGTTGACCTCAGGTTGTCATGCTTGGTGACAAGCACCTTTACTAGCAGCACCATCTCTCTAGCCCTCTCCTGTTCCTTCTTAAGAAATGCCAGCAGTTTATTCGGGAAAAACCAGCATGGATTGCCATACAGTCCTAAAAATGTTCACAACGCACTCACAGCAAATCTGCGCCTGGGTGTTATCCAGTGCTGAAGCAATGGGAGTAACTTCAGGCTCTGAGAAAGTAAGCAGCCTGCTTAGAATTTCTTTTAAGATAGGAACAACTAAGCTGTTATAAATAACTAATCCTTCAATGGCAAGGTAATACCACATGCAACAAGCATCAAGGGCTTTCAGGAAAACATAACTTCACTTAGTATTGAAGATAAGGTACCAGAAACTAATCAAAGAGCAATGAGTATAGGATATAGCTTAGATAGAGCAAAGCATTTACAACAGCTGGTTAAAGCTTAAAGAAACATGGTGATAATCTAATAAGGAAACTTAACAAAGGATGGGAGCAATTAAAAATGGAACAGAGATTCTTGAGCTGAAAAATACACTCAGTAAAATTAAAAAAATGTTTATCAACACTATAGAAGACACCAAAAGTAGGATAACCTAGACAGAAGAAATCAGCTTGAAGATAGGTGACTTGAAAATAGACAGTTGAAATGAAGAAAGCTTGTGAAAACTCTGGAGCAGATATTTGGTTGTTCAAGAAAAAACCTGAGAATGGCAAAGGAGTGGACAGCTTATATAAAGCAATAATAACACTAGACCATTTTCCAGCCCTAGAGAAGGGTTCAAGTATCCAGGCAGAGAAAAGCCAAATGGCACATGTCAAATTTAACTCAACTTTGTCTACCCTTTTCGTATAACCAAATGGTGGGAAGATTTTCATAGTACTAAAAATCTGTTAGCTAAGCTTATTATACCTAGTAGAGTTATCTTTTCTAGAGGTGGAAGAAGGGATAAAGGCATTCCCAAGAAGTAGCTGAGAGCAGATCTTTCTGAGCCCCTTTACACAAGCAGAAACTCAAGCAAAACATACTAATGAGTGAAAATTCAATGCGGGAAGGCATCTAACTCACAAGGAAGGGTAATTATAGAAACTGCGAATTATCTAATTCTGTAAGCATGGTGCATAAATTATTCATAGCTATAACATGAAGACTAAAGCAACTATGAAAACATTAATATACTAAAAGACGAGGAATACAAAAGTCATAAGGTAGAGTGTCAAAGATTCAAAACCTGAGGAGAAATCAAGTGCACATGGAGAGTGTTCTTATTAGCATACTTTTCCTTACTGTTTTGATTCTGTTATTATCTTTACAACCACAGGAAGTTGCTAACATTTAGAAAATAAATAATTTTTATATGCCTTATAGTAGCCACAAGGTAAGTATCTGTAAGAGGAAAGTCAGAAATTATAAGTGGTGGATCAAACACATGACTGAAGCAATTTGCTTAACACAATGGAAGACTGAAAGAGATGGGGAAAATAGACTACAGTGCAATTAGAAAATAACTTTAAATAACTAAGATCTTATATGCCAGTAATTACTTTGAATGTAAATGGAGAAAATTATCCAACTAAAACACATAGAGTAACTAGACAGATAAAAATGAAAGACCCAATCATATATTGGTTGAAATAAACTAATTTATCTTTAAGAATGCACATATCTTAAAAATGAAGGGATAAGATAGGAAAATTTCATGTAAAAGGGATTCCACAAAAGGAGAAGCAGTCATACTTATATATAATGAAATAGATTTAAAATCTAAAATAGTAAAAAGAGATAAAGGAAGGTTATTTTAGAGTGTATAAAGGGGTTTGGATTTTAACAGCTCATCAACATCTGGACTCATTAGTTTAAGACTTTGTCTCCAGCTCATGGTGCTATTGGAAGGTGGCAGAGTCTTTAGGACATAGAACACAGTTATAGGAACTTAGGCCCATGTGTGTTTGTGTGTGTGTGTGTGTGTGTGTGTGTGTGTGTGTCCTTGAAGGTTTTTGGGGGCTTTGGCTTCATTTTCTCTAGATTTAGCTTCCTAGCCACAAGAATGTGGAATGGTTTGTTTCACCATTCATTTTTACTGTAATGTTCAGGTTCATTCTATGCACAAAGCAGTGGGGCTAAACCTTGGAAACTGTGAGCCAAAATAAATCTCTCCTCTTTTAGGTTGTCTCTAGTATTTTGGTACAGTGACAAAAAGCTGATGAGCACATGCACTGAATATCTCAATGTACAAATGTATAATTCAAAGTTTAATAAACCTAGAATGAAAGATAGATTCCAATACAATAATAATTGGAGACATTAACACTTGACCTCCATCAATAGATAGATCATCTAAATGGAGATTCAAGAAATAGGTGGCAAAGTTAAATTTCAGCTGAGACCAAATGTACCTAACAGATAGCTACAAAACACCCCATTCTGAGAGCTACAGAATAAATATTTTTCTTTGTGCAGATACTGTCTAGGATATAATTAATAATAAAGGCTTTGGATAGTATAGATTATACAATATGCAGTAAGACCAGCCTCAATAAATTTAAAAGAACTGAAATTGTATTGGTTATATTTTTTCTAATCATAATGCAAAAAGTTAGAAATTAAGAAAAAGAAAAACATTGGAAACTATAAACAAATGGAAATTAAATAACTTACTTTTGAATACCCATCAGTCAATGAAGAAATAAAGAAGGAAAGTTTTCATTTATTATTATTGTTATTATTATTATATATGTATGAGTGTTTTGTCTGCATTTATGTCCCTGTGCCATGTATGTCCAATGCCCACAGAGGTCAGAAGAGGCTATAAAGTACCTTAGACCTGGAACTACAGATGGTCCAACATGTGGGCACCAGGAATAGAATCCAATTTTGGAAAGCAATCAATGCTCTTGACCACTGAGCAATTCTTCCTCCCATGAAGAATGCAGTTTAAACTTTCATAAAGTGTACAAAAATAAAGATTCATCCTATGGGATCCAACAAAAGCATTACCGAGAGGGAAACTTATAACAATCAATCAACACCCACATCAAATAAGAGAAAAATCTCCAATACTGCATCCAAGGAACTCAAAAAAACTAAAACTAACTGAACCTAACATTAGAAGGAAATAATTAAAACTCTAAGCAGGAAGAACCAACCAATCCAAAACAAAACAAAACCAACTCCCCAAATAAATTGAGACTAAGAAAATGCAATCTAAATGATCAATGGGTCAAAGAGATAAAAGAGAGCAGTGAGATGGCTCCATGCTATCTAACTTCCATGCTGTATGAGTCATGGTGCCTGGTCCCTCACATCATGCACACATAATAATAACAGGGATGATAACAATAACATTTCTAAAGAAGATAATACAGACAGTGAGGTAGGTTAGGAAAAGGAGACACAGATAAATCAGAAATGAAATGTAAGATGTTACAACCAACACCACAGAAATACAGAAAGGGCATTATTATAAATAACTACATGGTAAGAAATTTGGTAATTTAGAAAACAAATTCCCAATATATATATTTTACTAGCATAGAATTAATCATGAAGAAATAGAAAATCTGAACAGACCAAGAGCAAGTGCAGAGATTGAACCAGTAATATAAATGTGCCATCAAAGTAAAGCCAAGTACTATATGGTTTCATGGTTGAATTAAAATGGAATTTTCTTAAGTTATTTAAAAAAACAGAGGAAAAAAGAATTTTTCTAAACAAATCACATTGATCTAGGAATGCTCTGGTTCCAAACCAGATAAATATCCCAAACAAATAATATACCAAGAAGCCAATACATTTTATAAACACAGATGTAAAAATCCTCAACAAAGTATCAGTATACAAATTCAACAGCATATTCAGATGATCCACATGGTCATGATCATGTGAAACTTGAAAAGGATGAAAAGGATGTTTCAATAAAAACAAATTAATAAACAATATACCACCACAACAGAAGAAAGGATAAACACCATATGAATGTAGATAAGGCATGTGATAAAATTCAACATTACTTCATGATAAAAGCAGTGATCAAACTGGCCAGAAAAGAGACATACTTCTATATCACAAAGGCCATTTGTGATAAACTAGCATTAACTTACATGAAAATATTTTCTCTAAGTTTTTGCAACAAGGTAAGGGTAAGGGTAGCTACATTCATCTTTTATTCTTTCAGAGGTTTGTTGTTGTTGTTGTTGTTACTCAAGGTCATGTTATTTAGCCCAGGTTGCCTTTGCACTCTCAATTCTGAAAGCTCTGCTTCTTAAGTGCTGAGACTACATTCATGCACAACTATATCTGGCCAGTCTTACCACTCTGTTTAAAATAGTCCTAGCTAGGACACATCCAAATTGGAAAAGAAAGTCAAATGTCACTGTTTTCAAATGATATGATCTTAAATAGAGAAAAGCTATCTGTGTACTAAATAAACTCACCAAAGTTACAGCATATAAAAACAGCACATAAAAATGTGGCATTGTTATATACTAATGGAGAATTATTTGAAGTAGAAATCAAGAAACAAATCCCATATCCAGTAGACTAAAAAAGTTAACTATGCACAAATTTAACTAAAGAGGTGAAAGACCTCTGTCATGAGATATTTTAAACATTGATGACAGCAAACGAATAGGAAAAAATTAAATGACATTTTCGTTTATAGATTGGAAGAGTCAGTGTTGTAAACACTTCTACATTACAGAAAGTGATTTAGATCCAATGTACCTTTATTAAAATACGTAGGTGATACGTATTCTTGATAGAATTTGCAAAAACAATTCTAAAGTTTGCATGGAGTCACCCAAACCTGTAAATACGTACAGATATCGTGATCAAAAAGAACAAAGCAGGATGGGTTAATAGGCTAAAAAGTTACAGTAATTAAAACAGCCAAACAACAAACACATAAGCCAAGCAAACAGAAAAGAAACTATCAAAAAACAGTCTTTCTATCAATCCGTCTATCTACCTATTTAATCACCTATCTATCATCTTTCTGTCATGCCTGCCTACTTACCTATCTGTTTGTTTATGTCTTACTGATTTCCAACAAAAGTGGTAAGAATATACATTGGGGAAAAACAGTCTTTTCAATAAATGGCATTAAGAAAACTGGGTATCTACCTACCAAAAATGCAGGCAAATCCCCAAGTTTCCAGAGTTACAAAAATCTAATTCAAAATGTATTAAAGTCTTAAGTGGGGCCTGGGGACATAGCTCAATTGGTAGATTGCTTGCTTAACACTCAGGAAGCCCTGAATTCCATCCCTGACAATGCAGAAACTGGGCATGGGGTCACAAATTTGTAATCTTGACACTTGGGAGGTACAGGAGGAGGAGGAGAAGAAACTCAAGGTCATCTGTGGTTACATAGTGAGTTAGAGGTCAGCTCAAAAAATATAAATAGACTAGTCTCAAAGGAAGAAATGCAAATGACCAGCAGGCATTTGGTTCAATATTTCTTGTCATTGTGTATCCAAACCATAGTGAAATATCAGCTCAGGACAGTCAGAAAGGCTGTTGTTATTAAACAGGGTAAAGAGGACCAGTGCTCCAAGGATATAGAAGAACTGGAAGTCTTGAACGTTGCTGGGAGGAATGTTAATTAGCACAGACATTATGTAAAACAATATAGACGTTTCTCAAAAAAAAAAATTAAGTAGAATCACCATATCATCCAACTATCCTATCACTAGGCGTATAGTTAAAGGAAATGTGTAGAAGAGACATCTGCACTTTTATGTTTTTGTAGCATCACACACAATGGTGTCCATCATCAGATAAATGGGTAAAGAAAATATGGTACACATCTGCATGGCTTCAGCCAGAAAAAGAATGAAGGCATGCCATTTGTGGCAACGTGGGTGGCAATGCAGATTACTTTAACTGAAATAAGACAGGCCCAGAATGACAAATACTCCACAGTCCTACTTATACATGGAATCTCAAAGGGATGATCTCATAGAAATGAGAAGAAAATGGTAGTTATCCAAGGCTCTGGACTGTGAGGCTGGGGAGGGATCAGGAAAGGTTGATTGGCAGTTAGAATTTGCCCTGATATAGGAGCCCTAAGATGCCCTTCAAGGTGTTTCCACCTCTCTACATGGTATAAGTTGGTATGTTGCAGTTCTAAAAACAATGGTTTTAAAAATCATTATAAAATTCTAGAGTTTTCAAGATCAAAATTGGAAGGGTCATGAGCGTCTTCATCCTAGAGGTTTTCGAAGTAAGAACCTTGGAACAGAGCCAGCAGCATTCTTTGGAAACCCACTGAAAACCAAAATTCCCAGGTCCCAGACTGTCCTATGGAATCAGAAATTCTAGATGTGGGATCTAGTCACATTTTAACAAATTCTGGAGAGTACATCCTCAAAGAAGATTGGCCCTCAGGAAGCAAAAGTTAATTGATCCTGTTCAACAGGGCATGGAGTGGGGTTGGGGGTCAGGTTATGGTTCAGTGATTGATGGCCCACTATTGCTTTTCAGTTCTACCTTTTCAAATCAGACAATTGTTCTTTTTTGTACATATTTCTATCCTTCTACTCATATGAGCTTGGAAATTAAGAGTACTTGGAACACAACGGGACACACATAGGGCCAGTTCTCAGGAGAGCATATCCCTAGGATTTATCAACTGTAGACTAAGCCCAAAGGGTAAATTTGAGTTCCATACGGTTGAGCATTTGGTAAAGTGAGAACATGACAGGAGACAATGAATGCCTATGGAAGGCCTCCAAGGCTGACTGCAGCAGCCCATGCTCTTGATGGCCTAGTCAACATCAAAGGCATCCTCCTTCCTTCTCCAGATAACTCTACTCTTTCTCACTCACATGGCCCTACCCACTAGCCTCATGACCTCTAAATGTTCGGGAGGAACCTGATTCTGTCCAATATTCTTGAGATAGGACATTCAGTTTTGCTGTCAGAAAGCAGTATAATGTGCATATTATCCTTTTTAGGACTTCCGGGTAAGAAGTTTCCTTGCTCTTCTGACATAGAAACCGGAAGCAGCTTTTAAGATGGGGGGTGGGGTGACATAGCAGGAGGAGGGGTGGCAGGCCTCTGGAATTGCTGGTAGTGCAGTGTTCCCACAAGGGGGAGCTAGCTGTAGGATGAGGCAAGGACTGAAAAGACAGTCCCTCTCTGGTGACAGGGTTAAGCTGATGATTTAAACCATCTCAAAGTCACCCAACAGCTGCACTTCCCCTTGTAGGAGCCAGTAAGATCCGTTTTAAACTAATTATATTGTTGTTGTTTAAATCAGTGTGAACTGGGTTCTCTGCTACCAGTAATTGATTATATTTTGATAGACCACCTAGCCTGGCTCCTCAGATTTCTGAGTGTTTAAGGTCTGTTCTATGCTTCTAGCCTCTGGTTAAAGAATTTTGTATATCTCCCATCCAAGCACCAACCAGGCCCAACTCTGCTTAGCTTTCAAGATCAGATGAGACAGGACACATTCAGGAAAATATGGCTACATACAAGAGCACCATATTTCTGATGATGAAACCCAAGGCCTGCACAACTTTGCTCAATCTTGAGTCATGTTTCTTTATCCCTAGATCAGATCTTTTAAAGAGAAGTGTACCACACCTGCAATCTCCAGTACACATACCCAAGTACAGATCAAATATCACCATCTTGGGTTCTTCACTTTGAAAGGCAACAATGTACATGGGAGAACATTAAAGTTCTGGACCATACTCAATTCTGACATAAACTTCAACATGTCTTTTGTGGGGTTTTGTGAAGAAGATAATTGATCCGAACTGGGATTTACCTATAGAAAGCAGGCAGTGCTAGCTCCTAAGAGCAACTATTAGAACCAAAGTCCCTCAAGTTTAAAATCCTTTGAAAAGTCAAGATTTGATTTCAAGGATGATAACTGAACAAAAGGCTACAAAAGGTCTTCCTGAGGAGTCTGCTCTTGAGTCTAGAGCAATCACAAGGGTTTGTTACATTTTTCTGTTCCTTTGTCCAGCATTGCATCAAACACTTTACCTACCTGGAGAGTAAAGAATAGATACAAATAAAATACAGACTTACAGACAAATACTTATCAGTCTCTCTCTCTCTCTCTCTCTCTCTCCTCTCTCTCCTCTCTCTGTGAGGAAGGGTGGGGTGGGGGTGGGATGGGGTGGAGGGTGTTATGGGTTGGAATTGGCAAGGACAATGAGAAGGCCAGATGGGAGAAGTGGCTGCTACCCTAGGGTGAGGTAGGAACAAAGTAGATGCCTGGGAAAGAATGGGGGTGGGATCTCCATAGCACCAAATGCATCTCAGAGTATTTTGTTTGTTCTAATGTATCCATACCCACCCAGAGGGTCTTTCCTTAGTGCCCTGTACTTAGGTCAGAGGCAAGCAGCCAGGATAGTGGCAAAGAATTGATGGTGGAGACTTAGTAGAAACTAAGTTGTCTTCAAACTTCTGAAGGACTCAGAAACCTCAGGGAAAACATGGACCTAAAATTTCAATAAGCTGATCAATTTCAGGATATCATAATTTGTGTTAAATTGTTCATGGAAGAGGAACCTAAACTCTATAGTAAATATCATCCCATCTAGGTCTAACGTCACAGTTTGGGGCTTGGAGCAGGATCTTCCTGGAGACTTGTAAATTTCCTGAGGCCATGCCATGCCTTAAAATGCACTAATATAGTTTCATTAACAGTTAGCCCTTAGTTATAATCTTATTATTTCTAGTGTGGCATAATTCTGGAGCTAGGGAGAACAGCACACTTTTCACAAGCATCTGAGGAAAGAGCCAGGTAGAACAGATTTAGATGACTCTGAACCTCTATGAAGTCAAAGGGAATTTCTATGGTTTAAGCCATTTCAACCCAGTTTTACTTCTTTGATCTGTATTGTTCTAAATATAGCAATTAATGAGAAATAATGGAATTCAGACCCTTTACTGAGCATGGAGATAAGGAAAGATTGTGACATATTTGCCATAAAAGATACCAAATTTAAAAAATAATAAAATTAATAAAAGCAATTAGCAATATAGTTGTTAAATGACCAAAATAAATGAAAACAAACAAAACCACAAGTTTTCCACAAGAAATATGGAATCTATACTCAGAAAGTAGTAAAAATAAACAATTATCATTGTAATCCTATATGATGAGCTTGCTATTGTTTGAATGCTGAATGTCTCTCTAGGGCCTTGAGATAGCAGTCTGAACACCAGCTTGTGGTACAATGGCGGAGGTGGTGAAGCTGTTAAGAGATAGGGCCTAAGGGGAGGAAGTTAGATCATTGGGGGTATGCCCTTGACCCTTGGTGGGGGAACATTGGATCCTTGCTTCTTTGTGCTTCTTTGCTTCCCAGGTGCTATGAGCTGAAGAGGTTTGATTAAATAGGTGTTCCCCACCATGGTGCTCTGTTTTAGCACAGACTCTAAATCAAGGGGCCCAGCAGACTATGGACTAAAAACTGTGAGTCAAAAAAAATCCTTTCTTCGTACAAAGTTATTATCTCAGGCATCTTGTCAAAGTGACAGAAAGCTGACTAACACAAAGCTTTTTCTAATACAACCAAAACAGTATCATTCTTTTTTGGTGTGTAGGGTATAGGGTATATGTAGTCCAAATTGACCTTTAATTTGTGATCCTCCTGCCTCAGTCTTAGTGCTAGTAGTACACATGCCCCCATGCACAGCATAGCTAAGTGTTCTTACTAATTTGTATTTTAAGCCTAAAAAAGAAAGAACACATGGCAAGTAGTCTTTAAATCATGTTCACTTGCCCCTGTGCTAGTCAGAAACAAACAGCAGTTATCTACGCACCTTGTAAATGGAGACCACTCATAGCTCCTAAGACCGCAGTTGACTGGTTTGTACCAGAAGGATTAGTGCCACCTTTGAGTGGTGTGAATAAAAGTTAGTAAAAACAAACAATAAAACCAGTGGCTTGAATTCCTAAGCCAGCTAACTGTCTTCTGGGTTTTTCTTATCATGTGTGACTGTCACTGTGGTCTGTGAAATGGCAGCCAGAAGTCTTGTTTTGTCCCTTATAAACTTTGTTAACAAAAGCGATAGCAGCAGCAACAGAACACCCTGTGCAAAGTACCACGGGAAGCATGACTCTGTATTTGTTGGAAATTGAAGAGGGAGATACACATATTCAGACATTGCACAAATGTCGTAGAAGTACAAGAAACACAACTAGCTCACAAAGATGCACTGTAGGCAGGCAGTGTCCCACATGAGGTGTCAAAGATATTTCCTCTATCCACCATGAAAATAGGTGAGGTCATCAAGTTCCTAAGTCTTGAAAGCTGAGAGCTTCTATCAACTATTATTCAAACCAACCACCCAAATAGTCTCATTCTGTGAACCTAGCAGATGCTACTCTGTCACTGGTTCATTCCCACCATCCCACACTATTATACTTATTTAAAGGGTCACACTCTTTTTTCTTTGGCTCACATTTAAAGCTAGGTAAGATATTTTCCTGGAGCTGAGGAGTAGTAGTAAGTGAGGCCACAAACAAGACACAAATAACTCTTAAAAACTGGGCATCACCAAACCACAAGAGGTCGGAACTAAAAGTCCTTGTGTGCCTCACAAGCAGGTGTGCGAACTTTCTATGAGTCATTTGAACATTTATCAGAGGCTCTTGTTTCTTATTTTGTGTACCAGTGTCAAGGTCTTAGGACCTGTTCTCATTGTAGTGGAGATCCCTAACCTTTGCCAGAACTCTATTCCAAAGCCCTGAACTTTCTCTTAGAAAATTAATTCTAGATGGCAAGTCACCTGCATCCTGATTGGCTCCTGTATTATCCAGAAAGCTGTCAGCCTTTCTGGTGTTTTCAGACATGTGGATACCCAGAGAGCAGATAAAGCAAATGGGGCTTCTCATCCTATTCAAAAGCAGTAATGATGCCTGTTCCTATTTAAGTCATTTCCTTGCACCTCCAATGTTGCCATTTCTCTAAAATTCCCAGAGAATAACAGTCATAATGTTTAATTTACTGGGAAATTTATGCTATGCACTGGGTATGTGCAGCAACTCAGTTTTGTGTGGTTAGTTTACATGTACTCACTAAGTGATGAAGAGACATCCACTCACTTCTGTTCCTAAGCAGAAAAAAAAAGGACAGCCAGATTGATGCTATTTCGATACTGCACATTAATAATACCAGAAAAGATTGCTTTTGATTAGTGAAGGATTACATGTGTTTTAAAACTGCAGTGTTTCCCTTTCTGTTTTGTTTATTTGAGACACAGCTATGTGTCACTTATTGATAGGGAAACAGAAAAGCGTGTGAGGTGATTTCATCATGGTGGGAATCTCACTGAGTATGCTTATATAAATCTACATGATACATAAAGGTCACGCACTATACTGTGGCTTCATGATACAATCAGAAGACTCAGTAAACAAGATAGATGAGAAATTGCCAACATAACACGGTAATTGTTCTCTAGTAAACTTTTTTATAAGTGGAAAGAGCATACTCAAACACAAAAGTACAAGAAATACAAAAACCTAGGAAAATAGCCATTTCTTCACTGTATTAACATGAAGTATGGAGTACATGATTGCATGTGTTCTTTTATTTGACTGGCAGTGAAGTCAGTTTGATTACCCCAGAATCACTACAATAATGTAATGCCTTTTGACAGAATGGCTAGGACATCACCAGATGATAGGACTTTCTCATCTCCATTATAATCTTAGAGAAACCCAATTGTGCATCCAGTCTACGTCAACAGAAATATCGTTGTGTGCTACCTAACTATATGTGGCATAGGATCAACTATCTCAATCTTTTAAATTCTACAGTCCCATAGCATGGGGTTCTTCAATGGGGTGTTACAACTGCTATCATTGTCTGAAGAAGTTTGAAACCCCTGTGTCTTTCCTCTTTGTGAGTCTAAACTGTACATTTTCTGATCTAGCACACAACTTCCCTGGTTCAACTAACAGCTAAACAGGACCCCTGCTGTCTGCTTGAACCCTGTTATCTTAGGAGCTGTTATCTATGTGGGCATCAGAAGCAGTCATGTCTCCAAACAAGATCAATGTGAAGAATTTCCCCTAATTAAAGATCAAAGTCTTTAGATGCTCAAGTCATTTGAATAAAAATGGCAGTATTTCCATAGATCCTATGTATATCCTCTTGTACTTTAAATCATGTCTAGATTACTTAGAATATGCAATGCAAATGCAAATAATCACACTCTATTGTTTATGAAATAATGACATGAAAAATGTATGTGTTCAGAACACACAGATTCTTTTCCCAAATACTTTAGGTCCATCATTGGTTTAACCTGAGAATTTGGAGCTTGCAAGTATCTAGGACTCACTTGTCTATTCTGCTGCTCCCTTCAAGCTCAGAAGCAGTCAAGTCAGAGTATATAGAGCTTTCTAAAAGCAGACTGAAGTTATGTGCTCTGCCAACCTCTAAGGGACATAGTCTAAAGGTACAATAGACTCAGGCAAGGTGTCCATACACTTGTGATTTATGGTCCTGGTGGATCTAAAAGAGGTAAACTTTAAGGTGGAGCATCATTCTCAATACTCAGAAACACAAAAGGAAACTTGGGGAAGAAATAACTTTGATTCCCGGTAACTTTAGTGCTAAGTTTTGAGCATTGTTTCATTTCCTGTCAATCTAGAGTGGTTAAAACACAGCTGCTTAATACTGAGGTGACAGTGATCAATCCCTTGACATGTATGTCACAGTGTGCCTAACATGTATGTTTCCTCTTATGGCAGCCTTCCAAAATATTGCCCCAAACTAAATAAAGTTGTAGCTCAGTTAAGATAGAAAGGAAAAGCTAAGTGTGACAGTATAAAATCCTCACTCAGGAAAACAAGTCCATGTCTGGTAGAGAAGATGCATGCAAGCCGGGCAGTGGTGGCACACACCTTTAATCCCAGCACTCAGGAGGCAGAGGCAGGCAGATTTCTGAGTTCGAGGCCAGCCTGGTCTACAGAGTGAGTTCCAGGGCAGCCAAGGCTACACAGAGAAACTCTGTCTCTGGGTGAGGGGGGGAGAGGGAGAAGAGAAGATTTGTGCAGGTCAATCATCAGCTCTGGATCAATGGTCCTTTGAAACTGACATGTGTCCCCCTCCCCCACTTCCTTCCTTAGTTGTCAGTTGACTTCCAATAGGCAGCCCGGTGCTTGCTCCTGAAGGCCTCTGCTCTTACATTTCACCAGAACAAACCTTTGAAATAAAGTCTATGCTACCCCTCACCAGAATCAGGAAAAGAGAAAACATGAAGGAACTTGCCTGTAAATATGTCAGGCAGTGCTGCCCTCCCTCCCCACTAAATGAGAAAAAAAAAAAAAAAAGCAGCAAAGCAAGTGAGAGGACTTGGAAGCCCAAGGTGACAGGCCCTTCTTCTACAAGTGGTGTACCTGGTCTGATGGGAGGAGTCATGTCTTTCAGTAAGTTAAAGGTCACTGTAAAAAATGCTAATGAGTGATTCTGAGAAGAGGAGTAGGCACAGTTCCTTCTCTCCTGACTGAAGTATAAAACGGGGCTAATGTAGTTTTCATTGCAGAAGGAATTCTCTGAACCCCGCTGATCATTTTTGCTTTCATTGGGAGGCCGTAATTTGAATACAGTAATTAGAGCTCATGCATAACTAAGCATGAGGTCCAGACCAAAATAAGCTTAGGCACCACAGACATCCTATTTAAAGGCTCAAAGGTGTGAAGAGGTGAAGAAGAGAGATGGACAAGGAGAGGTGATGCATGTGTTGTACTTAATCCCTATAGGCTCTGGGCCAGCCTGAAGATGGGGTGTGTGGGTGTGACCTTTACTTTCTCTTGAAAGTGAGTGAGTGAGTACACACTCTCAGACCTATGTGCCAGGTTGAGGATCTGGTTTCCAAGTGACAGGTAGCCCCAGCAAGCTGCTATAATCACAACCTTAGTCCCTCCTCCTGCCCACTTGAAGTCATCTTGGAGTCACATTTGTCATTCAGCACTTACAGAGCTGCCAGAACTTCAGCCATCTATGCCTGGAAATAAGTGGACTTGGCTTTGAGTCCAACCCTTTGGCACAGTTGGGAAGCCCGGGGCCAAGGTCCTTGCTCTATGGATTCCTCTTTCGGTCCTGGCCCGTGGGTGAAGTGAAGAAGTGCCTGCCCTTGCACATGTGGCAGCCCCAGTGTCTCAGGGAGGGCGGATAACACTGATGTCCCTTCTTACTTGCTAAGGACCCACTGCTTTCTAAGCTAAGAAGACATGTGACTTCTTGTTGAGTATAGAATTCAGAGCTGGTCCAGTAAAGACTTAATCCAGTCTTCTCCTAGGGGAACTGGAGTCCCCTTCCTCTCCTCCCAAACTTCATCAAACTCGATTTTGGTGGATTTCACTGTAGCCACTCTCCTCCCCCTGTGCCTCGAAGCCTGCTTCAAGGATCAGATTCCAGGACTTTCTGTTCCTAGTCCAACTGGCCACCATCCACATCCCCCCTCCTCATGTAGTCACAGTATTGTCCATGCAGATCTACATGGGGCAGCCAAGCACAGGTGCAGAAGGCCCTGTGGCTGGAGGCCACCTCTTGTTAGCTACATAATTGCACAGCATCACTTCTATCTCCTGAGCAGACTTGTTTTCCTCTTTAGGAGTAAATGTGAGTTCCACTCTCCAGTGACTGATGGTGAAATTACACTAAGTCTTAACCTTGATTGTCAATCTGGGTTTCACCACATTGAAAAGCTTTTGCTCAGCACAGGAAATGATTATCAAGGTGAAGAGACAGACTAAGAATGAAAGAAAACCTGTGGCAACTATTCATCTGACATGGGATTAACATCCAAAATATGTAAATAGGTGAAAAACTAAACAAAAAGAGCAAATAATCCAATCAATAACAGGAAATAATACATGAAATACAGATAGCCAAGGAATACAGGCAACGATGTTTAGTCTGTTTAACCATCAGGGAAATGCAAATCAAAACTACATTCAGATTCTGTCTTATCCCCAGTCAGAATTACAGTCATCGGAAAACAAACAAACAAAAACCAGTAAGTTCTAGCAAAGATGGGGGACAGATATACTCTGTAGGACTGAAAATTAGTGTAGCCACTATGGAAATAACTATGAGGGTTCTTCAATTAAAAGTAGATCTTCCAGGCTGATGAAGCACTTCCTTAACACATGTGATCCCCATGGGTTAAATCCCCAGCACTAGAGAAAAGTTAGCAAAATCTAGACACTCTATGTGATTTTGCCATATTCTTTCTGGGCTTAAACACTGAAGTATTAAAGTCAATATACAAGAGATAGCTGTATACTCATTTTTATCATGACACTATTTACAATAACCAAGATATGGAATTAGTGTAGGTGCCCAACATCATATGAATGGATAAACAAAAGGGGTTTATGCATAGTGGAATATTATTCAGCTGTGAGAAAGAATGAAATCACTCTATTTGCCAGAAAACAGTTCTAACTGGTGATCCCCATGGTCAGTGGTATATGAAGGACTCAGAAATACCAACATTACAATGTTTTTTTCTCCTAAGCAGAATCTAGAAAAAAAGGTGATGAAAGTATAAGGATTAGTAGGGAAAAGGAACGGATCAGTGATATTGGAGGTGGGGCTAAGTGAACAGCATGGAGACAGGTGAATAGGATCAAAATATGTTATGTACAAGTATGACCACGTCACAATGGCATCAATTATTTTGTAGAATTAATATATGGTAAGAACAAGATAGGACAAATTAAGGTGGTCTAACAAGGGAATTCCTCACCTAAGAATTCTATCTCCATATCTTTTATTGTAATTTGAAGTCAAAACAGCTCTAAGGGACAACTTCATATTGTGAATTTGGGATCAGTTTTTATTTGGAGGCAAAATTTTACCTAGACTCAAATTTTCATATTTCTCCACTGGAGGGGGTTGTAGCATATTTGGTATTTCTTCAGCATTGCATTTCTCATGTCCCAAATGCTCACTATGGGAGTCTCACTTGCACACAGGGGTTTTAGATCTTAGGCCAAGGCTCATACTGGTCCTGTTGGAGTGTACTCCGGTTCGGAGCAGCTTATCTCTCTTTTCTTCCTCAGTTTTCTATGGGATGGGGGCAGCTCGTTTTTGTATTTTTTGGCTGAGGTTCTGAGGGTTAAATTTTGCTTCTGGCCCTGGCTCATGCAACATCAAGCACTGATTTGGACTGGAACTTCAACTCTGTGTGCATCCAGTACCCTCTCTTGATTTGTCACACTGATGTCCTGAAGACAGATGACATTTGCCTTGTAGCTTAGATGGAAGAGGTGGTCTACATAAACTTTATTAAATTTATTATTTATTCTACTGGTAGGGTTGAGAAATACAGAAGAATGAACCCTACAGACAGCTTGAGTGGGCACTTCTGCTTACTTAACAGTTTGATTCTCATCTCACATTAAAAGAAAAATATTCCCTCCAAAACTGAACTCCAGATTCACATGCATCTCCAGTCTTCCTACAATATAACAATGGCCACAGAGGGGAGGGGCCACAGGCTAATGAATACCATGTCATCAGGTGACCCTTGCTTCTACAGACTCAGCCTGGCTGGGCAGTTTGTTTCCCTGCTGCTCAGGTGAGAATCATGCACTGCCCACCTTTGGGGCATCCATCTGTTCTTCCACAATGATACCAAAGTTGACTTCAACCACTGTCCTCTTTCTTTTCTTCTCAGGGAGACCAAACAAGCTGTTTTGAGCTCTTACAGTTGTGATGCATTTGGGCTGGAAGGATGCTATGTGAACAGAACACTGGGGATTGGCTGGAGCAAGAGCATAAGAGTGCTCAGGAATCTAGAACAGGGTGCTTACAAGGTAAACATCACCCTTGGCCCTCTCCATTGAGCCTAGAATAAAAAACCCCACAAGGTGCACAAGGCTCATAACTTCTGGCAACAACATGGTAGAGACAGGGTTGAAGGGAGATCTGCTCACATTCTATCTTGACCTATCTCTTGATTTGGAGGATCATGTCTTAAAACCTCAGAGGACAGATTTGAGGGCTCAAGTCCAACAATTAGGCAGTGACAGAAAGTCATTTTTGCTTGGCTTTATTCAGTGAACTTTAGATGTCATATCTCATTTCATCCTTAATCAGCTACTACTTCTCCATTCTGTGGAAGAGGAAATGGGCAAAAAGAGAAGGTAGGAACAGAACATTCTGGAGGCAGTGCCCCATTTATGGGAATATAAGCATAGGCTCCATAGCCAGATGCTTCGCTGCCTGATTTGCTGTGTGACTGTGGGCCACTCTGCTGACTTCTCTGTGCTTCTCAACACTGACTGGAACAATAAAATCTCCTACCTCTGAGGATTAAGAGAAGAGACAGGTGAGTGAAGAATTCCATGCCTGACCTACGGATCTATATGTGGCTGGGAAGACAGCTCATAGTAGAATGCTGTTGTCCCCATGGGGAGTCTAGCATGTCTATGAGGGGGTATTTGGAGCCTTTTATACACTCCTAATCTTTGGAGGGCATAGCTGCTTGGTTTTTCCTCCTAAACACCTTCCCCAATCCCACCTTAGTGATCAGCCAGTCATACTTTTCATGACCTCAATCATTAAACATTTCCCCCTAAGCCATCTGAGCTGGCTCTGTGGCAATACCAGACTACGAACACATCCCATTGCACATAAGAACAAAACAAAGTGGCTCACAAGGTTAGATGGTGGCACATGTCCATGAGTGCTAGTGAGAGAGTTCCACTGCTGATGCTGGTGCTCCAGCCAGAGAGCCGTAGAAGTCCACGCACAGCGATGGCAACAGCCCTATAATGACATCAAACCACAGTGCTCCTGAGCCACAGACAAGGGCTCAAGCCCCCAGGTGGTTGCCCTGTCCTTCCTACTAGGTCTGTCTTCATGCCACTCACCCTAGTTAGTCACCAGCCACCCCTATAGGAGTTTTCTCTGCTGCATGCACCCATCAAACAGCCAATTCCATGGTATCAGGCACTGCTTGGTTGGGTTTCATGAAACTTGGGTGAAGTCTACTTCTCGAAAGCTGTCATGTACACCCTTGAAAAGGTCAGCTCCTAAAATGTGCTTCTCTGTCCAAGCACTCTATGACCCTCTTCTCTTTAACTTCTCTCCAGAACAGGAAGCCCCAGGTCAGTCTGGACAATGCTTCCTGGAGGGATGCTGTCTGAGCTTGGAGAAGCTTCAGAAGTTAGACAGGAGAGAAATGGAAGAGAAAGCCTGGCACAGGAACCAGTAGGGACAAAGGTCAAGAACTCTGAGCACTTCGAGGTTATGGAATGAAGTGCAAGGCAGAGCCTCACAGGTTGTGTCTGGACAAGTATATGGAGCCAGGTTCTGGTCCTCTGGGAACATCTGATCATGTAAGAAACACCATCAGAACAGCATTCTAGCAAGGCCCTTCTTAGAGCAAAGGGTGACTTATTGGGATGCTTGTTAAGGGTCAACTGTATCAGCTCATATAAAGAACCGATGAATGTAAGAAGCATCATAACTGACAGTATTCTACAGGAAGATTGAGCCCTGCCTCCTGTTAGCCAACCTTCCTGAAATTCCTTGTGGCTGACATCTGGACAATAACATAAACTGTATTTTAAAGCTTCCTGGCATTCTTTCCTATCCCTGCTTCTCACCCTTGCAACTATCTGGCATGTTTCCCACACATTTGGATGAAGCCAAGCTGCCATGTTCTTTGACACTTGATGAAGAAGCCTCTGGCCAAAACTAGTTCATGAGGTCCCAGCAAAGAGCCTCTTCCTATTATCCATGCCACGAGGGAGCATGGAATAAGCTCCTTTCCCATGGAACTTGAAGATGACGGTGATTTTCTAATAGACTCTGGTCCAGAAGAACCAACTAAGCTGTGATTCCTAACCCACAGAGCCTGTGAGTCAATATATGCATGTGGTTTGGAGTTATCACTTTTGGGTAATTTGTTACACAGTGATAGCGAATTAATACAGGCAAAGAACAGAGCCAAGAAAAGTGGGAACTAAAATAGACACCACCAAGGAAAACCAATTGTTTCTCATTATTCAAAAGACTAGGTGATGAGGGGATGTGAGAAAAAGTAGTTTCAAGAAAAGAAAGATTTTGGAGCAAGACTTTCTGGCTTTAATCTCCTGTTCAGACCCTTGCTAACTGTGTGACACTGGGCAAGTCATTGAAACTTTCTGAGCCTTAGATACTTCTTTGGTAAAATGGGGATGATGTTCTGTAGGGGTGTCTGTATTTTTTCCTTTTAGGACCTGCCTCAATACCTAGCACAGTGATGAAGGACATGCTGAGATTGTTCAGCACAGGTTGCTGGGGCATTTCTAGAAGGCTTGGTGTTCAGTTTAATACCAGCATGGACAAGACCCAAATGCTTCATACATCCTTCAAAGCATTTGCATGTCCAAGGGAAACTATGTACATCTCTGTAGAAGTCTGACTTGTCTTGCCTAACTCCTTCTCCTGGGCACAGATTATGGATGAAACTTCTTTCCCAGGAGAGTTAAGTGATCTGATCAGGCCCTGGAACCATAATTTTGACCTCATGAACACTCTACTTAACTATGTGCAATTAGCTGACTTACTTGGGCTTTTCCAGGGTCAAGTTTGGCCTCAGTGAGGATAATAGCCTGGATTTACCTGCCAAATCCAGGTTTGTATGACATCTCACATAGTTCTCATTTCCCAAAGGAGCACTACCAGATAGGAGGTGGCCTTACCTGTCCAGGCAGAGCAGGCATGGAATCAGAGGCCATCATGCGCTGAAAGCGCTGGGGTTGCTGCATTATCTGCTGCAGAAGGAATGAAGACTGATCAGGTTGCTGCTGCTGCTGCTGTTGATGCTGCTGCTGTTGATGCTGCTGCTGTTGATGATGCTGTTGATGATGATGATGCTGTTGATGATGATGATGCTGTTGATGATGATGTTGTTGATGCTGTTGCTGGAGTTGCAAAGTGGCAGTGGCAGTGGAGGAGGCAGTGGCAGAAGGAGCGTGTGCTGGTGTTGCCTGAGGCAGGTAGTGGAGCAAAGATGGCTGCCTGGAGTGGGTAGGCATGGAGGCCATCTTCTGGGGGCTTGGCTCAGAAACAAAATGTGACAAGGGCTTAGTGTTGCTGAAGGTAAAGGGCTCAGGTGCTTCTGGACTGGAACTTGTTAGGCCCTGCTGCATGATCATATTCAAGGTTTTGGGTTGCTGACTGCTGGTCATAGGCTTAAAGATGGAATTTGCCTGCTGCTGCTGCTGCTGCTGCTGCTGCTGTTGTTGTTGCTGTTGTTGTTGCTGCTGCTGCTGCTGCTGCTGCTGCTGCTGTTGCTGCTGCTGTTGGTTTAGCAGATTGCTGGTGGGAGTGAGGCTCCTGATCAGGGAGTATTGTGGAGTAAAGGACTGCTGTGGCAAGCCGGGGCTAGAGAGATTCTCGGGGCGGTAGGGTGGGGATGGCCCTGGGGTGCTGGTGGGCAGAGCAGATATCAGGTGTCCTTGAGGACTTTTGACAGTAGAGGACACCAGATTGGCAAGAATGGAGCTCTGGGGGCTGAATTGTGGTTGCTGATTGAGAGGCAGACCCGGGAGCTTTGCTGGAACATAGGGCAAGGTGGGCCCAAGGGCAGCATTGCTGCTGGGAGCCATGCTGGAGAGTAAGGCATTGGGCGAGTTTTGCACAGCACTGCCAGACAAGCTATTGGATGCCATGCAGGATGCTGTGAAGTTCTGTGGGCTGAATGGTGGTGGTGGTGGTTGTGGTGGTGGTGGGTGAGGAGATGGCACTGGGAGGTAAGGTGGGGAAAGACCCGGAGGAGGCAAACTGGACCAGCTGCGGTTGGAACCTTGTTTTGTAGAAGAACCCTGCTTGCTGGCTGCAAGTGCTTTCAGCTGGTGGGCATGATGCCACTGAGGCACAGATAATGGAGGCATAGTGACGGGGAGCATGTTCTGGACCTGGTTTTTGACCTGAGCCTGTGCTGTTGAAGAACTGGATGAGACTATCTGCTTACTGGTGGAAGGAATGGAGTAGCTGATCCCCGTAGAGGAGGGCATGATCGGTAGTGATGTGCCAGCAACTTGACTGCAGCTGGATGCAAACTCCTTGCTGGATCCAAGGCTTTCCATATGTGCCATCTGAACTGGAAGCTTGGCAGGGGGACCAAGAGGGGCCTGGGGGTTATGTAAAACCAAAGGTTCTTCTGGCTTGCTCCCCAGAATCTTCTCAAGGTCAAGATCATTTGAAGAAGGTTCTTGAATTTTGGTTAATTCCTCCAGCAGATCTTGAAGCTCTTGGTCTACAGCTGGCAGACTGGTGTTTTTCTCATAGTAAGGAACGGCGTGTCCTTTCAGCCCTGTGTCCGGAGTTGATGGCGCCCCAAATGGTGAGCCTATAGCACGGCTATTCCCAACATCACTGTCCAGAGGGTTATTCTCAAGGAGTAATGATTGGCCAGCCACTCCCAGATCTGCGGAGCTGGGATTCATGGTTAATGTGGGCATCTGTATCTCTGTAGAGAGAGAAGTAGGGTGGGCACCTGGGCCCATAGACAGGGTGACATCTTCAAGGCAAGGTCTCTTGATTTTATTAGGATAGCCCCCATCAGCCATGCCTGGGAAGTGGAAGTTCTCTCCTTCCTGTCTTCTCTTACTGGTTCCCTGTGTTTATGAGAAAGAGAGAGAGAGAGAGAGAGAGAGAGAGAGAGAGAGACAGACAGACAGACAGACAGATTGAGGCAGAGACAGAGAGTGTGTGTGAGAGAGACAGACAGAGTGAGAGAGAAACAGAGAGAATGAATGAATACAAATTAAATGAAGGGTTTGACATATTAAAGTTAATGCTATGAATCCCACAGATAAAACAGGACTCTCAGTTTAGACTTACACTTGTCAAAAATCATAAAAATACAATCTATTTTTGGAAACATGGCTTTTGTTTCTTTGTTGCTGTGTCTCATTTAAACAGCCCTGTTACATTTCAAATCAAGCAATATGCTGTCTGTATACTAAATAGGACTGAAAGTTGCACACAGAGTGTTCATTGTACACTTAAGGGGGTTCAGGGGCTAAGCTGAGCTTGCTAATGAACTTGCTGCCAAAGGCAGGCACTCAAGTGCAAACTAGAGCTAGTTGAACAATTTCAATGTCTACGTAGCTACAGATAACCCAGTTTTAAAAAAGACAAACCACAAAATAGACACTGACCTTCCTTGCTTAAATGAATCAGGGTATGTTGATAAAATAGAACCTAACAGTGTTTAAGAAATGGAAATGCAAGGGAGCTGCCTGAGGCATATGTTTAGGGAAAGTGCATGTTTTAAAACAGCCACCGTGGTTATTATTCCATTTAGTTTACACCCACACACTCTTTCCACATGCACACATACACACTGCTTATGTGCATACAAAAATAACTTGGATGAGCCAGTACTCTACTTTTTTAGAGTGGTCACGTCTGAGGAATGACTGGCAATTCCCTTTCTAGTTTCTGCATTTCTGTACTGTTTGTTTTTAATGAGAAAAACTTGCAATAAAAGAAAAGCCCAAATATAAAGTTATTTAAGTAAGGAATTCCTTTGTGCAGATGTATCCTTGGGTTGGGGAGATATCAAACAACAGGAAGAGGCCCCACTGTGAGATAGGCACCTTGGGAGAGCTGCCCATTATATATAAAAGCAGTCTTTAGGAGCAAAGCAATACTTTGTTTCTCTGTTTCATATTCTTATCCACATGTTAATAACAATGAATTGTCTGTCCATAGGTAAGGGGAGAGGAGGCAGAGATACTCATATCAGGATAAGGACAGGATGCCAATTCTGGCAGCTCCTCATCTGCCAGCAGACTAAGGTCATGGCTTTCATGGCCAAGTGAACATCAAAGTAACCCCACCCAGAGCTGTTTGTCTCAGGCCTTCCTGCACATGAGAATCACTTAGAACTATCCAGATTGCCAGATTCTCCCATAAAAATCAACTATATTAATTGAATCCAGGGGAGAGTCCAGACAGTGGACATAGCAGCACAGCATAGGTCCCTGGTCATGAGGTAGATAGAGTGAGGATTTGCCCTTTCCATGTACACTCTTGAGCCCACTTTATCATGTGAGAAATGATGAGAAAGAGTTCTTAGGTCCTGTTGCTGCTTTCTTGATTGGAATGGGGAGACTAAATGATACATGTAGGGCCCCAAAGAGTTGTGACATTCTTAATGCAGATCTTGAAGGGCCTTGGGAATTCAGTATCTTCCCATAACAATGGCTACCACTCAGGAAGCAGTCAGGGCTTGCCTTGTATTGCCTATCCAGTGGGTCAAGGCCATATGAAGAGTTCCCCATCTACCAGCAAGCACCCAGTTGCCTCTCAGTCTCCTGTCTCTATTCATCCTAACAGCAGAGCACTGTAGCATCTTCCTTGGCTTTTTTGAGATGCTCATGATTCAAATAAGGGAAGTAGACTTGTTGCCAAATTCATTTGAGGACTGAGTATTGCAGGTTGAGCAGAAATGGGTGGGTAGAAGAAGAGGTCTATCCAGTCTTCCACGCCAAGTTTCCTATCCAGGGGCCTGGTTGAGGTTCAGAAGCCCCGGTGTTCTCAAGATGTTCAGGAAGCAGTGTTTGTCCCACAGCAAATAAAGTAAATAAATAGTAAATAGCAGCTGAGTGAACCAATGGACAGATGAACCCAAGTGATTTGGCACATAGTGAACTTGGCAACTTCTCTAGCCACGTATGGAGCAGCCCACAAACAAGTCTCTCAAATTCCAAAGTGAGACTCTTCAATCAATCATATGTCAAAGAATCCAAAGAAAGGCTAAAAATTGTGAACCAATAGGTGTTTATACAGTGTAGATCTTGATAACCATTCTCTTGCAGGGAACCAAGGTTAGTAACAGTTGGGTCCTACACTCTATTTCATGGTGGCATGAACTACACAACAGTTTTAACAATAATGAAGTCTATATACAAGGAAGCAGGCAGACAGACAGTGGGATGAGGTGGAGGGGAGGGGAGAAAGGAATGTAAGCCTGGTGGGGCTCTGAAATTCACTGGTAGGGCTCATAGAGCTTTTATTTAATTGTTGGTCTACCATGAAAGTATTGGGAATAAGGTGGCAAAAGGTTGGGAAGGTAGGCATCACTCCTGTATTCCAGTGGTCGCATAAGTGAGAATGTGTCAAGGGGCATCTTGTACTGTTTAGATCTGATAGTTAAGTCCACATCCAGGCAGTTGCTGGTGCTCACCACAGTGAACACTGAGGGGATAGCTAATGAGGTGGCAGTCTCCCTTGGCGGCCTTCAGGCATGTCTCCTTGGTACTTCCCAACTAGGGGCAGCCATAGGCTCTTCTGAGCTTTTGCTTCTCAATGAGACCTCCTTTTGTTAGAGGATATATAACTTTGTATTTGTGACTCAGTGGTAAAAGCTTTTAACAGCCTGGGATGCCTTGGCTGAACTATAAGCAATCCAGCCAAGGACATCAAGAACATCCAAAAAAGTAGCTGTATTTCCTGGAGAGGACCATGCTTCAGTCTCATAGCTTCTGCTTTCACTGAACACTGGGTAAGTTGAGGTATGAAAATCCATGATTTTATGTATGCCTAGATGCACATGTGTGCATATCAGGATTGGACTTACAGGAAGGGAGAAATTAGAGTAAATACCTAGATGAATTCAGAGGCACATGGAAACACCCATGTACATACTATTCATGTCTGTATTTGAGCATGGATCATTTGCAGGTTGGTTTAGAAAAAAAGTCCCCATAAACTGAAGCTGAAGTTTCTATAGGACAAACAAGATTGTCAGCTTTCCCAGACTTGCAAGACAAGCAGCTCTAGAGAATCATGGGTGGTTAAGAGAGGCAAGAGCCCTTGGGTGCTAATTGCATTACAAGAAAAGACCCCAGTCTCTGTTGTGAGGTGGTATGGAGCAAGAATCTTGACCTAAAGATGGGGATTTGTTAATGCCCTTGCCTTGCCTGAATCAACAGAGACTGCATGCTCAGCACCAGATGCAAACATAGGCTCCTACTCCCAACCTCGAAGACAGGACATTTTCCTGCTTGGAGATGAAGGACAGATGATTAGGCAGATGGTCTCAGAGTAGCAGTGGCTGGCCTTCATGCACAGTCTAGGTCAACACAGCAGGAAGACCTGATATACACTGATTCCATGTGTGGTTTCTGGAAAAGCACTCTCTAGTTGCTGTGGGGCCTCCACTCTACAGTACTTCATTGTAGGACTCTGTTGAATGTTATGAATTGTGTGGAGTCTTCTGACTGTTTGGCCTTTTACTACTGGGATTATGTGACTGGGTTGCAGCCAGGTTGCATAGCCAAGGAACCAAGAAAATGTCTCTTTTGCTCCAGTACTTCAAAGAGGCATCAAAACGTGGAAGACATCAAATGCTGAGGTAAAGGGGGCTCTAACATGTACCTGGGCAGTACTTACAAATGACAGAAGGCCATTCATCTGTAAAGTGACAAGACTATTGGAAGACACCCTCAGGCAGTAATTCTTAGGCATCATGCAAGTCAGTAGAGTTCACACAAACCATAGGCTGGTAAGTTGTCAAATTCCATCATTGTGCTCAAATGGCTGTACGCCGTCCTGGGCTGTGACAGACTCTGTCTGCAGACTTCCACACCTCCCTCTGGGACATCACTCATAGGCCTGCCAAGCAAACTGGTCCTACCTTTATACCACAAAACCCCTTCTGAGGCTTCCCATTTAGCTGATGTGTGCATGTAGGATGGGTGGTGTCTGACCTCTCCCTTTCTCCTAGTCTGCTCAGGCCTCCTCATGAGTATCATTTTATTGGCTTGGTTTCCTGATTTAGGGTCCTTCAGGCAATCATGGATGCCTTATTACTACTGGTAATATGATTGGAAGTGAGCCAGGTGGGGAATCCTCTGGACTGAGACTTGGTGGTCTCAGGATTTTAAGGAGTTTCATAGTGCATTTCAGAAACTCAACACCTGTCAGAGCCAGACTGAAAGAGCATAGATCAACCTGAGAGCCACTATAGAAACATCAAATGCCAGGTTGCCTTTAGTTAGGGTAATTGTGGAGAAATAATGGACCATACAGGGTAGCTCTAAGACTCTGGTTGTGACTGGGTAAACATGGAAGCACCAGCTCTTCTTATGCCATAATCCAGCAGTCCCCTGTGTGCTGGATCCCCTAGTAGCTATTAATTATATTGCTTGTGCACTAGGACCCCTGAGTTCTATCTCCTCCAGGCCTAAAAGGATGGTCCCAATACCAGGACATCTTCCTCAGAGAATTCATCTAACTTGAGCTGCAACTGTTCATCTTTCTGTCTCTCTAGGCTTAACTATTTTCAATATTTAATAGAAATTCAGCTGTACAAAATGCAGCCTTTTGTGTATGGCTTCTGTTCCTGACCATGTTTTCTAGATCCATCCATTTTGTTGCATGTATCAATACTGCATTTGTTCATGGGTGAATATTACGGCATTGGATAGAGTAAATTTTTTGTATTCATTTACCGACTGGTGGATATTTGGGTTGTTTCTATCTTTTGGAGTATTTTAATTTTTTATCTTTGAGAATTTCATACATGTATGTAATAAAATATGATCATACCTACCCTCTCACTTCTAACTCCAAATCCCTCCATATACCCTATAATGAGTCTTTCTCCTAACTTCATATCTTTAAAAAATAACCCAGTAAGTCAAGTTAGTATTGCTTATAGGCACATGGTTGTGGGGCCATCCCCAGGATCATGAGACACCTACTGGTGGCCACATTTTCCGGAAAGAAGGACTCTCCCTTTCCAGCAACTACCCACTGCCAAAAACTACTCAATATGGGGCAAGGCCAGGTGATCATCTACCTGTCTAAAATGGAATTGGCTTGTACAGAAACCTCAGTTCATGGTATGACAGCCATGTCATGTAGAGAAAACAGCATTTCACATGACTCCTGCCTATCTTCATGTGTATTTTGAACAATGCGGCTAGGAACATTTCAGTACACACTTTATTGTACGTCTACTTTTGGTTTGGGGGAAGTGGAATGCCTGTTTCATAGAATAACCCTGTGCTTAGCTTTCCGAAGTCCCCATATTGTTGTTTCACAACCTGGATACTCTTAGAAATATCTACTATTGCAGATATATGGAAAGAATGCAAGAGAGGGCTCTGTCAACTTCCAGATTATTCAAATAAACCTCTGTAGCTTCTCAGTGATGGGATTCATACATACTAGGCCAGTGCTGCCCCACTGAACTATATTGGGTGACTTTTGTAACTTCTTGAGAGAAACACCTATCTGCTCCCTACCTCTGGCACTATTTGTGGACCCTGCAAGGACCAGAGGCAGGTACAAGCAGTGCATTCCCCATCTTGAGGCCAAGCAAAGGCTTCCAGAGGTTCCTGTACTCTGTGATAACTTCTAGCAAAGGCAGAAGGCCAAGGGAAATTCAGCAACCAGAAGACTGGCTCTGTGCTTTCTCAAGACTCAGGATCCTTTCTGACCTACAACTGTAACTTAGGAAAAGTTTGGCAAAACTTTAAACTCTTACAGCAGTGTTTGAGGAAACTCATGTGTTATTATGATTTGTATTGGATAGGATGTGACATTCTCATCCCAGATATAGTGAGCTATCTAACCTGAACTGTATTTCCCTCAAGACAGGAAGCCCCTATGAAGGCCTTCTCCCCCAGATGTCAGTTGTGTTCCACCAGGTATATCTTCATCTTCCAAGCCCTATGGCACAGCACTATGTCAGGAACCTGCACAAAGGCAAGTTCACCATGTAGTCTTCGTTCACTTAACCACCTAGGAAAACTCCTCTACAGTGTCTCTGGGAAAATCCAGCCAGAAGAAGCAATGGGAGTATCTGATCCTGGTGTGGTTCTACATATATGTAATCTTAGCAGAAGCAATAGTGTTGCAAATTAGAGGCTTGCTTGGGCTACATAAGAAGTTCAAGGCCAGAAGATAGTGAGATCCTGTCTCAGAAACCATACAATAAGCAAAACAAAAATAAGTAATATGTCAGAGACAGAGAGAGGAGAGGAGAGGAGGGGAGAGATTAGTAGGAGGAGAAAGAAGAGGGGGATGGATAAAGAACAGGCAGATCCTGGCTATGGTGACTCTAGGTAGCAAAGCCTTTTGGGAGATTCAGGAATCTGTGTTACTTGCAAATGAGCACTCAAGCAACAAACAGGATCTACATCAATTCTTAAGCTGCTGGACTTTTTCTAGGCCTTTATAACCAAGTCTTGGCCTTTATTAAGGTCTCAGCATCTGTCAACGGTCAGTGCACTTTCTTATTCATGATTCTTGGCTTCCAAAAAACAATACTAGCATATAAACAGAGCTCTGCTTAGAATATAACTTTTGCACATGGGTAAACAGAGTTTCATAGAGGCCAAGTGACTTAGCAAAGTCATGCAGTTAGTGAGTGACAAAGGAGCCCCTGTCATTCAAGACTCTGGGGTATAGTCCAGTACCAGAATGTCAAGGACCCAGTCATCGATGATGGTGAGTGTGTGGATACCTCTGCACTAGGTCAGCCTTCCTCAGTTGAACTCAGAGTTTATTCTGGGTCACTGAGGGAATGACAGGTCATTTAAGCACCAAGAGAATAAAAGCCTGCTGTTTAGCATGTGCTACTGTGTTTCGATTTCCCTATAGGGACTATTATACTTTCCCAGGGCTTTCTAAATTACACATCACAGGATAGCAATGACCTCAGAGAAGGAAGTGCCTTCTTTAAGTTGTACATGAAGAAAGTTTGGCTCACAGGAATTTGCTGAAGTTCCTGGGCCCAACCACTTGATTCCAAAGCCTATTATGTGGCCTCAGGGACCTTGAGGGCTTAGGTGTACATCTGTCTAAACTGTCAGATACTCTTTAAATATTACAGCTTTTCAGGAAAATTGATGGTCCTGTGAAAGAGATTTCTGGATACTAAATTTCAATGACAGAATTCAGCAATGTGAGATGCTAAGAGGTCTGTAGAGAGGCCCAGCCCCCTCAGTATGTTTTGCTACCTATAAATTGGGAGAGTAGAGTGGGGCTACTATACAACTTTCTTTTAAGGATTCTTTAAACTTAGAAATGTAAAGTTACACCTGGCATGGTGTAGATACTAAATAAATATTATCTCTCTTTCCACTCTTAAAAATTCAAACCCACCCTAGGTGGTCTAAAATAGCTCTTAACATGGATTACTCAGCAACATTTGCCATTCAAGGCAGATCTTCCCTTAGTCCTTGGCTGTGCTCCTGGACAGCTATGCAAAAGGCTAACTTTTGTAAACCAAATCATAATAAAATGCAGCAGGAATTTGCCATTGAAAGAAAATCCTCAGTGCACCCTTTTATGAAGTTAAAACTCCTTCATTTAAATGTATTTTTAAAGAGTGTGCATTTGAGGATATTAGCTAGTCTTGTAATAAATTCTATTTCTGTTTTGACCATAAGCATATTGTTTCATAGCCCCAAAGGACACAGTAAACAAGATTAGTTTATATGAAAATAATAAATTTAGAATGTGTATTTATTTTACTATATGTGTAACAACTATGGTTATATAATTGAAATTGTGTGTGTGTGTGTGTGTGTGTGAGAGAGAGAGAGAGAGAGAGAGAGAGAGAGAGAGACAGAAAGAGAGAGAGAGAGAGAATTTACATAGAGTTTCATTCTATAGCTTTAGATGGCCTGGAACTCACTATGTATCCCATGCTAGCACTGAACTCATGATCATCCTCCTGCCTCAGCCTCATTCCTAAGTGCTGACAGGTTTAAGCCACCATAATGCCTGGCTCCTGAATGTCTTATAAACAGAAATATGGACACCGATTCTTTGAAAAATTAAGCTAAGTTATTGGGGGAAACATGGGAGATTCGTGTTCATCTATATACTGCCAATGATGTAGTCTCATGTCAGCTGTTAGGGCCGAGCAACATACGTTCTCAACGTGTCCTACGGTCATTAAAAAGAGGATGATGAGTACTTAGCTACCACACACTTTGCTGTGTAAAATCATGTATTCAGAAAGCAAGGGTTGGATGCTGGTGTTCTGGAAATAACTTCCTGTAGATATTTTTACATAGGCCAAGTTAACCTTAAAAGGTCAACCTTAAAAGGCTTAACTTTAAGAAGGAGGAAAGGCAAGAATTGTTTAGCTTTTCTGAGGGTCATATGGGCAATTGTAACACTAGAGAACATCCTCCCCTGAAGCTTATTCCAGAAAAAGAGGCATCTAAAGAAATCTCAGTGGTTTCTCTATCCACCATAGAGATAAAGGCTTCCAACCGTATAAGGCAGGGATAAGATGGGGTCCATAACAGACACACCCACCTGAATGAGTATAAGTTGGGCAGAGAAGAACCAAGGTGAGGGAGTTGGAGTTCTAGTGGGTAGATCACAAGCCACATTACCAATAAGAACAAGATCAGAAATATTCAGAAAATTAAAAGTATGGTGGTTTAACAGAGTGTTAAAAAGGGTTACCCTCTCATTTAAGTGAAGGTCAGATGCAGGAAGCAGGCTGCAGTAGTAGGGCACAGGGCAATAGGCTGGGAGGCCCTGGGGGAAGACTCTTGGCTTGTTTCAGAGACTAAGAGGCAGTTAGTGGGTCTGGCCTGCAGTGAGCTTGGAAGTAGCCACGAGCTCTCAGGGGGACCCACAGACCATGGGAAGGGGCTTGAGCTCTGCTTTTTCTTTTTTCATTTTGCAGTGGGAAGCCATTGTGGGGAAAGGTGAAACAGAGGAAAGATTGGCTCAATGTTTGTGAAAGCTTTCTCTGGATGCTCATGGGAGGTGAAATGAATGTCATGGGAAGGAAAAGGAACATGGGGCTGAGATCAATTTGGACAAGGGGTTGGGGAGAGAGGGACACATGGCCAGGCATGAGGCCCTGTGATTTTTACCTTAAGTGGGTACTGAGGGTTGTACTTACTTATTAAGGAAAACAATGGCTTCTAGGAAAAAAGATGAACCACATGCTCAGTGACATGAATCATTCTGGACGGGCCCATATAGTGACTAGCTGAAACTTTTCAAGCCACGTTGTCCTTGTGACTGCAACTGTGTGGGAAACTCTTTGCTAACAGCTAGGCAGGGATGTGGGCCAACAGGACTTTATTTACCAAGACAGCCTGTGGGCTACTTGTACTCCCAGTGCACAGCTTACTGAGCCCTGATCTGGGGCATGAGTTGAACTTTTCCCCCTGGGAAAGGATATTTCCAAAGCCCCTTGCTCACGCAGCAGGACACCACATGGTGCTGGCCTACTGTTCATGAAGGTATGTGCCTGCAACCTTTTGGGAGAAGAGCTGCATTATTTCAATCATAATGAAAGTTGAGTTACTATTCCCGAACTGTGCAATTTATGTAGCAGTCCCAAATGCTGGGCTTTACCAACACTAATGACACTTATTGCACAACTGTTGGCAACTACTCTGGCTCCAGTGAAAGGAGGGAGTAACATCCCCTCCTGGATTCCCTTGGGCCTTGCTCTCTCATGTATGCAGTTGGGCAATTTATATTTTGTATAGAGCCTTCAAGGGTCTCTATGATAATATGGCTTAACTGTCACCCCATCTAAATGGCTCTGAGCAACGTGGAGGGTGCTATGCTGGCTATACATTTTATTTAAAAGCCTGTACAGCATGCCTCTGAAGGCTAGACTTGTGTCCTCCTCATCTCTATAGATGAGCTATAGAAAAGTTTCAGTCAGAAGACACTGCAGGTTGGAATTACCCTCTGTGGATAGTTATCTATCTTGTTCTCCTCCCATTCTCAGTGGACGGTTTCAAGACAAGCATGTCTCAGAAACTGGGAAGGGAGGGCAGTAATTGGTCTAGTGATGTTGGTGTGCACCTACTATGTACAAGGTGATGTACAAGTGATATCAGTGTGAACCTACTATGTACAAGGTGCTTACCAGCAGTTGCAGGGCCAGAAAATCAAGATGTCTCAGGCACACGGCAGGAAAGGAACAACTAGCTTTGGGAAGACAAGGAATGGGGAAACAGTTGTTCCTGGGGAGTTAGGAGGCCATGGAGATGATGGCAATGGAAGGAGGCAGACAAAGGCAAGCCTGTACTGAAGGGCCAAGGGTTTAAAGGACAGCAAGTAATGATAGAGCTGTTGAGCCTTGGCCTTGGGCTTTATATGCCTGTGGTGAAGTCCCTTGGCTTGTGGCTCATACCCACCTTTCTAAGGTTGAAATCTTAGGGATGGCCATCTGTGAGGAAGAAGGGGGATATGAAAAGAACAGCAGAGGCAGACAGGCAGGCAAAATGGGAAGGACAGGAGATCTTGTACATTATTCCATATTCACTACAGAAACAGAATTCTGTGGTCTGGACTTGAGAGGCATGCACTCTAGCGACCCTTTGAAGTCTGGAACACAGTACCTCAAGGGCAGCTTCTGACCCACATCTTTGCCTAAACTGACATTTATCAAGTTCTCCAGCTGAGGGTATTTAGTGAAAGCAAGAGGCCTATGCTTGTACAGGCTTGCCTGGATTGGGGGTGCCATAGGCGCACATCCCCCGAGGTATGGCCCTTAGGGTTACATATTCCCTACAAATATGTTTCTGAGCATTGTTGGGCTCTTCTTTGGTCCATGCTCTGGAGGAGTACAACTGTTTTGCCCCTTATGCCTGGAGTGGTTCTACTTCCAGATGCCTGTTACCTTGGGCCTAATATCATGGAATCTGCAGGGAGAGGCTGTGTAGGAATCCAGACAAGGCCATTATATGCTCCCATCAGTTCAGACGTAGGCAACAAGATTCCACATGCCTGTGAAAGCCATCTGCCAAATGGAACTTTGTATCCTGCATCTTCCCCTTCTAACAGGCTGATTTGCAGGTCACTGATTTGCTCAGCTGGGCTACCCAGCCAGAACTCAAATGCAGAGCCCAGTGGTGTTCTTCAAACTGAGAGTAGCTCAGCCCTTGCAGAAAAGAGCAGTCTGTATGCAAGGCCTGTGCCTGGCTTCCCTCCCTTGTTGGGTGTTAGTAGCAGGAAAGGGCCCTTGCTGCAGAAGGAGGAGAAGGGGGGCAGGCAAAGGGAGTGAACAGCTGCGCACTCCATGGGGAGGATCCCCAAAATAGCAAGGCACATACGCACTGCAGGCCTTGACCCAGAATGCTCAGAGTTGCACTATAAATCCAGCTCTTCTCTATGCAACGGGACTGCCAATGAGACTATAGCCATCCTTAGGGGTCCTCTGTATTCCAAACTGAGCTCCAAGGACATATTGTCCCTTCCCTTTCTGATAGCGAAAAATAATTGTGAACCAGTGCTAATCTGTGTTTGCTAAAGAAGTGCCAAGACCAGTCATAGCCTGCGTACATATTTCTTTCTTACTTAGAGATCCTGATGTAGGCAGAGAGCACCTATTAAGGCCACTTGGCCATTGTGGAAACTGAGGGGCCTGGAGCTCAATTTAAGAAGTCGTTAAGTGGTGGGGCCTAATCTCAGGCATGGCCTGGTCTCAGTAGTGCAGCCCATATACGTAGGATCCTCTCTCTTGGGACCACACTTGTGCCTGTAGCAGACCTATAGCCTACTTAAAGTAGAGAATATTGGCCAAGACATCAACCCTCGAACCTTGAGATTTCAGAGTCACTTCAATTCCTAGCACTCTGCCTCCCCATGGAACTCTAAAGCAGCTTGGTTTTCTGCCAGGATGGACAGTAGGCTGTGCTGGACAGAGAGCTAAATGGAACCACCACAATGAAATAAAGATGCTATCTACTCTTCACCTGTTTATGCCATTGGAAAGAAAACATCAGGATACCTGAGATTCTGTTTTGTCCAGTACTCGGTTCTGAGAACCCAGAGCTGAATGTGATGGGCAGAGGACCCTGTGTATATTGGAGCCTCTAATTCAGGCAGAAGAAGCCGTAAATTGGGTAGAACACCAGGTTCACTCTTCCTGGTTTCAAGCGTCATCATAGACTTGCTCTCAGTGAAGGACGACCATGGATTCCAGAATCTAGCCAAAAGCTGTGCACATACAAGGGGACCTGGGATTGTGGTATGATGCCCAACATAGACAGGTCCTTACCAGTAATATCTTTACTCTTAGAATTCAAGACGAAGGGAACTTGTTCCAGTTTATACCATTAACCACAGCTTTGACATTCTGAGATCTCCTTCTTGATTTCAGTATTCCTTCTTCAAAGAAAAGAACAGAGCTCCAAGGTTGATGGGCACAGACCATAACCTGGATTACATGCCACAGAGCAGGTAGAAAGTGCCTCCTACTGGCATTTAAAGGAAATAGGTCACATGGAACTGGGGGCTATATTTGTGGGTGATTCAAACACCCACATATTCTTTATGGGGTGGGGGTATGTGTTCTTTTTCCAGAACTCCATTCCCCACTTTAAATTAAAGGTGAGGAGACAGAGTGGGGCTTAGTTTGGGTCATTCTGTAGGGGCAGAGCACATTACCCTTAGGACTATTCACTGGGAACTGTTGATAAAACTCTCCACCCTCTCACTAGCCATTCTCTACAAGGTACTATGTTCCTCTGCCCTTATTATTTTGTCCATAAAGAAAGTGATAAGAATATCCTCTCTTTGAGCCAAAGAGCAGTTGGCAAGCTTATAAGGTGTATGGGGCATGCCAACTCATTGTAACCTGTAGAGTAACCCTACCACAATCCCAAGGCCCCTGAACAGAGCTGACGAACAGAGGGTTCATGCTCTTTTCCCCCCTAAATTTTCCACTTAGTGACCATAACTTCCCCATTTCTAGAATACTTACAAGGGTTAATGTTATTTCTCTTGGCAGTAATGGGGACTGAATCTGGAGACCTGTGCATGCTAAGTAAGTAAGTAAGCACTATGCCTACTGAGCTATATCCCCAGGCCAACTCCTCCAGAAATTGCTGTAGAAATGGAGTAGGTATAGACAGAGGCAGAGATGACATATGACTTGAACACTGAGTCCTTGTCCCATGCAGGCTCTGGAGCACTCAATGCCTTTGAGCGCTTCAATCACCCCACTGGATCAGTAAGTGAAGTTCAGTTTTAACTTCAAAGAAAAGGACATGATGTTCCACATGCTGACCCCATACACTAACCTTGGATAGATGGCCAAATGTTGCCAAAAGAAAAATTGTCCTGTGCCACAGTGGTTATTAAGTAATCATGGTACTAGGTGAACAGCAATGTTGAAAAGGAACTTGAGTCTCTAGGTTTCTTTACAATTTACTTTGTAATGTGTACTCAGCATTTTGTGTTTCAAAACAAGCTTTCATTCTAAAAGGCGCAGAGTTTGGTGCTCTGAAATCTGCCTGTTATTAGGTCTATGACTTTGGTCAAGATGCTTAACCTATCTGAGCCTCAGTTTCCTTGTGGTAATGACTTCTTATTAGGGTCTGATTCTTCAAAAGCTTCGAAAAGTGCATCTGTTAAGTGCTGAAACCAACCTGCCTATTCTTGCTCTTGGTTCATCTAAATTTTGTTTTCTAGAAGGTAGTAGATGAACATTAGTAGCTATTTAAGAGCAGGTGTAAGACTAGAACCCTAGGGTCCTGGGTCATGGTCTTAGGCTGAAAATATGTGTCACTTCAAATTAAAATCTTTCAAGGGAGCTCTCAGTTGTTTACATAAAAATTCCAGAGCAATTAAAAGGTTCTTTTCTAGTGGCACACACCTGATTCTGAGGCAGGAGGATCACAAGTTTCAGGCCAGCCTCGGCTACAGAGAGAGATCCTGACTCTACATGGACAAACCTCTTCTCTCAGACTGATAGAATTTTATTTCATGATTTTAACATGATACAGATTTTTCTGTTAGCTTGGTTTTCAACCCACTAAAGAAGAAACTAGTTAAGGTTACTTCCCAGAGCAGACGTCTATGTTCAGGAGGCATTCAGGGTGCAGTCAGGTGATACAAACACTGTGCTTCCAGACTCATGTGGTTTCTTGGAACCAGGGGAAGCAGTATAAGCACTGGATGTCATTAAACCTTAGAAAGAGAGCCAACAATGGGAACATCTTTAATCCAGCTAGGGCACACCCTGGAAATGCAAGGCCTGAAAATGCAAGATGCTTAACCTATCTGAGCCTCAAGCTGCTAAGGACAGATTTCTGCCATGAATGTTGGAATCCCTGCAGCAACTTCCTTGGATAGCAGGTTTTGTTGAACACATAAAATCTGTTGGTATTAATCTGTCAATGTCTGACTCTTCTTTAGAACCCTGCTGTTCAGATCTTTAGCATCTGCAGCCAAGTTGGAAGCTAACATTAGGTACCTTACTGAAGTTACAGGGATTGACTGGCTACCACAACCCAGTTACTCTCACACCACGCCAAGAGCTTCCCTGGATGCTTACAGACAGGAGCAGTGGTGCTTGAGAGTGGGCACTCTCAATGGAGACCGTATGTGCCTTCTAAGAGGATGGATGCAGTTTCAGCTGTGAAGAAGGCTTGTCTGAGGGAGCTGCTTTCAGAAACTCAAGTATATTTTTGGACCCCTTCAACTGGGGCAAATCGTTGGTCTTCTAGGTCAGCTTGGTGTTTCAAAAATAGCCAGGTCACTCTGAGCCAAGGTTAGAGAATGAGCTGTGTGCCATGAAGGAGGAGGAGAAGGAGTCAGAAGAAGAGCTGATTTTGATCAAGTGCAAGATGTGACTCTAAAGCAATGAATGCGCATTTTTGCAAGGCTTATAAAAAGTACTAGAGGTCATTTGCCATAAGATCCCAAGCCAGAAAATGGCATGAGCCATGATAGCTGCTCCACAGTGAGACCTGTATGTCCAAGGACCTATTCCAAGGACAGGGATCCCTAGATGGCATGCACAATGACTTACACAGATGGAAACAAAACATTACTTACCAGACATACTTTATTTTTTTGAAAATAAGTCAAAGTATCTTTATTTGCAGATTATATGATAATCTGTGTGTGTGTGTGTTTGTGTGTGTGAAACTAAACATTTTACCCTTAATCTCTTATAGCTGATGAACAATTTCAGCAATGTAGCTGGCTACAAAATTAATTCATAAAAATCAGTAGCCCACATACAAATGACAAATGGACGAGAAAGAAATCAGGGAAACAACATGCTTCACAATAGCCTCACTTAATATAAAATATCTTGGGGAACTTTAGTCAATCAAGCAAAAATCACTAACACAAGTGATAGTTCATGCTGGTAAGGATGTGGAATAAGGGGAACACCCTTCCATAGATGGAGGGAGCTTAAATTTGTTTTTTTTTTTTGATACTTTATTGACATTATTTTTATGTGAGAGTCTGGACAGTAAGTAGGGAGTACGGAAGCCTCCTTCCTGTCCCTATAGCCCACCCACATTTGTGCCCAAGTGGGTTGGAAAAAAGAAGAATTTAAAATCAAGCCTAAACTGATTGTGGACTCTGGAGATACCCTAGATGCTTGCCTTTATAGACTCAGATGTTAATGATAAAAGGGAAGTCTGAAATATAAAGGGTTGTTACAAGGGAGATGCCTCAATTGGTGCGTGGAAATTTGGAAAACAAGTCATACTGGCCAACCAATTGACCTGTCTCTGCTCAACCCACCTGACTGCCCATCTCTGTGAATGTTGTGGTACTCTAGACACCAAAGTTTTTAAAGGTTATATGCTCTACTTTTTAGCATACCCTCAGTACATTGTTGTCAATGAAGAAAAAAGGAGAAATATGATTGAATCACTCACACCTGTACACATAACAGCATTCCTAAGATGAACAAAACACATTGCCCTGGGAACTGAGGAAGACCAGTCTCCCAGTCATGTGAATTGACATTACCTCAGACCTCAGGGCTCCCAGCTCCATGAGCAGGAAGGAAACAGATCCATGGCTCTATAGGAACCATTTCCCCTCTGTTCTATTACATTCAGAGATTAGGCAAGCCACTCCTCTGTGGGCTAATACCCAGAGATAACAGTCATTGTGTTTGCTGGCGCTCCTGCTAACCTAATCTTAATAAAGTGGTGATGTTGCAGGCACCAACTATCAGACTCAAGCATACTATCATGCTTGCCCTTAGAACTGGCACTGGAATCCCTAAACCTGACTTCCAGATGCTTGGATGATGGCTGAATTCCTAGAGAGGAAAGCATAGATGTGTTAAATGACTTTAAGAAAAGATACTAGGAATAATAGGAATCTTTTTCTATGTCTAGTTTCTTACTGGTTTCGTTTTGTTGTTGTTGTTGTTTTGTTTTCTAGGAACCCACAGGGACTGAGGCAGTTTATCTTCTTTATTCAATATCCTTGTGTTTTCAGTTAGTCTCCAACACCAAATTTGCACAAAGAATTTCAGCAACACATCTCATATTCAAATTTAAGGTTAGAAACATTCAACACCCCCCTCCCCCCATAGCCCATTTTCTGACCGATTCTTGGAGCTTTCTGGGCTCCTGACGATTTCCCACCATGTTGAAATGGGGAAGCATGCTCTCGATTACAAGCCGACTTTTCCAGTCATCCATTGTTTGACCTGCAATTTTATTCTTGACTCTCCAAGGCGTTTCCCAAACGACCTAGACACAGGGCTTAAGGAGACAAAAAGCACACTGTCTTTCAGATATCAAGATGAGACCATTGACCCCATGATTCATGGCTTTCAGTTCTAAAGGCAGGCTTATGTGGGATTTGCCTCATTCATCTTCCTGTCTCTCTTCCCACCATCCCAACCTCATAGTCAACCCCACCCCCAGGGATGAGGAATACTTCCGTGAGCCAGTTTGTCCAAGGTAAAATGGTCATCCACATTCATGTAACAAACTGGAAAACATAGAAGAGGGTAGAGGAGAGGCCTGATGAGACTAAAATGGCATTGGACATACAGATGGGCAAAGTGAGTACTAGGTCTAGCTTTGTTTTTGTGTAGGACTCAAGGAGGGCTCGCCTAAGTTCTGAGATATGGTCCCCTTTGGTGAAAAAACATGGCGACAAAATCAAAATGATGGCTTAGAGCCTCTTCAACTGGACTATAACCAGCCTTCAGAGCATGTGATAACTCTGGCCACATCAATACCCAGCCAAGTGAACAGACCAACAGTTCCAATAATGACTGACACCGGAAAGAAGGAATGGATGCTGAAAAGAGCTCCAGAAACATTGGTACACTGCTTGAGAGGACACAAAATGAGCTACTCCAGCACTTCATCCATGCTGAATGAACACACATGTAAACCCAGGGAAAGTGGTTTTCTGTTTTCCAGAAGCTACACACGAAGTAAGAACTATGTTAAGGTGTTCAAATATGGGGTTAGCTTTTCTTACTGTAGTGCCCCTTGCCTGGCCAGGCATTAAAATCTTGATGTTGGGAGAGTAATAAAAGCACGTTCCCCCATTTTCTCACTGAGTGAAAACAAACTCATTGTCATGTTATATAAAATAAACATTAGAGGATCCTGTAAGGTAGAGAGAATATAAATTGTCTAGGGACCTTGGGAATCTGATGAATAACACTGATGAGTTCTCTGGGATTTCTTTTGCTTCAACTATTCTACTAAATTTAGAGCCAAAGAAACCAGCAACTTCAAATGCCAATGGGCACAGATGAAAGTGCTCCAACAAAGGCTTTTTTATTTTTTCCCCTAGTCATAGGACCAAGAAAGAGACTTTTGAGATGAGAAGATTAAGACAAAAGTGTTCTAATTCAGCTAACCACCAGTAAAGACATCTCAGTCCCATTCCATTCCACCAGCAAAGACCAAGCAGGGAGCCCACTGCATTCCTACTTGGAAGTAATGAGACACTTCTCTCAGTCCCACTGGAGTGATAGCAGCAGATGCCTCATGAGGACTTGGATGCCGCACACTTCCCTAGTAGTAATGTGGGGCCCAACTCCCTTTACATCAAAGAAGCTATCTAGGAACTTGGACTTTTATATTGCTGGGTAAATGAAAGATGCTATCCTCCTCTCCTGCCAAACCAATCAAAATAGAAGATTTCAATAAGAGCTAGTTTTAAATATTAAAAATATCCCTGTTTTAGCAAAAAGGCATTTGGCCCAAGACCAAAAGATTTAAAATAAAGTGAAAAAAATATTAATGGTTGTGTGACCAAGATGATATAGATATTAGAATTTTACCTGAGTAGAATTTTAAAACAGCAATCATTTAAATGCTTCCCCCAAGAGATACAATAATGCTTTAAACCAAAAACAAACAAACAAACAAGCAAGCAAACAGAACCAGAGACAATCTCAGAAAATTGTAATACTAGAACCAGAAACCACAGCAACTTAAGTAAGTTTAGTGGATGGGACCAAAAGAAGAATGGGAAGAACAGTTGATTACTCACACCCTTTAGAGCACAACTTCTGCAACGTAAAGACAAAGACTGGGAAAGCATGACAGAAAAATGACACTCCTACCTATAGGAGTTAATTAACGTCAATGATGACAAATAATTTGCTCAGAAGCCACAGAAGTCACAAGGAAATAATGCACCAATTCTCAAATGTGGGAGAGAGTTCCAGCACAGAATCTTAGCGAAAATGTTTTAGATGTAGAAGGGGAATTTTGGTATTTTTAGATGAAGGGAAAACAAGGAAATTAATCAACAACATACCTTTACTAAGACAATAATTAAAGGAAGTGCTCCAAACAGAAAACAATTGAAGAAGAAATGCTGGTACTAGCAAGGGAGAGAGAACAAAGTAAAGGAAAAAACAATATGGCTAAGTAAGATAGATTTTCCTTCATAGTTAAATTTCCTAAATAAGTTGATGGTTGAATTACCAATTATAATATTGTTTAATATACTTCTAAATATGTAGGAAAGAAATATGTAACACAATTATATTATAAACAGAAGTAAAGGTGTAGAAGAAATGCAAGGTTTTTCTACTTCATTAAAAGTAGTAAAATGCTGACAATGGTTGTACATTTTAAATTAAACACACACACACACACACACACACATACACACACACACACACACTAGTATGGAGGGCAATCATAACAAATAGGAGAAGATACTATACTTGAATCACATATTATTCTAAAAAAAAAAAAATCACTCAAGTAATCCATAGAGGAAAAAGAAAAATTGAAACTAACCTCGTGGGGAATAGAAAGAAAACATAAAAGCACGTAGGAATAAACATTAACATCAACAAGTATAAACAACTAATATAAACAATGTCTTAAGAGTTTGGCAAATAAGATAAAAACATAACCTAATAACATAGTATTTCAAGATGTTTGCTCAAATATAATAATTTAAAGAGATTTAAAGTGAAGTGAAGAAAACTATGTATATGGACACATCTAGTTCTCTCAGATCATTTATGAAGCTGCTTTTTAGTTAATGTAGATTTCTGCATTCTTTGTCAAAAAATCATGAAAGTGTGGTTCTGTGAACTTATACCTGGCTCCTTAACTCTATCTCACTGATCTCTGTATCTGCTTTTGTGTCAGCCACTAATACGCTGTTTTCATTACAACAGCTTTGCAGAGTAATTTGAAATCAGGCATGGTGACACCTCCCACAGGGTTGTTGTTGTCATTGTTGTTCAGATTTGCTTTGCCTGTCCTGAGTCTTTTGTACTTCTACATAAAAATTTGGACTGTTTCTGTCTGTGAATAAATGGTACTGGAATTTTGATTTGAAATAATTGCATTGAATCAATAGATTGCTCTTGATGAGATGGTCTCTTTGCAATATTAATTCTTCCAGTCTGTGAGCATGGGATATTTTTCCGTCTTCTAGTGTCTCTTTAATGTCTTAAGATTTCCATTACAAAGGTCTATAACTTCAAGCACCATATTAATAGAGGGAGAGAGTGTAGACTCTCTTGTTTTATTCCTGATCTTTTTTTTTTTTTTTTTTGGTGGAGCTACTTCAACTTTATTTATTTTTTTTACAGTGAAAATGTATTTTATTTCATTTATTTATTTATTTTTTACCTTTTGAATGATATTACATCTGTTGGTCACAGATCACAACTACAGTTTATATTTAAAACAAATCAGTCAATGAACAAACATGTCAATGACAATCCACATTGCAAATAGTGTAAATAGGATCTGATTCATTCTGGTCACATTGAATATATGTAGTACATATATTAATCAAATGTCTTTTTTTGGATATTTACTTTATTTACATTTCAAATGTTTCCCCCTTTCCAGATCTCCCCTTTGGAGCCTCCCCATTCCCTCCCCCCTCCCCCTGCCTCTATGGGGATATTCTCCAACCCACCCAACCACCCAGTCTCATCTTCCCTCCTTGGCATTCCCCTATACTGGGGCATCTAACTCCCTCAGGCCCAAGGGCCTCTCCTCCCCCTGATGTCCAACAAGGCCTTCCTCTGCCGCATATGTGGCCAGCACCATGGGTCCCTCCATGTGTATTCTTTGGTTGGTGATCCAGTCTCTGGGAATGTATTGCTGATCTTAATGGGAACTCTTTGGCTGTTTTTCTCCATTGAGCATAACATTGGCTATATGCTTGTTGTGTACAGCCTTTATTATATTGAGGAATGCTTCATCATTCTCTAGCCTCTACATGCCTTCTCGTTTACACAATGTTGGTTTTTGTCGAAGAATTTTTCTATGTCTGTTGAGATGATTGTATGATTTCTGCCTTTCATTTGTTTATATGATTAATTACATTATTGATATATGTATGATGAACCATCCCTGAATTAATAGAATAAAGCCAAGTTAGTCATGATGAATAATCTTTTTAATGCAATATTGAATTTAATTCGCTAGTCTTTGTTTTTGTGTTTCATCCTCGTTTCATATAAAAACTGCTCTCCCTCTAATTTCAGGTCTACGGTCCTTAGGATGGTATTGACGACGTGCTAAGACTTTGGTTTGCACTTCTGAGTATTTATTTCGTGAATGACTCTAAATTCCAAGCTCCTTTCATCCATTGTTCCAGGTTGTCTCCCTAAATGCCAGTATTATCACTGGTATGGCTCTACAAGGCTCATAAATCTGAAGAGAATTACTTGTATTACGAGTATATGGTCTAATCTCAATAGGAATCAACAAAGGTCCTGGCGAAGACCATTATAGAAAAGTAATATGCTTGTATTTTATTGAGAATTTTCTCATCTTTATCTATCAGGAAGAAGATGAGCCTGTATTTATTTATTTATTTATGCAAAGACTTCATCAGAATAATACTGGTTTTGTAAAAGAAAAAAAGACAGGAATCCTTTCTCTGTATTTTATGGAGTAATTTGATTAGTTCTTTACAATTCTGGTAGAATTCTGCTATGAGTCCATCTGGTTCAAGGCTAGTTTTTTATTTAGGAGATTTCTTATTATGGCTTCAGTGTCATCACTGTTTATAGATGTTTGAATTAATTTATTTTATTTTGGTTTGTCACAGGACATCGTTATCAATCCCCTCATTCCAGGCTCACGGAATACCATGGAAGAAGAAGGAATAAAATAGTACCCATAGGATGGGGGAAGGTGATATGAAGCCTGTCTTCTGGACATGATATGACTATCAAACCCTTGAACTCATAGCAGCTATTGTTACCTGTACAAGACATGTACAAGATCAACCCAGGTCAAATTCTGGCATAGATGGGGCAGGTAATTTCCAAACCCATTCCATACTGAGGAGTTACTGGCAGTAGATAATTGTTGGGGAAGAAAGAATCACTGTTTAATGAGGAACTGACTAGTGATATACTATTTATGTGCAAGTGGATGACCCCACACCCATGCATACATCGGCAGCACTAATCAGATTTAGTAGGCTAAGAAGAAGATATGAAGTTTGGAGAGAGACATATTAGGAGGATATGGGGGTGGTTGGAAGAGGCAAATGAGGAATGGATACGATCATATTTATTGTATACATGCATTAAACTTTAAATAATGAAAAATTATTATAAAAGAAATTAATTATGCAAACAGGAATTTAAATGAGATCAAGACCATTTCAGTAACAAAAAAAAAAAGACATCTTCCAAACAACCGAGCAGATAAACATAGGATGTACAAGTGAACTAAAAGAATGATCTACAAAAATGTAAAAGTATTGAAATAATACATGACATTTTTTACGACTCTAATGGAATCAAATCAGAAAACAATAGAAAAAAGATAAAAAAATTCAAAACACTTAGAAACAAAAGCTCTAGCTTAAAATTGTGTCAGAATTTCTGAAGAAAAGAAATTAAATATGCTGAAGTTAATGAAGATGAAAGCAGAATTTATCAAACTTGTGGAACATGAGGAAAACTGTTCCAAGAGGAGTCATAACACTAAATGCTTCCATTAAAAGTGAGGGGGCACGCTAAGTTCTGAAAAAGAACATAGTCACTCAAATGCACGCAGAAAGAAATAGCAAAAAATTTAAAATAAATTATACTGAAAACAAAAACAAGAGACAAGGCCATGTGAAAAGATAGGTTTGGCAAAGTTAGTAAAATGTTGAAAGTGAAAACTAAAAATTATAACATATAAAAAACGAATTACTACTACATACTCTACAGATGAGAAAACATTATTTTACATATTAAAATTTGAAATCTTTAAAAAAAATGGAGCAATTTTCCTAAGGTACAAATGGCCAAAATTACCTATATTAAAAACTCTATCATTTTAATTCTAAAAAAAAAAAAAAAAAAAAGGAATCATAATTGTTAAAACCCAGGAAGTGAAACTTTGAAGGGGCTGAAATGTGCCTTAGTGGTAGAGAGCTTCTCTAGCATATAGGAGGCCCTGGGTTTGAACCCTCTCCCGCCAACCCCTGCCCCCAGTACAGCAAAAAGGAAGATTCTAGGCTCAGATAGTCTCATATGATGAATGATCTTTTTGCTGTGATATTTAACTCAGTTTGCCAGCATTTTATTGAGAAGGTTTGCATCCATGTCTGTCAGGAAGATCAGCCTATAATTTTCTTTTCTCTGTGGTATTGAAACAGAGTTAATACCAACTCTTTATGAGCATGACCTCTTTCAGGGAATACTTGCTGGGCTGTTGGATTATCTCGATACCAAAGACACAGACTGTTCAGACAGAAAATTGCAGAGCAGTGTACATAGAACAATTCTAAAAGACATTTTAACCACTTAAAAAAGGAAATGCACATCACAAGCTAACTTGCTTTGCTCTGGGCATATAATGCTGGGGTGGTATCTACTATAGTAACAGGTAAAGATTAAAAATAAAAACATTTTGAATGCTCTAGGTAACATTGCATGTACACGGGTTTTCTGCCTTTACAAAAGATTTAGTGACAGTGCCACGTGCTGGGAAGGATGTGGAGGGGCACCACTTATCCGGGTTAGTGGACATTTAAAATGGTGTACCCACTCTGGAAGTTGGGCAGCTTCTTAAGAAAGAACACGTAAGTACCAGCAACTGTATTCCTGGATATTTATCTAGACACATGAAAATGAAAGTCTGTAACAAAGTATATCTATATATCTATATATCTATATATCTATATATCTATATCTATATCTATCCCTGTATTGGTGTGGTATCATTTTATTGATTTTGACATTGTATGACTGCTATAGAACACGCAACTTTGAGGGAGACTGTGTGAGGGTAAAGAGGATTTCTTTCTACTGTGTTTACAGTTTATGTCAATGCTGATAATTTCCAAATAAGAAGCTGACTGTTCCTTAAAAAGACTTCAGCCTCAAGATCTAGGACTCACTGATTCCTCTTGTTGCAAATGCAAAGGAGGAAGAACAAAAGAGCCTTCCATTAGTTCAGATGCAGCCATCACGCCTGAGCAACAAAGAGCAGCACTTTCAGTCTGTATAGGATAGAGATTTGGTTATTTCAGGTCTAGCAACACGAAACCAAAGACACCATACAGGCTACCCATTCATTCAAGCGAAAGAAAAAAATTGTAAAGACAAAAATCAAAATCAAAACCAGAAAACTTTCCAAAGGCCTTCAAAAGACACCATTCTATTGATTTCATGTTCTCCAAATCCGACAGAAAGGGGATAAGTTTGGGTGAGGGTAATAACTAGAGTTTCTGAACAAAAATCTTGAGTTTGTGTCCTGAAGCAGCAGTCTATACCTCCACACCCACAATTATCCTGCTTGGGTACTGGCAGGGCCAGGACTGAGGAGAAAGTGAGGGAAGAGCTATATAGCTGGCAGGCTGGCAGGCTGGCAGCACGTAGACTAGAAGGCCAAGATCACCATTCTCCAGACTTTCAACATGGATGGTAGAAAGGAATACAGAGCTGAAGGTAAGAAGAAAACGCTTCCCACGAAACAGACTATTTCTATTGTCGCAAGCCTCAGTCCATCCTGTGCTCCAGGACACTGGTTGACTGTTACTGATCATTATCTGAACTAACAACCTGGGGCACAGATCAAAGAGGATATCAAGAGAACTAAACCTGGGAGGTACAAGAAGAGCTCCCGTTTAGGGGCTTTCTTTTGTTCCCCTTGCCTTGACTGGTAGTTACTGTCTGATATTCCAGCCCTCTTCCAGAGAGGAGTCAAGCCTTTGATGTGCCAGTAGCCCCAGATCAGTGCTTCTCAACCTTCCTAATGCTGCAACCCTTTAAATACAGCTCCTCAGGCCGTGGTGACCCCCAGCAGTAACATTATTTTGTTGCTACTTCATGACTGTAATTTAGTCACTGTTATGGATAAAGCTCTGTGTTTTCAGATGGTCTTGGGCAACCCCTATGAAAGGGTCCTTCCCCCTCTGAGAAGTTGTGACCCACAGGTTGAGAACTGCTATGCGAGGGTGTTCATGCCTACAGTAGGGTCTCTTTGCTGAATGGATCTGCAAGGTGCACTCAAGCTTGGACGACAAGCTTCCCTAGAACCTTCCTCAGGACTTTAGTCAAGAGCTTCAGTGATTGTTGTACTGGAGCCCAAGTGAGCTTAGCAATGCATAATGTTATTCAACATTTCTGTGCATTTGAATAGGCTGTTTTGACACTATGCAAGAGCTGCAAGGCATATACTTACAGTTTTGTGCTAATAAACATGTTAATATTGGAAAATGTCACTCTTCACTTTGAAAAGTTTAATTTAAAAAAGTACAAGTGGGCCTGAGAATGTACCTTAGAAGAGTACCTACCTAGTGTGCACAAAGCCCTAGGTGGGATTTAATCCCAAGCATTGCATAAAACAGATATGGAAGCACATGCCTGAAATCCTGGTATTTGGAAGGTGGAGGAAAGATGATCAGAAGTTTAAGGCCAGCCTTGACTACATAGCTAGCTTGAGGCCAGCCTAGTATTCATGTACTTGTCTCAAAGAAAACAAAACAAAACAATCGAAAAATCTAAAGCTGATGCCAAGAATTGGAAACCTCCCAGGCTGCTGCTCTGCTGCTTGATGTGGAAAGGAGAACAGCTGTGCTGAGAATGGGAGAGTAGCCACAGAAACTCCACTCAAGCCTCCAAAGTCTGGGATTCAGAGATTCCTAGAGGTACGATGCATAACAGCCCCAAATGTCCACTGAGGTGTGTGGCTAGACCAATGTAGAGAGAGGATCTACCTAAGGCAATATTACTCAGTATTAGACAAGAATGGATTGTCAAGAGCAATGTAGATGTCCCTCAGAAACACTGTGCCAAGGAAGGGACCATATGGTGTGTAATTCTATTTCTGTTCTCTCTCTCTCTCTCTCTCTCTCTCTCTCTCTCTCTCTCTCTCTCTCTCTCAAGTTTTGGGTTCGTAATATAATTATAACATTTCCTCTTCCCTCTGTATAATGTTACTTGTATATATTGTTTTCAGGGATGACCATTTGTTTTTGTTTTACTTGTTTTGGTTTTAGGTGTAGATTTCAAGACAGGGTTTCTCTCTGTATCCATGGCTGTCCTGGAACTCTGTAGATCAGGCTGGTCTTGAACTCATAGAGATCCACCTGCCTCTGCCTCCCCAGTGCTGAGATTAAAAGTGTGTGCCACTACCGTCTGGCTTCCAATTGTTATTTTTAAAGATTTATTTATTGTTATTTTTAGTATCTGTGTTTTGCCTCCAAGAATGTGTACCACATGCACGCCTGGTGCCCACAAAGCCAGAAGAGGTTGTCAGATCCCACAGAATCAGCTAGAGATGACTGAAAGTACATGTGGGTGCTCTGCCAGATCCTCTGCTAGAATAGCTGAGTCACCTCTCCAGCCCACTGTGATTCTATTTGTATGAAATGCCCAGAACAGGCAAATCCATAAACACATAAGGGTTGCCTATAGTATGGATGGTTGACAAGTACAAGTTTCTTCTGATGAAACTGTTCTGGAATTGTAAGCATGATTGTCCATCTCTGAACACACTAAAACAGAGTTACATACTTTCAATGCATAAATTTATGGTGTATGAATTGTGTCCTGATAAAGCTGCTTTTATCAAGTACAAATTATTACTCCTTGCTCCAATTCAGGATTTTAGAAGGCTGTTCTGTGTAAAGAAAGGATTAGGCAACTTCTTTTAAGGTTTTGGGAGGAAATGAGTGTCTATACCCTTCACATTAAGCCAGGTTGACTCTCTTTGAAACTGGACATTGTTGTGCACTCGCTCAGTATTTGGCTGCTGAGACCACTGTGCTGGAAAACCTTTTTTGATGGCTAGATGATCATGGAGTCACTTGCAAAACTGAGGTAGGATGCTAGCAGACACATCTCACTGCTATTTTAAACAGTGCTGCTGCTATTTCACAGGGAACCCCAATGTCTGCACACTGGCTTTCAGGATTTCTTCATACCACCCAAGTTAAAAATGCACACGCTTCCGGTGTGAAGTGTCGCTCAGCAATAAATCAGGTCAGTACTGAAGCTTCCTGGCAAATACAATTACTCCATGGTCTCACCCTTTGGGCTCAGACTCCAGAATTCTGCTTCAAAGAGCCAGAAATTGTATAAGCCACCAAGTTCACTGAAAGCAAGCTGCTTCTCCAGCTGGCCATGATGGGAAAACTTTCTTGACCCTAAAACTAAACAACACATGGTGACCACTCATCATGGCAAGAAGAGAACAGAGTTTTCTTGAATTTGGGAACTGCCAAGAAATGAAGGCAGACTAAGAGTACATTAAAGCAGTGACAATAACAGTGACCTTGTCACATTCTCTACACTAGCAGACCTAGCCTTCGAAGAAATGCAAAGTGGAGGTTTTCGAAAGCCACATTTCTTTAAAAATGAAAGCAGTCATTGGATGTGACTCCCATTACACCCTTCTGTCGTATACTTTCAGATATGCCATAGATCTTCGATTAGAACGGGCAATCTATACTAGAGGGCCTGGCAACGTATGAGCTTGTTTTCATTGCAATAAATGCCTACTTACTCAGTTCTTCTAAGCTTTTCCATAGCTGGTTACCAAAGTTAGGCTTGTATTGGAAGGTATTAGGAAACCATTTCAGTCTTTTCTGTATATTGTGCCACTAATCAACTGAACTATACACATAGAGAAGTAGGTGCACATAGACATATTGGCATGCATTCTCTGTCACTAAACTCTACAGGACTTGGGGAAAGAGTCCTTCTTCGGGCTTGGGGTCAATCCTTTCTGTGATGGTGAATGTCTGATCTTTTTAACTGCCCATGCAGGTGAACTTGCTGCTCAGTTGGCCCTCGGGTAGTCTCTCAGCTGACCAACACAGGAAACAGGAACAATATCTTGTTTCTGGTCTAGTCTTTATGTCCTTATTTACTGATCAGCTATGGCCCCAAAGGCTTTTATTTTCCTGGCAATGATTTTCTAACAGTAATGCCCTTGACTTTTCATATAGGATTAACTGGAAATGCTGAAGAAGAAAGAAGCAAAGTGTTGGAAATGGTTTGATTTTGTAGAGATTTCTGCAGGCAGTCACCTCTGACTGTTGAAACAGTTTGTAGACATGCCACAGTGGAGGTCAGATGCCAATCAGAACAGCAGGCAAAGGCAAGCATGTATACTTGATAGCAAATTAAGCATGGGCCTTGGAGCCAAGAGACTTAGGGCCACACATCTTCAAGTCACTTGACTTTTGGAGGTTTTGAATCCCTCACTTGCAAAATGGGGCTGATTCTCTTTGCTCTGTCCTTTCATAAGTAAGGTATGTGTGAGTGTACCAGATCTTTAAATCTGAAAGTTCTACTTGGGCAGAGAGGTGCTGTGTTTATGGCAGGTATCAGTGAAGGGCAGTCATTTTCTGCAATACTTTTAACAGGAGCAAGCAGCTGCACTGAATGGACTGGATCAAGCTTTGCCTTGCCCCATTTTACAGTAAAACTTAGAATCCTAAAGTCTTAATACTGGAAGTAAAAACAGACACTATAATCCACAACACCTCTTCTTCTCGTACAGTTTGGTAAAGCAACACAGAAACATTTTTGCAACCTCATGGACAGTAAGTGTTGATTGTAAAAGTCAGATTCACTGAATCCCAAGTCAGGACCCAGTGTCATCAGGTTTTAATTGAAGACAGACACTTGGTGCAGTACTTCCTTGCCTCTTCCTTCTGAAATGCCCTAAACATAGACAATCCACATGGCAATCTTCCAGGTTGTCATGCGCCTATAGGCTTCGTAGAGGTTGCAACATCTGCATGCCAAGGTTTCCCTGCTTTAAATTTCATTTTTTTTTTTTTTTGGTATACTAATGAGCTTGGCCCTACAACTTTTTAAACTGGCACCATTTCTGCATCAGTGACTGGCTTTCCTCTGTGGCCATCTACCTATTATGCTTTCCCAGATAGAGTGCACAAATTTCCTTTCAGAGTCTGCTGATAGGAACCTAGACTGATTCCAGATCTCCAGTGGAGTTTAAGCGGGTAATTTAAGGCCCCTCTTTCCACATTAAACACTAGCGACACCCCTAATCAACTCTAATTTACAGCAAATCCAGAGTATCAGAACCCTGCATGTCTTAGGACATTGACCACCAATGATTCCTCACTCTCAAAGCCCAGAGAAAGTAGAACATGGCTGGAACTAGAGAGAGAAGGGGGATGGGTGTCAGCAGTTCATTGTATCTGCTATTCAATTAGAATGTGTTAGGTCCAACAAAGAAGACCACTTAAGAACATAGATAAAGGTGGAAGGGTGATTAACAAACAGCCCAAACTGGCCATGCATTAGATGTATCCAAGCAGTCATTTAATAGCAACAATAAAAAAAAAAGATCTGCAGAGTTCCTAGTAAGTAGGTCTCCCTTTAAATGGGTTGTGAGTTAAGAGATCTCTTTAGTACTAGCCCTAAAGTCCTGTCTGATGGGAGAAAATGTGCTTTAGTAGCTGTCATGATGAAATCAATTCTTTTCATTCTTGGAAATACCTCCCTGCAAATATTTTAGATATAATTTCCCAAATGAAAGAAAACAGTCAAGGCTGCTACCCATAGATTCTGAGGAACCAATCTCATTTTCAAGATGATTTCTTCATTGCAAGTTGGCAACAATGGCTCCAGTTTGGAATGAAAGTGGGAGAAATGCTGTGCATGGCAGACATGGTTCCCAGACAGTTCCCTTCAAGAAGACAGCCAACAAAGCACATGCAAGCAGGCATTCAAGATAAAGGTGGTTTCATCGGCAGTCATTGAGCTGCACAGCATGATTAACAGGCAAGACCAGGGCTTTGCACACAGCCAGCTTTAGCTCCTGAAAGAGCCTACCAGTAGGCTACCCTGGTTGACAGCAAGCGCTGATTTCCCCTTAACTTCTATTGCCTGCTCTATGTCAAGTTCACAGATTTATCAAGCATGAAGTTCCACCATTGCCATCTAGCCCATGCAAAGCAGAAGCTGCTGAATCACAGGCAGATTGTAGATGCAACTCACTTGACCTACGGGTCCAAACAACTTCATCTGGTAAGCCAAGTCCTAGTACTGGGACAAATAATACATCTTGTTTTTACCAAGCCTCTCGTCTCTGAGTCAGAAGGAAAACATGCTGCTGGCTACAGTGTTAGTCAATGTGCTAGCTCATAAGGAAGAGGAAACTTAAGGAAAGTAACCAAAGTCCTGTTTCAGGCTTCTTGCATACAGCTCAGTCATCCTCAGTCAGCTCTGCTTTTCTGAAGAGACAACCTGAACTGCTAGAGAGGTCTGTCAGTTGTCGAATCCTTTTGTTTTGCATCTTTCTGTCTGTCTCTGTCTGTCTATGTGTATATGTGCACGCACACACACACACACACACACACACACACACACACACACACACGCCACAGCATGGGTGTAGAGATCATAGGGTAACTTGGTAGAGTTAGGTCTCTCTTTCCTCCATGTGGCTCAAACTGAAGTCAGTGGGCTTGGAAGCAAGTGCCTATATAGCTTTGTCATCTTTCTTCTTCCCCTCAATGCTAAACTTTTTGAAATTGCAACATGGCATTGCCATGTTCATGTTCTAGGACCTAGAAATTTAGTTATTTTTAAAAATTGCAAAAATTTCATCATTATTATGTTTTCGATTCATAGTTACCCTAGGACATTGAGATGCAGGTAGAACATACCTGATCCTTCTAAGCTTCACTTTTCTCACTGCATTTTTTGTTTTAAATTTAATTTTCGAGAATTTCTTACGTGAGTACTATATCCACATCATTTGCATTTGTTCCTTTCCTCGTCAATTCCTCCCAGGTTTCTTCTACTCTCTTAAATTCATGGCTTCTCATTTAATTATTATTGTTACACACACACACACACACAGAGAGAGAGAGAGAGAGAGAGAGAGAGAGAGAGAGAGAGAGAGATCCTGTAGTTCATATGTATTTGAGTTTAGAGATGAACACTTGTGATTGGACAACCTGTCAGGTGACTTGTCCCTGGAGAAGACTAGGTTTCCCTCTCTCAACAGCCATTAATTGTCTATAGCTCTTCACCTAGAAGTGGGGCTTTGTGAGATTACCTACCTCCACATTGGCATACCAACTGGTGTTGTCATTCTGCAGCTCTAGTTTAGGCATCACTGGTTGAGATTTCATTAGATTCATCAATTGAAGACATTAGGTTGTTTCCATTTCCTACTATTGTGAATAAAACTGAGATGAAGGTGGCTGAACCATGGAGTAGAATGTTGAGTCCTTTGCACATATGCAAAGGAGTATTTAGCTGGGTCACATGGGAGAATTATTGTTAGCTGTCTGAGAGTTCTCCACACTGATTTCCATAGCAGATGTACCAAGCGCATTCCCCCCACCAGTAAAAGAGAGTTTCCCTTTCCCTGTAACAATACCAGCATTTGTTGTGGGATGTTTTGTTGATTTTTAATATTATAACTGGGATAAGACGAAATACCAAAGTTGTTTGGATTTGCATATTTCCCTAATTGCTCGGGATGGTGAGAACTTTAGACATAGTTCTTAGACATTTTTTTTTAATCTTTTGAAAACTCTGTTCAGATCGATAGTCCATTTTTAAATTGAGTCATTTGTTTTCTTGACTCTGTTTTTTGAGTTCTTTGTATAGTCTAGATCTTAATTCTCTAAGAGATGTACATCTCTCCCACTTTGTAGGCTTTTTCTTCACTTGATTAATTCCTTTGCTGCATAGAGTTCTTTACTTGTATGAGGTCCTATTTATCAATTGTTGGCTTTAATTATTCCTATTCAGAAAGCCCTTTCCCACACCACTGTCTTGTAGAGCCCTGCTTGTATTTTCGTCTAACAGTTTTAGATTTCAAACTGAGGACTTTAAGATTGGGGGTTGGATTTCATCCTTTTACATGGAGACATCCAGTTGTCCCAGCACCATTTGTTGAAGAGACTGTCTTTTCTCCAGTGTGTTTTTGTAGACTCTTTGTCAAATATAAGAAGGTTGTTTAGCTCTTCTATTTTGTTCTATTTGTTTGTGTGTCTGTTTTATATCAGAACCATGCTGGTATTGTTTATACACATTGAAAACTTGTATACTAATCCCTCCAGCATTGTTCCTTTGCTCAGGGTTGCTTTAGGTATCTGCAATATATGAATTTGAGGACTTTTTTGTATTTATTAAGAATATTGTGGAGACTTGATTGTGATTGTATTAAATACATAATTTGCTTTTGGTAGAACTGTCATCTTCATAATGTTAATTCTAGAGCATGGAGAATCTTTTGACCTAGAGTCTTCCTAATCTATCTATTTTATTTATCAAGGATTTTTATATCTATGTTCATCAGTGATCAGGGTGTTCTCACTCTCTTCTCTTCTCTTCTCTTCTCTTCTCTTCTCTTCTCTTCTCCTCTCCTCTCCTTCCTCTCTCTCTCTCTCTCTCTCTCTCTCTCTCTCTCTCTCTCTCTCTCTCTCTCTCTCATACTTACCTGGCTTTGAAAGTCTGGTAGAGAGGCCTGTAAGGTTTTTTATCACTGTTTATTTCAGTCTCCTTTGTCATGTATCTGTTTAGGTTGTTGATCTCTTGGTTGAATTTCAGTACTTTGAATGAATCTAGAAATTCATCCATATTTCTTTTAAATTTTCAGTTTAACAGATTACAGATTAAATAAAAACCCTTACAATTTTCTGAATTTATATGGTGTCTGTTATAATGATTCTCTGTTCATCTCCAATTCTGTTAATTTGGATCCTTCCTTTTCTGTCTTTTGGCTGATGGGCCAATGGCTTATCAATCTTGTTTATCTTCTCAAAGAATCAGCTCTTAGAAGCACTGATTCTTTGCACTACTTTCTTTGTTTCTATTTCATTAATTTCTATTTTTTTTATTATTTCTTCCCATCTCCTGGATTTGGTATGTTTCTGTTTTTCCAAATTCTTGAGTTGCATTATTAAATTATTTATTTGTGCTAACGTTGGCTAGTGTTTTGTGAACTTCACACAACCTAGAGTCATTTGGGAAGAGGGAACTTCAATTGAGAAGATGTTCCTACCAGATTGGACTGTGACATATTTTCTTTATTAATAATCTATGTGGGATGTCCCAGCTCACTAAGGATGTTGCCAGCACTTGGGCAGGTTGTCATGGATGCTATTGAAAAATCAGGCTAAGTGTGACAAAGAGCAAGCCAATAAGAAACACTCCTTCATGTCCTTTACCTCAGTTCCTACCTTTAGGTTCCTGCCATGACTTCCTTCAGTGATGTACTGTGATGTGGAACTGTAAGTTGAACTTAGCCTTTTATTCAACCCAACTTGCTCGGTCGTGGTATTTCTCATTTTAGTATTAGAAACCTTAAGACAGTGCTCTTTCTGATAGTTTAATATAGGTACTTAAAGCTCTAATTTCCCTTCTTATACCTGACTTTAATGTGGCCCAGTGGTTTTATTCAGTTGTATCTTCATTTTCATTTATTTATAGGAATGTTTTTATTTCCTTCTGATATCTTTCATTGATCCAGTCATCATTCAGTAATGAGTTGTTTATTCTCCATGAGTTTGTCTATTTACTGGAGATTTGTTTGCTGTCATTTTAAGTTTTATTGCTTTATGATCAGATGAGATACACTGAGTTATTTCAAATTTCTCTGATTTCTTAAAGATCCATTTTGTGTGCCAGGGTGTGGTCTAGGGAAGCATCTGAGTGCTGCTGATTGGACCATGTATTCTTTAGTGTTTGAGTGGAATATCCTATAGATAACTATTAAGTCTATTTGATGCATGATGTCATTTAATTCTAGTGTTTTGATATTTATTTATTTTTTTGTCCAGATGAATAATCTATTGGAGAAAGTGAAGTTTTGAAATCACCTACTATCAATAGGTCTTTAATTTCAGTAGTATGCTTTATATGAAATTGGTGCACCAGAGTTTGGTATCTATCTATCTATCTATCTATCTATCTATCTATCTATCTATCTATCTATCATCTTAATGGTTCCCTCAATTAGAATGAAGTGTCTTTCTTTATCCATTCAAATTACTTTTAGTTTAAAATTCTATTTTGTCAAATATTAGAATAGCAACACCTGCTTGTTTCTTGGTCCTATTTCCTTAGACTGTTTTTCCCATTCTTTAAATTTAAGATAGCTCCTATCTGTGAAGATGATGAATTACTTGTAGATAACAGGAAGATGGGTTTTGTTTCTTAGTCCATTCAACTAACACGTATCTTTTGACTAGAAAAATCTATGCCATAATATTTAAAGTCATTATTGAAATGAGTGCATTTTGTTGACTTTTTGATATTTCTGTTCTTAGATCTACTTTGTGTTTCAATAATTATAGCTTCATTTATTTGATTTCTACAGTCTCTTGGCTATGCTTATTCTCTTCAGTACAGAGTATGGCTTTTAGTATTCTCTGAAGGGATGGTTTGATAGATGACCTCTTTAGCCTGTTTCTACAATGGCAATTTTTTTTCTTTTTCCCTCAACCACAGTGGATATTTTTGCTGAGTACAGTAGCATGGTTGACATCTGAGATGTTTTAGAAAGTGGAGTACATTGCTTTATGCTCTTCTAGCTTTTCAAGCTTCCATTGAGAATTTAGCTATTACTCTAATGGGTTTTCCTTTATATGTAACTTGTGCTGTTCTCTCTCTCTCTCTCTCTCTCTCTCTCTCTCTCTCTCTCTCTCTCCCTCTTTCTCTCTTTCTCTCCATTCCTTTCTTCCTCCCTCCCTGTTTCTTTCTTTCTTTCCCTTTCAATATTCTATCTTTGTTCTGTCTGTTTAATATTTTGATTATATATGTCATAAGCAGTTTCTTTTTGTGTTCTGTGCAGTTGTCTGTTTTGTGTTCTGTGTGCTTCTTGTATCTGTATGTGTATGTCTTTCCTTAATTTGGAAGAAGATTTGTTCTATGATTCTAATGAATATCTGATCTATGCCATTGACCTGGGAGATTCTCTGTTTTTTAAAAAAATCTTAAGTCTTTTTGATTTTTAAAAATCTTTTTATTATGTCCCTCAGTTCTTGCATGTTCCTTTCATGGGCTTAATTTTTTCATCTTTGCTTGTGTGGTCTTCTATTTCATTTTTAAGTCCTTATATTTTATCTTCCACTTGTTCCATTCTGTTGGTAATGCTTTCTCCTGAGTTTTGTAATAGAGTTAAGTATTATTATTATTATTATTATTATTATTATTATTTTATTTCAGCTTGAGTCCTCTTCAATATTTCTATCTCTTTGCTGAACTCAATTTTCAAATCCCAAATGTCATTGTCATTTCATTCAGCCATTTGTTTGTGTTCCCTTGGACAGTACTCAGGCATTTATTCCTATCCTCTTTAATTTCATTGAAATATTTTTTTGTCTTCTTTAAATTCAGAGATCATGAGGCTAGGCAAGTGCAAGTATACCATGAGCTATGCCAGGAGATGTGTAGAAGGCAGGCAGGTGAGGTTCTGCATGTCCAGGAGCATGGGGATTGCTCTGGCAGGTAAGGTTCTGGGGAATCCACCAGGCTCAGCCAATAATGCAACCTGTGTGTTCTGAGCCAGGCCTGGGAAGGTTGCATGTTGTACTTATTTTTTGGATGTATTCCTTCTAAATTCAAACCACTACCACATATATGGCTTTAATAATCTTTCTTGGTCTAATTCAAAGATAAATATTTAACTCCATTTTGGAGTCAAAACAAGTGTCTAGGGTTCAAAGGTTCAATCAGCTAGAGCTTGAAAAGCATGTTATTATGATGTTTCCTACACATGAGTCATCCGTTAGCATCCTTCAACTACAAGCAATTCAGAAAGCACCCCAAATGAATTTCTGTGCCAAGACTATGCAGTCCACTTATCCAATCGGCTCATTCAATCATACTGATTCCAGTACTTATCTATGCTCTTCTTTCTATAGCAAGCTAGTGTGACATAGATGTCCAGAAAATGTGTGTGGGGAGAACACACATCTGGGTGCAATCTGAAGTTCTTGCTTCAGTAAGGAATGGTTCAGAAACTCCTAATGGATTATGTAATAAAATTTGTATTAATTAAAGAAGCTTCTTTTTAATTTCAGCATGGGGTTGAGCAGGCCTCAGGAGCCTCTAACCCTAAAGATCTATAGGGATAGTTTCTCAGGGAAGGAGAATCAGTTTTCTTTAAGGGTGTGGCCACTGGTATGTTGATCATGCTCCAGTTGATGGCCATGAGTATATGGGCAGCAAAAGTTGGACTCAGGGGTTTATAAAAAGGAAAGAGAACATGACATTGGGAGTGTGTGGAGAAGTGGGTATCCAGTGTGGTGAATCTGGGAGGACTTAGGGGAAGGAGAATATGGCCAAAACATGTGTGCACCTATGAAATAAACAAAGAACTAAATATATATACATTCATATATATACATATGAATGATGTTGAAGCTGATTTTTGAGAGTATGTCTACTGAGTAGTTCTTGGACAATGGAAGTCACAGAGGTTAGCCCACACATCTAGAAAGGCAAATAAGAACTCTGCTTTCCATTAAGAAGTTTTACAGCTCTCAGGACATATGGCAATATACTCAGATGAATCAGAAATAAATGATTTGAAGGCTTGATATTCAGTAGGCAACAGACATTCTGCTTACAGGATCTTACAGTAAAACACTCTAGAGGTAAAAATGCTTGGGATTGGGGTAAACCTTCTTAAGTATCCCTGATATCTATCTACCTTGGCAATGTGACTGATGTTAAACCTAAGCACCACATTTTAACTACTACAAAAGTAATAGTTGCAGTTGAATGCCTGACAGTTAGCAGTTGGCATCACAGCTTGAAATGGTGGCAGTGGTGCTGCCAGGCTCAGCTCACTACTGAATCATAACAAGATGTCTGTCAACTCGGAGCCTCTACCTTATTCCCAAGCCACCTTTCTTCCCACCACACAGGCAGACTGCTCCAGGACCCACATATAAGATTTGCCATTTATTCCTGTTACATTTCCTATGACAATTCTAAGCTCATCAAGGTCTCTTTCCATGTCATTTCCATGCTACAGGGAATGGAAATTCCTTGCCTTCTGGCTCTAAGTCAGGGAAAAGTCTGGTAAGACTGCTTTCTAAATCCTCATTTGGATCATTGAGAAAAAGAGAAGCAGTCCCCAAGGGATTCCTAGGACCTGCCTCTAGACTTCTTTCTCTGAGGGAGGATATTAATCCATTATCCATGGCTTCTGGATTGAATCTTTTAATTGGTTACACAATCATATAACTGAGCTGTAAATGATGATTTCACAACAGATGCTGCCAAGTGCTTTGCTGAGGTCCAAAAACTCTTGCCTGCTTTTCTCTGATCTACCAGCCCACCGGTGAGCTTTATCAGAATGAAGGATATTATTCTACCTCAGCCAGAGATTCCCCCTTGCATTTTCAATCCCACTTTTGACTAATACACTTTTTAAGACCCCATTCACTATTCCTTTAAATGTACACTGTAGGTCTCAGAATGTTTCCTGTAACCCACACCAAACAAACTATAGCTACCGAGGATATCCTGTTCAAGGAATCTTCCTCCTAGAAATTTATAAGTGCTTGTCCATATGGTGATCTAGATGATTCTCTTTTGTAGTTTTGTATGACTCTTTAAATCTCTGTGCTAAAGGTTCAGAATCTTGTTAGGAAATACTTTTCCTTCAGTGTGCTGGCCTGTCACTGTCACTTCAGTGTGCTGGCCGATGGCTGTCAATGGCCAGGCAGCTTTCTCACACTAGTATTATCCATCCCAGATTTCTGTCACTTGCAAGGAGAAAATCATTCCAAAGCACGAATTGTACAATGGTCTCACCACAGAAGGGAGGAACTCAGGACATACTATGTAAAGGAAGGCAATTGAGCCCATTGAATTATCAGTAAAAAACAAAAAACAAAACAACAACAACAACAACAAAAAAAAACCCCAGCATATTTTGAATTATTTCTCATAGTCTTGAATGGGTAGAAGAGTTGATGTGATCCTCTGTAGTATTTTGAAGTGTAGGAACAAGCAAGAGAATATTTCTAGCCCTTCGACGTCAGCTTTTTGATGTCTCAGGTGGCTGAGTGAGAGTTTTGATTGGAATAAAACTTATTACAGCATTCCCCCTAGCTTAATAGACACATAGGGTATTTGAGAAGGTGAGATTAAGTGTGAGGTAAAGGCAAGAGAATAAAAAGGTATCTGTGAAATCAAATGATGGCACAAAGTTGCCAGCTAAGTTTATCAGGACATGTGGAGTCTCCTGGGTTGATGCCAACCAACATAATGTCTAGTTGGGCTAGTGAAAGAATTGGCTAGGAAATACCAATAGTGTGGTGTTGGCAGGAACTACTGAAGAAGATCAGTCTGTCTTCAGGGATTCAATAAGGGAATCACTAACAGGTAGAGGACAACAAGAATGAGAATGTTGCTAGGTGACTATTGGGGAGAGTGTCACATGTAGTTAACAATGGGACTGTGGAGAGAAATGAAATTGTTCCTTCTGGAACTGGGAAGATGGTAGAAGGTAAAGATGCTACCATGCAAGCATGACCTGAGTTTGGATTCTCAGAGCCCATATAAATGTCAGGCATGGTGGCATCTGCCTGTAATTTCAGAGCTGTAGATACAGCCATAAGAATGTTATGGGGTCAGATGTGGTGACACATGCTTTTAATTCTAGCAATTGGGAAGCAGAGGCAGGTTCATTTCTGTGAGTTTGAAGCCAGCCTTTTCAACTCAGTACGTTGCAGGACAGCCAAGGGTACATAGTGAGATCATGTCCTTAAAAAGGACATCTTGGAACATACTGGCTGTCATTCTAGGTGAATGGGTGAGTTCCAAGTTAAATGAGAGACTCTGCCTCAAAAGCTTAGATGGAAATTGAATCAGGCACCCAACATTAGCTTCTGGCCTCATGTACATTACATGTACCTGATACATAGGTGAACAAAACACATGAATATGTACATACAACACACTCATAATAATATTATATTATGCTAATATTATATTACACTGTATAGAATGAATTATTCCTCCCCACACTGTTCTGAGGCTGTGTCATCAGTTACAAAGCCTCTGCAGTATTATTTGAAGTTAAGTGTACAGCACTGAACCCCATTTTTGTCAACTTTCTGACATGTGAACTTTTTTTCTAATGAATGTCTTCTTATGTCTTCTATGGAAATAGGTAAAACCACACTAATACCATTCTAGCTTGAGAATATTTCAGATATACTTTAATCTTCATGATTACTAATATGGATCAACATCATATGCTTTTAGTTACTAAATTTTATTCCTAAATTTGATGAAAAGTAATGGTTTGCAATGCCAAAAAGTCAGTAAAGTAATGTCTCAATTCACTGTCAGAATGCTCGCTTTTCCTGTCAGTTTCTGATCTTGGAGCTTTCAGTGTTTAAGGATTCACTTGTTGGGACACAGAAAGGAAAACGAAACATTGCTACTGTTATGAATCATAATGTAAATATCTGATCTGCTTGAATTTTGATATGTCACCTGCAAGGAGATTGCACGCCACAGGAGCACAGCCTGGGTAAAGGGATGCATGCTTGGTAGGCAGCGTCCTGTCCTTACTGTTGGGCATTCCTTGCACTTGGGATCTGTTCTTGCAGGAGTACCTCTGGAGTATGCCATCCTGAGAAACACTACAACTATTCTGGCATGGACTCTAGCACCCAGTTGTCTGGATTTTAATCTTACCTAAGCTACTATTAGATGTGAGTACTTGAAATGAATTACTCAGTCACTATATGTTTATAAAATTTGAAATAGAGATGCTATCAATGGTGTCTGCTCCATCAGGCTTTGTTGAAAATTCAAAGCATGAAAATATGATATCCTGAATGTGCCCTGTAGGTGCACTCTGGTGCCATCTCTTTGTAGGCCTCCATCCTACTAGGGAACTCAGGCCCTACGGCCACAGCTGCTAGGTGAGTGGAATGCCATATGTCATGGTATACAGAGTGGCATGAGATTGTCTGGTGTATTCCCACATCTCATGCTTGATGCTCACTTCTTATAAGAGGGCCTGGCCTATAGCAAGTACACTGATGAATGAATGTATACAGAAATTTCCTCTTGTGGATGATGGTTTTGGAAGAAGTACTAGGATCTAAAACTATTTCCTGTGCAAATACAATTGAGCTCAATAGAGAAGAGACCCTAACTGCCATCATATGTGCCATTAAGTTCAGATCTGTCTTGGAAGGTGAGAGGTTGGCTTTGTAAGGCCTTGCTGCTTTCTTATGGAGGGATGAATATGGCTTGAAGTAGGTTTTGCCCTCCTCTAGGTACTGCAGCCTCCTCTGCAGATGGCAAACAACGTAAAACAGGACCCTACTTAAAGCTCTTGAGGGATTTCCTTTCCTACCAGGGCCCAGAATATATGTGCTGTAAATGAACACATAGAATTCAAGTCTTACTCTCACTACTATCAAGTCAAGGTCAGCCTCAATTTCTGACAGCAATATGCAAAACCCTTTCTAAATCAATTAATTACAGGAGCCATTTTATGGCTTACTTTATAACATGTCTATCACCCCCTTTTCTAAATGTGAAGCTCACATTTAAAAAAAGGCATTTTGGAAAATAGGTACATATTGATACGAACAGTCTGAAATTGCCATGGACATAAATACATGCAAATGGATAGTCTTTGGCTTACATCTGAGAGCCACAGGCACTTTGGCTGTCCATTATATTTGAATTGAACAGGGCAAGCTTTATCATAGAAATATCATTTGAATTTAACTGGACAATCTTTATTACAGAAAAGGGGAGAGCCAGGTATGAAGGCACATGCCTTTAATCTCATAACTTGGAGATGAAGGCTAGCAGATCTCTATGAGTTTGAACTCACTCTTTTCTACACAATGAGTTCCAGGCCAGCCAAGACTACAAAGGGAAATCTTGGGGCGGGGGGTGAAGTGCTCTTTTTTTTTTTTTTTTTTTTTAAAAAAAAGAATGAGCTTGGACCAGCTAAGTGGCTGCATGTGAATTTGATTACCTTTGCTTCCAAGAAGCCAGATTTCTTGTTCAAGTCCTCTTGTGTCTCTTCAATGCCCTTTTGTAGGCATACAGTATGGAAAACAATGTGAGATCAGATCTGATCAGCCTGGTATGACCACAGTTGTTAAGCTTGGAAGAGTGAGTCTTCACTTCTCTCATGTCAAGATATTAAGACAGACCAATCTATGTCTACCTGCTGCTGGGCAGCCAGCCAGTATCTCAATCCAAATGAGTGGCATATTGAAAAGGTGAGCACAAGCTCATGCATGGAGAACGATAATGTTGCCTCCCTAGCACGGAAAGGCAAGGATGCTCTGCAGTATCCCACACTGCATGAAAACCAACACCATTCAATGGAATGGAATCACAGGAAGGGAAAGCATCTGATGTTGCTTGCAGTTACATATGCTTATACGGGATGGAGGCAGGAAAAACAGCTGAGAGTGGAAAGCAGCAGACCCAATTGGCTGGAGACTGGCAAGATAGTTTAGATCCGTTTGAAAATAGCACATGCAATTCAATGTCAGTGGCTGAATACACCACTGCCCCAGGATTTACTCCCCCACACTGGCCCTGGAATTCTAGCTTCTCAGCGCTTCCATTTGCAGACATAAACATCCACTTATGAGTTTAGAAAACACCATCTAAGCCAACATTCAGATGCAAGCAATGCTAATAGGGCTGCATAATCAGTAAACTCATTTTCTTCCTCTATGCCTTTGCAATATTTTCCAGAAAGAATGCACTAGAGTCTTGCAGATAAAAGTAGACATGGAAGTCAGTTACATAGAAATATTGGATTCTGAGTAAAATATGGCTCACTCTTCAGATAAGAGAGCAGGGATGGTTTTTCGTTATCTGAAAACAGATCCTTTTGTAGAGCTGGAGAAATGGAAGTAATTATCAATAACAGAGAACATTAATCAAGAAAAACCTATTCTTTCTTGTTCCAAATCTTTGTAGAAGGAAAAGCCAATAGAGAGCAAAGAGAATAAACTTTGACTGCAAGAAACAGTTCTTTTACTCTGAAACTCATCTGATTTTTCACATCTTCCCCAGATATAGTGTACTTTGCCTCACCAATTTTTTTCATAAAAGCAGGACAGCCTTACGGCCCTGGCCTCAGCCATTCTCACTTAGTGATATGCTGGTAAATGTTTAACAAGGGAATCAGTCACGACGGGGAGGGGGAGGGGAGATTGAAAGTGTTACTGTAGCACTTAATGCTTTCTGTTTTAAATATTCTTACTGTGATCGATCCTAACTACCAACATGATGTCAAGCAGATTGCAACCCCCTGAATTTGTAGTAATGGATTTTCAGGAACCAGTAACAGCCAGTTAGAATGCATCACTGTTTCTCCCCAGTCTGTGTGCTCCCCATGGCTCCTACTTTGGGGTCATCTAGGTGGAGAATAGATAAATCACCAAAGAACAAAGCACACATGCTGCCCTTGGATTTATAAACTCTTTATTGAGTCACAGTATTGCCACTAACCTTTTAAGTTGCTTATATGGTGACAGGATGTTTTGCAAGTATTATTTTATTTAATTTGCATGCCACAACTACAAGTTCAGTATGGTTATCATGATTTTACATTGGAAAAAAATGGTGTTGAAAGAAGTTGTTGATTATCCACAATGATGTGGTAGTTTATTGGTTGGGGAGATAGCTCAACTGCTTTGGTTGAGCTTTGGTAGTCAGAAGAAGGCACAGTATCAAAGAAATCATAGGGGTAATGGTTTGACTTAGCTGACAAATCAGGGAGGAAAAAGGTCAATTAATCAAATGGGTTTCAATATTGTCTTAACCAGCACTCTTATCTTTCATTCGATGAATAGAATTCAAGGAATCCATTCACTTCAATGGGGAAAATTACATTTTCATCTTTACTAAACTAACTGAAGTATAGCATTTCTTCAATTATGAATGTTGGCAATAAAGTACAGAAATATTTATGGAACCTATGACTTTGTCACCAAGAAGAATCGCAGATATTTTTATTTTGTATTACACTCATAGCAGGAGTCTCTAAATATCATTACCTTGAAATTACAGTAATTATTAGGCCTACTGCTAGATCGTATTTAATATGCTAAGAAGCACACAAGTTAATATATTGCAGATTTGTTTTGTTAATATGCTGATAGGTCTTTTGATCTAATTGGTATTCCTTGTTATCTCATTGTTTCATTTTATGCATTTAAAAATGTGTTTTCTTGAGAAGAGATCTCTAAGTTTCACAAAAGCCAATGGCATCTACTGAACTACAGGGTAAAATCCTGTCATCTGAGAGTAATTTTTGTAGCACCCACTTACTGATCCTCTTTACAGAAGGGCTGAGGTCTAGCCATTGCCAATGCCACAAGGATCTTAGAATTGACAGCTCCATCCCCTGCTTTCTTTTCAGGTATAATGAACCTTTTGATATCCAATTATAGAGTATCTCCTGAGAGCTCTGTGTCTGGCTTTTAGAAAGCTAGCATGCTTGTTTATTTAGGGTGGCTGGGTGCTTTTGGACAAAGGACGTGCTTATGGCTTATGATCATTGATGAACACTCCAATGTTTTCCCCCAGTGAAACAGTTTGGGATACATGAGTCAGTCCTTTCTGAGAAATGGCTGTGAGGGAGCTTTCAGCAATGGAAGTGAAGTAGAAGGAGAAAGGGAGGGAGGGGTAAGGGAGATGCTGAGTCAGACCTCAAGCACTCTTGTAGGACATCCTAGGAGTCCTGCTCAATGGAAAAGGGAGCACTGTTCTAGTCGGTTGGGACTGAATCATGCCATAATGGCTGTTCTTTTCTGTCTATGTCTACCTTGGTGAAGCTCCAGGCCTTCATTTGAAGCCAAGATGAAAGGGCCCAAACCTGGTCAATTTTTGCCACAGGGAAACTAGAACAAATAAACTACTATCTTGATGGAAAAATACTGAGAGAGTAGATCTTCCAGGGACTATGGAACCCATCTTTTCCTGGAATGAATATCAAGAAATCGTGAGCTCATGGATGCCTGATTTTTCAGAGCCCAGGGAAATGAAACTACAGATTGAACCGGTGATTCTTGCCTCAGACTGGAGGATCCTTAATGTGATGGAACCTAGGGCAGTGTGCCTTCTTTTCCTACCTTTGTATTTTATCTTGCTGGGGAAGAATTCTTTTTCTCCCTTATCATTTCTGCTATTCCTTAACTTTATAGTAGGGAGCAAGACTTTTGCCCTTTCTGTGCCTAAGTGTCCTCTTCTGTAAAATGGTGACAATAAAAATAAAGTCTACCCATCATGCACTGTGCTGGTAGCAGTGGTGGGGATAGTGTAAGGTTCAAAACATTGACAATCAAGAGGGTGACCTTACAAGGGTCAGCTGTTGGTCCTGCTCTTCTCAGCAGAATTCCAAAGGTCCCAAGCACATATACTTGGCAAGAAAGGGTAGGTTTGATAAATATCCAACACCTTCTTCTCCCTTCCAGTACCCCCTCTCATCCTATTGCTTTACATTCAAGAACAGTCACAGATCATAGTAGCAATGAGTACGCAGGATCACCGAGGATGAGAGCAGTTATGGAGGGATGCATTTGTCGATGTGGGTCTCATGCTTGTACTAATCTTCCTTAGCATTTTCTTTATCAGGGCAGGGAAGTTTCCATTAAATGCTGTTAGTATAGGCTCTGGTTTACAGATATGGAAAATTTGATGTCTGTCCAGAGTCTTTTTGAAACTTAAATGTGAGGATGAGGCCCTGAAACTGGGCTCAGGTTTTGACCCTTGGACGTACCTCAGAAGCCACGTAGGTTTAGTCTTATTCTAGATTTTGAGGGTAATTAAAGCCCAAGAGAGGAAGCCACTGACATGTTTGGCAGAGCAGGCCCCAAAAAAGATGTCTTCTGGCTCCAAGCATTATATTCTTCAGGGTCCCACATGCTGTCATTCCCTAGACACTTTCCCAATGGAGCCCCAAGAGCCTTAGAGTAATTCCTAACATAGGGCTTCTTCTGTGGGTTGAAGAGTTCTCTGATAAGCTATGGTGCCATTTTGCTTCTCTACAACTCAGGTTTTTAAGGGGTGATAAGAAAGGCAAGAAGGGCCCTAGAATAATGAAAGTGCTCTAAGGATAAAAATAGGTATTCTCACAACTGCCCTCTCCTGACTTATTCTCTGTCAAAGGCAAGTATATTCTGTTCCATTGCAATGGCTTTCCATATTTGGGCAAGAGCATGGCCCTGTTGTTGAACTCTGGAGTCTAGACACTGGCACACTGAACTGCCTGCCTGTTCACTTCCCAGGGTCTTCCAATATTCCAGTTGATAGCTAGTTTTCTAGACACTTAGCTGTCTCTCCCTTCTTTCAAGCTCTCATGGCTCCCATGCCTGCCTTAAGAGCCCCAGTCTGACTATACTTGAGGTTCTCTTATTCCCAATGCATTTTATTTCCCACGCCCAGTTGTGCCTTTGCAAATCTCCTTTCTTTAAATCATATTTAAGAATATAGGCCCAAGAACCACATCCTAAGTTATTTCTGGATCTATCCCAATGTCTACTTTGCTGTAGAGTGTATGTGAAAATCCACAAATCTCGGCCAATTCCCTAGAAAGACATGGGTTGTCAAAAATAAATAAATAAAAATAAAAACCACACACCAGTTTTGGAATATAATGCATACTTCATTTGAAAAGCAATGTGGGAATTTCTCAACAAGTTAAGCATATACCTTATGATACAAATATTTTATTACTGAGTGTTTATCTAAAAGAGTTTAAAGAGAATGTTTGTAACACCTATGTTGATGGTAATTACATTTTATAACTGTGAGGAAACCGGAGGCAATTCAAATACCCATCAAAGGAAGAATGATTAAGAACACTGTGGTAGAATCTATACAACGGAATACTACTCAGCAATAGAAAGTATTTAGTAGCTGACATACATTGAACAGCACGCACAAGTCTCTGTCATTACAACAAAAGAAGGAAGCCTGACAAAGCATCCCTATTTAACAGTTGCATGTATAGAATCCTAGAAAATACAAACTACAGATCAGAGCCTGCCTGGAAATGATGGGCACAGTCCAGAATGAGAAACTACAGGGAACCACAAGAAAACTTTAAAAGCTTTGTGGCTAAGGGATAGATTCCTTATCATGGCAATAATGATCATGTATAAGTATCAAATCCAATCACATTGTCCTTTAAATATTTGGAGTTTACTATACTTTAATAATAACTCACTGAAGCTATGAAATAAGCAGTCCTGTTAAAATACACCTTAAAGAATGGGAGAAAAAAATCTCTGCTAGCTACAGATTTGATAGATGATTAATATCTAGAATGCATAAAGAACTTAAAAAACCCACAGAAATCAAACAATGGTCAATAAATGACCAAGGAAATAAATAGACAGTTCTCAAAAGATAAAATATAAATAAATAGTCTAACCACCAGGGAAATGCAAGAATAAGAACTACATTGAGACTGGCTTATTGTAATAAAAAAATGACTAACATCATGAAAATAAGCAAATGCTGGTATAGTAGAGTCACTATGGAATCAGTATGAAAGTTCCTTAAATAGTAAAAGCAGAACTACAAAAGACCAAGCTACACCACTTCTGGGTGTAGACCTGAAAGACTACAAGACACCTTGACATCCATGTTTACTGCAGCACTACTTACAATGGCTAAGTGATGAAATTAGCCCCTGTGTTTATCCACAGATGAATGGATAAAGGACCTATGGTGCTATTTTAGCCATAAATAGGTATGGTTCCTTCTAGAGGCTTTAGGACCTCCATGGTTCCATGGCTGTCCTAGATTCTGGTGGCTTCTAGCAATACTTGATGTTCCTTACTAGAAAGATAATGTTCATCTGTGCTTCTGTCTGCAATGCGCCTCTTCTCTGTGTCATAGTGTCTGCACCCTAATTCCCCTCTTCTCATGGATATACTAGTCATAATGGATTAGAGATCACGTTATTGACCTCATCATACCAGGACTACATATGTGTAGTCTCCATTTCCCACCAAATTATTGTCCACAGGTTCTACCTATTAGGATTGCCATATATCTTTTTGGAGAACAGAACTAACGACATTCAAGTCTCTGAATTAGACACCTCCCTCCGTTGTGGATAACAGTATTAAACTTACAGATTTTAAATCATTCTGTGATTTATTACAGTCACTATATCCTAGTGAAACATCAATCAAGCCCATCTTTGGAGTAATAATCATATATTGATTATGCCTCTTAACCATCTCTCATATCTGCCTATATCCCCTGTCCACTGACATGTCTCTTAGTCCTCCACATTCTTCTGGATTTTTGACATAGCCTACTCTCATAAGACCTCTCTTGCCTCAATTTTCTTGCTTCTAATTTGTCCTACAGCCTGAAAAATCTTTCCAAAATCACTGATCTTACTGTCTCCAGGGACAGTTCCAATGCTCTACCTTCAGAGTCTTCTACATGTTCCATAGCATCACCGCCATGCCCTTCTGTTAGCTCCTCTTCTACACACTTGCTGCTGCCAAACTGACTACTTCAGAGCCTAAGAAAGGCCTAGCTGCTCGATAGTAGTACCTTCTTTTTCTGCATGACCATTACTCCATTGCCAGATAACATCTGAGCCATGAGTATCATCTCCTTTCCTGAAAGTTGACATTACATAATTTAGAAACTTTCTCCCCTCATCTATGTATCTATCCCCAGAAGAACTTATTTAGGATTGGGTGCTGGCTTGTAGGTTGGTGAGCAAGGAGGACCCATGGCAAATATCAAGTGGTGATTTTGTTTTTTTTTTTTTTGAGTTCCTATAGTGTAGAAGGCAAGCCTCACCAGCAATTCATGTTATGCTTTGCACTTTCTGATACAGGAGCAAACCTTGAAAAATAGTCCAACAATCAGTTGTCAGTACTATGAAGATCATAGGGAGTTTTGCAGAAATTACAAATGAGTGTAACCCTAATGAGCAAGTGAAATTCTGATAGGAGAGGACAGAACCAGAGACACAAACATAGGTCAAAATGAACTGTCTAATGGGGATTATTGTTTTTAGAGATAATTATATGGAGAGGCTACAAGCAGGAACCTCAGAAAACAAGAATGTCATTTAGCAGTGCATGGAGGAGAAAATAATTATTACATTGTATTATAGTTATAACAATTGCTCATATATTTATTTATTAGGATGTCCCCTCCATTAGTCTAGATGTCCCCATGGTAACATATGTGTATCACTGCTCTTCATTTCTGTTAAGTGCTCAGGAATATCCATTATTGAGGCCACAGTGAAAGTGCACCAGCATAATTATCATTACTGAGTGTCTGCTCAAGAAACAGCTAATGTTCCTGGTCCCCGTTCTATCCTCTTTCTTTTTGTCAGAGTAAGTGGAAATGAGGTGGTAAAAAGATAGGGTGAGGCTATCATTAGAAAATTCTTTGAATGTTACACGTGGTCTTCTGTCTTTGTGTGTTAGAACCTGGCAGAGCCACTGGCAGGACAATGCCATGTGAGAATCCCATCAGAAGTACATAAAGGTAGAGGGGTAAAAAACGACTGTAAGGTAGAGCAAGAGATCACACCGAAGGCAAGAAATATGGGACCTGTAAGGTAGTGATCTTGGAAATGAAGTGTTGACTTGGTTGATAACCTGGAAACCCTGGAAAGCTCTTCATGAGGACACTAAATGGAGAAAGCAGGCATCAGAGGTGAGATGAGTTTTACCTGACTGGACGATTCCATGTCCACTGCTTCTATATACGAGAGAAATGTTAGGGCGCAGTGACTAATTAGTGGCTGAATGGAAAGTAGAGAAACGAGTCAGCAATAACTCTTTGGTAGCTGGTGTGAAACTAAGTTTCCCCACACATTGAGATGAAAACAACACATGACCCACCTTCACACCATCACACCCCTCACAATGGAGGTGAGCAAATGGACAGAATATCTCAAATTTGGTCTTAATTTACAAACAATAAGCTGGAAATCTACATTTGAGAATGGCTTGTTTAGTACAAATGTCCAAACACCCCTGGGTAGAACAAACACAACAGGCACGAAAGCCCCATTGACAAAAACAAGGTAACTACTATTTTTAGAAATGAATATGACAAATAGCATATACAAGTTCTATGAGCAAACTTTCAGTCTTCTGGAAAATTTAGTAATAAATATGAACAAGTGAAAAATAAAATAAATACTGACACCACAGATCTATCAGTTCTCTCTAAAATAATTTAAGAGTAGTATTAAGTTACAATAACGATTCCAGCAAAGTTTTATTAACATATCATTTGTAAAAGGGTAATGGGTTTGATTGGGTGATTGTCATACATTCATTCAACATACCTCGATCATTTTCTTCCTCTAAAATCTCATCTTTGGGCCTTCTTCAATTTTCTTATCCCCTTCCTATTCTGTAACAACCTCCTACTTTCATGTATTTCTTGAACTGTTGGATGACATATTAAACTTCTCATGGAGACATGGAAGAAGAGCTGAGAGAACACGCTAAAGGACATTTCTGTTTCCAACCAAGATAGAACGGCCACATTTTTCCCAGGTCCTTTTTTTCTGACAAATGAAAAGAAAACTTGGACATATACTGAACAATCCTGAACTGTGCACTTATACATGCCTAAAATGATTTATCAACTTCATGACAGGCAGTAGATGGTGTTACACCCCAAGCACATATAGGTAGCCATATGCGGATTTAATGGTTTTATAGAAAGAACACACAAAGAAGAGAGATAATTGTAGAGTAGAGAGGGAATCTGAGAGAAGGGAATGGGGCTTAGATTTGATCAAAACACATTATAGTCATTCATGAGGTTCTCAAACATAAGAAAATGAGATCAAAACAAAATTAAAAGGATAAAAAGTAGACATAAAATAACAAGCAAAGGCAGATTGAAGACAGTAAAAAGAAATATTTAGCAGAAAAGTAGAAATTGATAAAATTCATATCCTAAGTTTTCTCTTTAGGAAATCAGAAAAAGGCAAGTTATACCTGAAATAAACAATAAAAACTCTAGCAGAAATCAACATGGCAGAAATGTAAGGTCCTGGGCTTGAGAAAACAGGGCAGCCATGATTTCTCCATGTTTCCCTATTGACTCCTACAAATCTGAGGAAAAGGATATGGGACAACATGAACTCTCCTTCACTGTTGTGTGAGAATACAGAATGATACAGCTATCCACTTTTGAAGAAAACTTGGTTGTGTCTTACAAACCCAAGCATCCTTTTACCAGATGATCCACTAGGAAAGCTCCTTGGTATTTATCCAGAGGAAAGTTCAGTTCCACACAAGAACTTGTACATAAATGTTTATACTAGCTTTATTCATGATTATTGTGAACAACTAAGATATATCTCAGAGATTTAATGGCTAAATAAACAGGCAAACTCAAACAACAGAGTATCAGTCAGTGTTAAGCAGAAATGTCCTACCAAATCATGAAAGAAAATAAAAACCCTCAGAGAAATCTCAGAAGTGTAATACTGAGCAAAAGAAGTCAATCTGCAAAAATATTCCTTCTGTTTCCACATCTATCACATGCTGGAAAAACAAGCAAACACACAAAAAACTAGAAACTTAAAAGATCAGAGTTGTGAGCTGAGGGTGGGGAAGAGTAGAGCACAAAAGATTTTAGTTTAGTTTTGTTTTAATTGAGACAGGTTTTCTCTGGGTAGTCCTGGCTGTCCTTGAACTCACTTTGTAGACCAAGCTAGCCTCACACTCACAGAGATCCTCCTACCTCTGCCTCCTGAGTGCTGGGATTAAAGGCATGCACCACCACCTCCTGGCCACAAAATACTTTTAGAATAAAGGAAATGCTGTGTGTGCTTCTAGTATAGCAGGTGATTGTTATTCATTTGTTAAACCCCAGAATGCACAATGCTAAGAGTAAACCATAACTTGCGCTATGGAATTTAGGGGAAGTGTGGATGATTATGTGTCTCAATGTAGATTCACTACTGAACAGATCATTCTTCAAATGCATCGTTCTGAAGGAGAATACGTATAGTGGGGGAGGGAGGCTGTGAAGGTTGGAGATGGAGCAAAAGGTATATGAGAAGTCTATTACATTCTCAATTTAATTTTCATTGCTCTAAAGTAGTCTTTTAAAAAATGCTTCAAGAAAATCCTTTCCCCATAGTCAAAAGGGCTGTGGAAAAGGTGGCCTACATAAATCTGTCTTGAAACACCTACTCTATTCTAATTTACACTACTAGGAAAATCCTCCCCTTCTGAAGGTTGCAGTGGGAAGGTAACATTCCAACCACCTAACCCTTTAGCCCCATGTAAGCAGATGGCAGCAGTCGAATTCTCCTGTTCAGAGATAACAGGAGTCCATGCATGTCCCCATTCCTCCATCAGGGGAACCAATGGGGCTATGAAAGACCAGAAGAACCTCCATCCATGTCCCACCTCTATTTCCCTCTCGTCTAGGAACAAGCAAGTGGATGCTTCATATCAATCAGAGGCACAAAGGAAAGTCATTGCTCCCCTCTCTCCAAGGGAGATGTGTGTAGAACCAAGGGAGATAGCTGGTCACCCAATGGTCGGTCACAAGGCTATTTTCAGATCACTATCCTACATTCACCAAAATGGTGTTAGTTTGACCCTGCAAGAAATGGAAATCTACACGATTCTCTCACCACCTCTTATTATGGACACTAGTTGGTAAAACAGAAGACTGGAAAACATTCAAAATTCTGTAATTTAAAAAATACCCAGGATATATGTAAAAATTACCATCCCAAGAACCAAGAAAAAGGAACAATAATCACTAGGCTTTAACATCAAAATGATTCATGTACTGGAATTATTTGATGAGAATTTGAAAGCTGCCATCATTAAAATATTCAACATGAAATTACCAATACATTTGAAGTTAACAAAATAAAAAAAATCTCAGCAAAGAATCTGAAGTTATAAAAAAAGAGCAAAATGAAAGTTACAGACATAAAGATAGAGTAATAAAGGCAAAGTAACCACTTAATGGGCCAACAGAGTTGAGGTGAAAGAAGACAAAACTAATAAATATTCATGGAATCCATTCCCTGAGCAACTTTCTGTGAGGAAGTCACCTAAGAAAGGAAAAACTAGTAAAAGAAGCAGAAGAGGAAGTATAGGAAGAGGAGGAAGACAGAAAGGCTCAGGGACTTATAAGGACAGGAACCAAAGATCCAATATTTGTGTCATCCACAGTCCAGAAAGGGGAAAGCAAGATTGTAAGTCTAAGGAATAATAGTAAAAATTTTAAAATGTTAGAAACTAATAAACATATAGATTCAAGTACAAAAGAGAATATCATACAGAATAAATCCAAACTATGGGAACTTAAAATGATATTTCCAGCAACTAAAAGGCACACAACTCTCGAGAACATCTGGACAAAGTGGCACATTAGTTATGACAAGGTACTTTCCTTCAGGAACCACAGAGGCCAGGAGGAAGTGCCACAACATTTTTCAAGTGCTGAAAGAAAAAGACCTGTCAACCTCAAATTATATATCTGGCAAAAATATCCTTAAATAATGAAGGGGAAATCAAGATATTCTCAGATGAAGGAAAACTCAGAGATATTGTTGCTCATGATCCCATCACTAAATAATGCCTGAAGGAAGTTCTTTAAACAGAGAGGAAATGATAACAGAAGAATGTCAGAGACTTCACAAAGGAGAGAAGAAATCCAGGACAGGTACAAATAGTGATAATATAACAAACTATTCTTTCTCATGAGTTTTATAAATCATAGCCAATGAATGAAGTAAAACCTCTGATACCATTTATTCTGATACTTAGTGTGCCTACGGGAAATAGTTAAGACAACCCATTAGAAGGAAGGTAACATGATATAAATGCAAGGAAATTTTCTGCAGTTTAGTAAAACTGATGAAATATCAATGTTAGGCTATGTCAAAATCTTTAAGCACATTGTAATAATTACTGAGAAAACTATACAGTCTGATATAATAAAAATGGACTATAAATACACATGGAATCCTAGAATCCATTCCAGTGAATCATGAGAATGTAAGAGGAGAGAGAATAAGAAATTATGGAATGCTCAACTCTAAATGGAATCTTTATCTAATATAATAGATCCCTCAGCCCAAGGCTCAGGGGTCATTTTAGAAGAGGGAGCAGAAAGATTTAAGATACAGAACTAAATGATGTCTGCAGTGAAATATTATTCTCTGGGCATGACAGGAAAGTCATAAGCATGAACCTACTGCAGCTGTAACTGCTTGTATAAGACCCGCACAAGAGCAAGCTAGCCAAATCCCTAATATGCACAGGAAGGGTAATGTCAGACCACCTCTAGCTGTGACACTACTGGCAGCCAATGGCTTCTGTGGAAAGGATAGTCAGTTTTATTCTGGGATGTAGCCTCTGATGTTCCAAAAAATAGTCCTATAACTATGCACACACAGGATGCACTAAATGACCTTAGAGAATTTTTAAAAAGAGCATGTGAAGTTGCAAAGGGAAATTGGCGGAAGGAAATCAGAAATGCAAAGAATATCACTTACAAACCTTACGAAGACCAAAGGATAAGGGAATCTTATTCAAAACTCTACATATATAAATTTGAAAACAAGATGAAATGGACCATTTCCTTTCATACAGCAATTTACCAAAACAGAACATTTCAATATCTCGAAAATCTTTAAAGAAATTTAATTCATACCTGAGAAACTCCTCCCAAAGTCTTCAGACCTAAAAGGTTTAATCAGAGAATTCTACAACAAAAAAATCTAATAATTCAATACATTTTCTTCTGGAAAACAGAATAGAAGGAGACATTTCACAATCAGTTTTTATGACATGAGATTTTAACATGATATGAGAAGTCGAGACAGAACAAAAGGGAGACTACAGGTGGAAACATTTCATGAATATAGCAAGTCCTTAAAGAATTAACTAGGATCAGGGAGAGGGATCTATGGGGAATAGCAGTTTCAACACAAGCCTTATGACTCAAGTTCAACCCTCAAAATACACCCAAAAAGCCAGATGCAGCTGTGTATGTTTGCAATCCTAGCATACCTATGATGTGATGGGAGATGGAGACAGGACAATCTGTCATAAACTTATAGGCTAGCTAGCTAGCTTGGAGTACCCTGCAGAGCAGAAACATCAGCAGAGACCTTGTCTTAACAAGAAGGAAAGTGAGAACTGGCTTTCAAAGACTATCCTCCGACCTCCACACCTGAGCTGTGGCATGCATGCGACTGCACTCTCACACATACACATACACACATATACACAAATAAATATAAACACAGAAATGAGTAACTATGAAGAAGACAATATTAATTTCTAATCTGAATTTTGAGTAAATAAATTTAGAGCTAACAACAACAGCAAATCTCTAGACCTAGATAATTTTACTTAAAGATTATCCCAGATGTTTAAAGGAAAATTAGTATCACTTTTACATAGCCACTATCATAAAGACATGACAGGAGGGCTGCACAGTTGGATCAATGCTTAATAGTGCTTAGTGCTCTTGCTGAGTTCTGGGTTTAATTCCTAGCACCCACATGCTGGCTCACAGCTGTCTGTAACTCCAGTTCTAAGGGATCTGATAGCCTCTTCTGACCTGTGTGGGCTCCTGCTTGTACATGGTGCACATGCATATACTCAAGTACACACACATACCCAAAATAGTGTTTTGACAAAAAGTGTGGGGACAACAAGATAGCTAGAGGGAAAAGAATGGTGTTTGTCTTTTTTGCAATGTGTATGAAATAGGCAACAGAACCAATTATACATTTTCCCCGACACGTAAGTGACCAAAAGGTGTATATAATCCTGTTCAATAACATCAGGGGAATGCTAGTAAAAATGACAGCGATGTATCACTTCACTTGTTACATGTTTTTCTTCCCTTAATATTGGAGAGAATGTGGAGAAAAGAATCCCTGATCTCCATTAGTGAGAATGTGAACTGATAACAGTCATTCCATGAAAAATATGAATGTTCCTCAAAAATCAAAAGTAAAAACTCCCATAAGCTCTACCTAAAGAAAATGATATCACTATCTGAAAGAAATATAGGTTTGACTATATTTGACTGCAGTACCACCCACAATACTTTGAACTTGTGAAGCAAGGATTAGAATGGTTGCCAGGAGCTGTGAAATCTGAGCATATTTAAAGTCCACCAACTATCAGATTCGAGCTATATGAGTTCTGGATAGCTAATATACAGCATAATGTCTGTAGTTGGCATCACTGGATTGTTCTCTTAGGATCTGCTAAGAGGCCAGGAGTAGTGACACATGACTTTAAAGAGGCAGGCAGTTCTCTGTGACTTTGAGGCCATTTAGGGTTTGCATAGTGAGACCATGTATGTATGTATGTATGTATGTATGTATGTATGTATGTATGTATAGAGGGGGTAGGAGAGATGGCTCAGTAGTTAATATCACTGGCTGCTCTTCCAGAGGTCCTGGGTTTGGTTACTAGCACCCACTTGGGGGTTACTCACAACCTTCTGAAATTCAGTCCCATGAGATCCAACATCCTCTTCTGGCCCCTAAGAGTACCAAGCATACACATGGTACATGTAGGTAAAATACCCCATACACATGAATTAAACAAACAAACAAACAAACACTTGCTAAGGGAACAAATTTTAAGTGTCCTTAACACTCACAGAACACATCTTAAATGTGATCAACACACAGACATAGACACACACAGGCACACACACACAGTAGCCACAGGTACTAATGGATGTGTTAATTTGACTGTAGTAGTCATAAAATATATTTATACGTAATCAGCACGTATCAGTACAACATAATTATGGACAGTATTGCTTGTCAATTCAATATGTTTCTAATGAAACTAAATCAAAAATGAAAGATAGAACTATGGGCAAGAACTAAAACCATAAGAAACACAAGATGAAATCTTTTGATCTTGAATTTGACAATTGTTTCTTAGGTATAATACCAATAGTCCAAGTGATGACAGGAAAGTAAAATAAATTAGGCATTATTGAAATTAAATAAAACCTTTATGTTGCTGGTCCCACAAGATTGCTCTGTACATAAGGGCATTTGCTAGCAAGCCCCATCACCTGAGATTTGTCTAGAACCCACTTGATGGAAGAAAAAAACCTGACTCTTAAAAGTCTGTCTACAAGCACCATGCTACGCATTATCATATGCACATGTGCAGGCACATATACATGCACAAATAAATGCAGAAAAACAAACAAACAGACAAAAGGCAAATCTTAATACTGACAGTATAATGAGCAGATGACCCACAGGACGGAAAACTTCTTAGCACTACTCTATGAGTCTCCAATATTCAGACTTTATCAAGAGTCCTTATGTTTATTGAAGAACAGAAAAAGAACTCAATTTTAAAATAGGCAAAGTCTGAACAAACACTTCTCCATATAACATATTCAAATGGGTAATGAACAAACAGAAGATTCTCAACATTATAGGTCAACAAACATGCAAATCAAAGCTATAATTAGAGCTTTATATCCACTCAAGTACTACAGGTGTTGACACGGATGGAAAAAAAAATAGCAACGCATTGTTGGCAAGATTGTAAAATGTTACAACTACTTTGGATTATAGTTTGACATTTCCTTAAAGTATTAAACAGTTACCACATATTTCAGACATCCCTCTTCTAGAAATATACCCAAGGGATATGAAACCATATATCCATATGAAAGGTTGCACATGAATGTTCATAGCAGTTTTATTCACGATAGCTAAAATTTCTGCCAATTGATGAATAGAAAGACAAACGGAGTTCTATCTATGTTAGGGAAAATAAAGGACCAAAGGAGTTGACTTTGGGTAATGTGTTTGCAATACAATCACCAGGATGCACATAAAAAGATGGTCGTGGTGCCCTGGGGAGGTGGAGATAGGCAGATCCCTGTATCAAAAATCAAAATAGCTCTTAAGAAACAACACCAGTGTTTGCTTCTTTTGGCCTCCACACTCATGTGCACATACAGCTGTGCAATCGTGAAGCACACATCTTCACCAAAATACACACAATAATAAAAAATAAAAAAGAAAGTGTAAAGTACTAATAAATTATATCACATGGATGAACCTTGAAAATACTAATCCCCCAAAAGAAATCAACCATAAAAGTTGTCCTATTCTATTATTTGGAAGAAAATTGGGTGAGTTCTTTAGCCTGGGTGTGGGAAAAGGCTTAAGTGACTCAGTGTCCAAGACTGATAATGGAAAAAGCTGATAACTAAATACAGAAAAAATCCTTTTGCAGCTAAGCTCTGTGCATGCCTTGAATTTTAGCACTGGGTAAGTGAAGGCAAGAGAATCATAAGACCTCGTCTCAAACCAGCAGGCAAGCAAGAAAACAAAACCTTTGGCAACCATAGAAAACAAGTATCCAGGAGAACAAAGAAATTTTAAAAATTATTTGTAATAAATATCACAGATAAAAACCCAATTATCGTCATCACAAAAAGTCTTAAAATTGAGGATATAACTCCCCCCAAATCAATAGAAAAAGGAAGAAAAGACTTTAACAGATAATGCACATACAGAAAATATTAAAAAGGCTCTTAAGCATATGAAAAGATATTCCAAGTTACTCATAATTAGAAAAATGCTAATTAAACTACACTGAGATATCATTTCTCACCTATCAGATTTAGAACAATTAAAAAGTATAGCAAATGCTTTGGTGACGAGGCTTTGGGAGAAGAGACATTTTCATGCATTGCTGGAGGGGATTGGGGAACACATATCAAAACTTCATTTGGTTTTACATTTGACACAAGGGTACTGTGTTATTATCACACCTGTAAGAACTGACCCTGCAGATACAGCTCCAACAGGATGAAAATGCATATTTTCCAGCTTGCTTCTTGAAGCAGCGTAAGTACAAACTATTGGAAACAACCTAAGCTACTTACAGCCAGAGGGAGGAACTTTGAATAATCTATGGTATACACCTAGCATAGGATGCTGCAGCTTCTCATAAAAGATTGAAGAAGACTTCTGTGCACTGACACAGAATGGCTGCTAGGACGTGTTTCCACTGCAAGAGCAAAGCATGAAAGTGTCTATAAAGTGTCATGCTTTATGAAAGAAAACCCTAAATACATGTTTATTTGTATTTAGAGAAGTGCAGAAAAGCTAAGATGTTGGCTACTTAAAGGAGCCGAAGAGAATGAGGTGGGAAGCAGAGAGGCAGGCAGGGGGTTCCCTGTTGCAATGCTTTTTGTTTCTTGTACTGTGTTATTATTTCACAAACACCTCTAAAAGAAGCAACAAAGTTAGAGAAAGCAAAAAGAATCCAATTGGAGGCAAGCTAAATCTTGGGATTTTGTTGTCGTTGTCTCATTTTGGGTTTTGCAAGAGAAATGTCTTTGTTTTAATATATTTTAAAGTATTTGGGGGATAAAAGAGCATCAAGCCCATCATTAGCTCTTGCAATTCAGAGAAAGAAGTATGTGTGTGAGCGTGTTGGAAGGTGTGTGTCTTATGTTTGTAGAGGAGGGTTGATAAAATGTAAAGAAATGTAGGAGGATCTTAATATTCTTAAATAGAGTGACCTTGGGAGAGAAGAGACAGATCTAGCTCAGATAGATTTGTTTACAGTGATGAATTGCACAGTCATAAGCTTAGAAAAAGAACCTTATACAGTGATAGTTTACCTTGTTAACAGGCTTCTTCATAGCCGTGGGTTAGCGATGCTGAAATGACTTTCTGTGTATTCTAGGATTTAGTGAGTAAATATATTATGGATAACAGCAGAGATTTCTCACTGTTTATGAAAGGAATTATAAAAATGGAAAGAGGAAAGGTAGAATGAACGTTGGTATGGGATTGGAATTTAGAGGGATGGGTATGAACTTGAAATTCCTAGACAGATGGATAGATAAATAGGCTTTACAGAAATAATAAAGACAAAAGTTATGAATGATTTGATTTATATAATCTCTTAGCTTAGCTGTTGCCTGTAGGAATGACCATGCAATATCTGCATCAAGATTTGTAAGTACTACTGTCTATTTCAAGAAATGAAGGCAGTGCTCAGATGATAACAATTAGACAAAAAGACTTAGGATCCCAAACTGGAGCAATCTGACAAGCAAAATAAATATTGATAATAAGGGATCATAACTCACTAATTAGGATAAAAATCCACAAATATAATATCAATAAATACATGAACAAATATACTTATGATATGGGAGAGGAAGGTCATTATTACAGTAGAAAGCAAAACAATAAATATAGAAAACATTTCTGGAATCAGAAGTTCACTACTTGGCAGGTATCACAGTAAACTTTCCTCAGGCATGGCCATCAAGTGATGTTAAACTAGTGCGGAAAAGGGAGAGAAGGAAAGATACCACATAGCCTTGACTCCTCTCCTCCCACTAAGACAGTTTATTGCAAGGTGCAGCTATAGTGCTTCAAGAGTGGTGGCACCAGGAAGACATGACCTTGATCAAGTTATCTAAGCAACTATCACCAACAATGGCAGCCATAGACCTCATGTGCCTCCTGATGTAGTGCACTGAGGGGACACATCATTACTTTTGTGTGGCTGGCTTCTGACAAAAATCACATGCTCCAAATCTAACCAGGAGGAAACAGCAGACAACAAACCATTAAGGGACATTCTGTGAAATAACCAGTCTGTACTGTTCAAACACATCAATGCTTCAAAACACAAAAACAAGCTGAGATATTGTCCCAGATTAAAGGAAACTGAAGTCACAGCCAATTGCACTGTACCATATTTTCTTATGCTTTTATGGGCTGTATTAGGAAAACTGGCAAAATCTGTTTTGTTTTGTTTTGTTTTTAGCTTCCACAAAAATATTTTTGTTTCATGGTTCTGGAAGCTGGAGAGACCCTGGTAGATTAACTTGCAGTAAGAATTTGACTCTTGGTTCACATATAGCAATCAACATGTGTCTTCATATGGAAGAAGATGCCAGAGGGCCTGATTGCGCCTGTCTTATAGGGATACCAAGACAATTCATGACAATTCTACCATTATGAACTAATCATGTCTCAGACATCTCCTTCCATATCATAACTTTAGGGATCAAGATTTCAACATGTTAATTTTGAGGGGATACAAATGCAAGCATTCCATTCATGGCATGAACGGAATGACTGTGTATCTAAGAAGTAAGTCTCTAAGAGCAAAGCGTGTCCTCTGACACCCTATGCTGCCACCCCATATTCCTAGGAACTCTATGTCAGGGCTTCACCTGCACAGTTGTAACAAGGCTTCCAGACTGCATCCCTGAGAAAGGTTAGTAGCAAAGTAAGAGTCCGGATTTTGACTCACATCCTGTGTTTCTGCATAGGAATGTCTTTTGGTTTTTGGAAATGTGTACTGAAACATCTGGGGGACAATAGAACACTGTATTTATAATTTGTTCTCACACAAATTTGTGTGTGTATGTGTGGTTTGTCTGTATGAGTTAGCTAAAATACAAAGAAAATGTGGCAAAATCATAACTCCTTAGAAACAAAGTGCAAGGTGCTCAGAAATTATTGGGACTATTCTTTTTTGTTTGTGGATGTAATGTGTGTGACTGGCATTTACACATGCCAGTCAAGTCCTCTATTGATGATGGTGTTGGTGGTGATTAAGAAAGTCTGCATTCTTGTCAAATAAAAAAATTAAAAAAGCTTGCAAATGACCAGTTGATGCCCCAAAGACAAGGTATAGAGAGCAAAAAGACCTTTTGTTCATGCTCAGAACATGTTCCAGGTTGATAGATGACTGTCTAAGAAGCCAGAGGACAGGTGTTTCCAGGTACATGTTGGCATCCAGAGACCAGCAACTGCCATTTGGATAGCTTTCAAGTCAAAACTGGACAAAGGACCCACTACCAATGCTCCTTAAAGTCCTGACCAGTGTGTCAGATGCCAGCTACTCTGTTGAGCATTGTCCAGACCCATCCCATACAGGCAGAAAGCCTGAGAACCAGAGAACTACATTCAGGTAGAGAAGTCTGCGAGAGGATTAGGAAAAGATAGCTGCACAGAGAACAAACAGATGTGTGACAATGAAGATGTGAAAGGCCATGAAATATCTATGGTGAAATAACCTATGCAAATTAACAATAAGTAGTGAATTAATATGCTTAACAATTTCAAATCACCCAGCAAAGAATCACCCTATAAAGTGCTGTTTATTAGAGACATTATAAAATGAGGTCATCTAAACTGAACTGTGTTCCCTAATAAGCTTGTCAACTAGCTGTGCGTGGCTATTAAAGATGTAAAATCTAGCTAGTCCAAAGTGACTTGTGCTGTGAAGGTAAAGCACATTAGAATCTAAAGACAGAAAAATAAGAGTATACAACATCTTATTATGTTTTGATTACATGTAGGATAGTTTACATACATTGGTTTAAATAAAAACACATCATTCAAACAAACTCAATCTGCTTATTTTATGTTATTGCAGCTTAAATTATTTCTCTTAGACAGCACTCATTTGTTCAGTTCCCCCTCACCAAGCTCCATGTCCGTCCTGTGGAACACCTCACCCTTGCTTGGCACTTGTTAGCTCTCTTGATTATTTTCCTTCAAGGTATGTATCATCTCAGATACTATATATCTTACTTATTTTTTCTATCACTGTCTCCATTATGAAACTATTTTTATAATTATTTTTCTGCTTTCTTTGCTCTTGTATCCCTGACATGTCACTCATTTGTAACTTTATTTTCACAGTGGGTATTAAATACCCCATATTATATCCATCCGTCCCTCCATATCCTCTGTAATGCCTTGTACATAGTAGACTTATAAAAATCTTTGTTGAATCCATTTTTCTAAATAACTTTGGAGCAGTTCTCCAATTGATTATATTAGCATGTGCTGCAGTCTTATACCATACCCTTCTTCCTCTCTGTCCTAATGGGAGCAGAAAGACAGCCCAGTGGCAGGCCCACTGAGGAAGAGGAGAGAAGAACAGAGAACACTTGTTTCCTAAAGGTCAGTCATAAGGAACTCAGTAAATAGAGGCATCACATGCTTAAAAATATAGTTGTCCAGATATCGACCTACCTCTTGCAGAAACAGCATTGGATGTTGCCTTTAGAAATATCCAAATGTGGGCCTGGTGAAATGGTTCAGTGGACACTGGCTGAATGAGTATGAGGACATGAGTTTGGATCCCAAGCACTCACAGAAAAGCATGTTTGTAACTCTTGTAGAGACAGAGCATTCCCCATCCCAATATCAGCTTTCTGAGACAGAATTCTTCACTGAACATGGAACTCAAGGTGGTGAGTGATGGATGAAGACAGCTGATATTGACCCCAGGCCTCCATACTAGCCCAGGTATGTGTATGTACCCACTAGCGTATGGACTCGTGTGCACACATGCGCGCGCACGCAGGGTCAAGCCCAGGGCTACAAGATGAGATGAGATGCTTGCACATTTTTTCCCCACCAAGACCAGAGTCCAGACTCTACCCTCCACCCAGTCTACAAGGGGTGGGGGTGGGGCTGGAGTGGGAAGAAAGCATTCTGAAGCTTGTGTCAGAGGACAGATGAGATGGGTAGGTTTTGCAAGCCCCTCATGAACTATAGGTGGACAACATAGTTACATGATTTAAAAAACAAACAAACCAAGGCTGAGCACTCTGGGTGCAAATAGTTGAGAAACTAAAAGCTCCTTTTAGACAAGACAAACTGTTACTCATTACAAAAATAAGGGTGGGGTTGCTTAGGGTTGTTTTTTCTTTCTCTAATGAAAATTAGAAAACACGAACTCAAACCTAAAACAGCCATCTGTTTAAAATGAAATAATTTCAAATAACAAGCCCCCAGGGACCACCCCCCATTATTCATAAAATCTGTTTTATTTGAAATTGGGCATTGGTACAAGATCAACAAAATTCAATATTTACTATTGGTTGAAAACAACTCATGTGTGTTAGGGGAAGAGGTGATGGATACAGTTTTCTTCCTTATAAGCTACTGTTTGATAGCTAGAAATAAAAATCTCTCAGTTCTCTATTCTGCTGACTGCAGGCCCACATGTAACTGGAGGTCTAAATGTTTTTTCTGATGGTGTTTAAGAACTATGTGGTGGGGTGCAAGATGGGGTTTCCAACGCCTGTGCTAGTTTAGCATCTAACTTGCTGGAGAGCCCTTGGCAGGTAAGACTTGTCTTCAGGTCCAGCATCCTCATGTGTAAAATGAGAAGTCTTCAAGGGAATTTCTTACCTTTCTGTTCTTTTCTCAGTATTTTATCTTTAGCCAAACCTCTAGAACTGCTTTCCTTTGGTGAACAGTCTCTATGACCTCCTACCCAATGCAAAAAAAAAAAAAAAAAAAAAAAACCCTGTGCCTTCAAGTCTTTGGCAGTGTAAAACAATGGATCATTATGCACTACTCTCAGACATTTCAAGCAGCTTATATTTTAATATATGATCCAATTGTGGAATGCCAGGGCTTGAGGATGGTCCTGGATTCCCTTAGTTCAGTCCTATGTTGTAATGTTAAGGAAATTGAAGCCTAGAAAGGGGAAGGGACAGCCCTGAAGCATCTTTAGTTGGCATCAGAGATGAGCCTGGAGCACAGATGGGTGAGTGTTCTTCCTACTACACTGGGGGTTTCTCCCAGTCTCAAGAATGTGCTCCCAAACCTGTGCATCTTTTGAAGGACAATGGCCAACTGCCACACTTTATGATTAATACATCACAGTTGCTTTGTTTGATTATATGATGTTGTCTCAAACTGCTAGGTGGGCTCTGCTTTCAAGTAGCTGGCATGATTCTTCCCCTTCCAGATTAATAATGAAAGTAAGGCTCAGACACTGTGCCCAAGGATGGGAATCTAAGCCACTCTGCACCACAATCCAGTAACCATCCTCATAGTTTATATGTTCTTTACTTAACCATCCTTGACAAATCTGGCATTAAGTTTAAGAAAAGATAGAATGGGCAGGGGGCACATTCAACGGTGACTAGGAGGAGGACAAGGAAACTGGAGACTCGATGAGTTGAATCTTGGACCCGATAGGAGGCTCCAATTAGATAATGGTCTCATCTTGTATTATTAGTGTGTAGAAAAGGACCCTGGACTGCCCTGCTGCCCAAGGCCTCACTCTTGCTCCAAAGGGAACACCAAGAAAATATCCAGGCAGCTTCTGGTACTCCGTAGGGGTGTTTAGTTCCCAATGGGATTACTGTAGTGACACTCTTTGATACCGCCAAGGGGTTATTTTGAGGGTTGTGGCTACAACTAACATAATCAAGCTCTTTATTCCATGGCTGGGGCATCTCTAGAAAGAACCATATTGTTCACTTTAATTCCAATGTCAGCACAACTATTTTAACACCAAGTGGGTCAGATTTGACTCCAAATCCCTGAAATTAATTTTAGAGTGGCAGTGAAATAAAATAGCATACTTTGAGCTTTGTTGTAACATGTTCATACACCACACAGCAAAGAGAATGTAGTGATTAGAGGTTAAATTAATCCTTGACAGACACGCAGCTTAGAAACACTGTGCCCTCCTCCGAAAACCTAGCATAATGCATGCCAGTCTTTCAGAATCAGACTCACAAAGCATGTGATGTTGGCAATTACACCAAAACTACCGTCCCATTTTGAATTCCAAGGTCAGTGCTGGAACTTCCAGAGCCAGATATTAACACTGTGAACTCCCTGAGAATGAAACCCAAACAAGGTTCTGCAAATGCCACCAAAGACCACCCAGCAAAGCTTTCCACAGCACTGGCTGTCCAATTGGACAGCGGGGTGAAGTCTCATCCCTTCAGAGGCTCTGTGGCCAGGGCCATGGTGGATCATTAATTTGTAGCTTCCACTCTCCAGCTTGGTCCAATCTTGTATCTGTGCTGTCTATCCTGACAACACTGAGCACAGCACGGGTAGATACAAGGTAGATTACCTTACAGCACAATGCAGAACGCTCCTCTTCTACACTCTGCATCTCCTCTCACTGCTTTTGATCTGCCTTGAAAAAATACCTGTCTACTCAAACTTAGGAGCAAAAGGCATCTTCTTGACATGCCCAAGAACTGGAGGACAGATATGTGTCTTCACAACCCCCCGGCAGCCTTTCTGTATCTCCCTGGAAATGTTGGGCAGCTCTCTTGGCCTCAGTCTTCTCTTCTGTAAAATCACCCTGGGATTTACCTTCCAACATTTTGGTATAGTGACAACAGTCTGCTTGCTAATTGGGGCCGTCAGAGAGGCAAGCAGACTTATGGTCCCAACTCCTTTGCAACTGAGGTGCCAGTGTGCCATTGAAAGAAGCAGAGAGTGTTTTTCTTTTTTTTCAGATTGAAATCCTAGGGAAAATTATGAATGGATGACATTTGGGGTAGCAGTGTGGGGCTTGGTCCAATTGGATTCCCCAAAGCACCGCCCTTTATTGCCATGTCTTTAGTCCTTACAGGCCTACACTCCCCTCTTTAGACAGAAAGCACAAGCCAGGCCCAGCAGATGCTCCTAACCCAGATGCCATTTCATTCAGTAGCTTTGGCCCTTCTGAAAGCAGCAGAAAGGTATCCCTATGGCCTAGTGTCCAGGATCTCCCACAGAAAGAAGAAAAGAGAAAATTAGAGTGACTGATTAGGCAGAACAGACAACAGGTTACCCAGAGAAAGTAAGGAACTACAGGTAGACTGGGCCTTAGATTTCACAGAACAAAAAGAATCACTGGCTAAGCCAAGGTCAAAAGACAGAGTTAGGTGAACTTTCCTCAGGGCTAGCTGGGCAAGGTCCTTCCTTGTCTTATGGACTAGAGTGGGGATGTCTGAAGTTTAAGGCAATGAGGGAAGGTCAAAAATGCCTATCTGGGCAAGGAAAGTTCCATAGATTTTGCAAAGAGCTTTTTGCCCTCTTTTGCCCAAGACCTCCTTAGATTGTGTCTCTGGAAGCCTTTACTCTGGGGAGTTCAATGCCTTTGGCCGGGTTTCTTTTCCCAGTGGACTTTTAGATTGTAACATGTCCAACAGTTTGGAAATCAGGGAGGTCATGTTTTAGGAGAAAACCTGAGGCTCCAAGGAAACCAAGGAAGCTCTGGAAAGAGGGCAGAGGAGAGAACAACTGGAGGGGAGAGATGGCAGACAAGAAGCTCAACTCCTGCTTCCATCTGCTCCCTTTGGATACATGGTCCAGGAGTGACAGCTCTGGGCTGGGAACTGAGAGCAGGACCCTGCAGGATGTATATGAAGATGGTACAATGTGCCCTTTCTCACCTCCGTGGGGAGCTCCTTGACTCACAGCCTCCAGCTCCAGGAGGCATTTCCCTCTTCCTTTGCTACATTTATAGCCAGAACAACTGCACAGCACGAACAAAGAGGAATAAACAAGCACCGTAACATTCCATTTGTGAAATTTCCCAAAGTCCTAAAGATGTTTAAGGATTTACTGTCTAAAAATTTAAAAATCAAACTGATTCCAACTAATCTTTGCAATGCTTCTTTCCTGCTGTCCATTGACTGTTGCTGCCTAGGTTACCCTGTGGTGGTGGGGTTAGAGGTGTAAGATGGGAATGGGTTTATTGTGCCAGCTCCTGTTCCTTCATCATTTGTCTCCCTCTCCAGTGACGTCTGTCTATTTCCACTCACAGCATTCTATCTGCTCCAACAAACACTCAGCCTTTTTTGCTTGGGTAAGGAGATTTTTTTTCTTTAGTTACATCCATTATATGTGTATCAACATTTATGGCAGCAAGAAAGTTGCCAAAGGACTGAGAGGATAAAAGGTCTTTCTTCATAATGTCCACCCTTACCAAGTTATTTTTTTTAAATCAATATTAACATCAAGCAGGATAGTGGCAGATTCCTGCATCGCTGCTGAATCCTTAAAGTAAGAAATGTGTATTTTAGAAAACATTCCTGGGAACTGGGGGGTTAAGAAAAGGTTCAGCCTCGAGTTCTGAATCCATATCCCAGTGGGCCATGTGTGTATGTGGATAGTAGGCCTGTATGTGGATAGTAGGCCTTTTTGTCCTTGTAACCTTTGCTAAATAACTGCAAGGCAGCAAATCTGCTCTATATTTAATGAGTCCTCTGGAAATATGCCAGTCTAATTTCAAAGAGTTTAGATCCTGTTATCTGTAGACCAGCCCAGTGATTAGGAGGCCTGCCATCAATAGGCCCCCAGAGGATTAGGAGCACTAGGCAAGAGGCACTCTGATTTGCCTCTCAGCCCCCTTGCCTATAACTCTAGGCTAGAAGTTCACATTTGCAAAGACACAAGAGAGGGGACACTTCCCACTTAAATATTATTCTGATTGGCCTTCCGCCATATTTAATTCCCCTTTCCTCAATGCCTCTGAAAATCGTAGCTCCACTTCTTCATCCATCTCACTGTTTTCCCCAGTAACGAGGCTGAACTTATGTGTCATTTTTCCCAGAAAATGACCATTTTGTTTACAAATCCTAATACTTCAGAACTAGAAGGCGATCAGATTCAGGTGCTACAGTGAGAGTAAAAGGAAGGAGGAGGAACTTGCCCACAAGCCCTCTGTTAATTAAGGGAAGATGGTTTTTTTTTTTTTAAAATGTTTGCCAGCTTCTAGTCATATGATCTGTTCCCCAGCTTCTAGTATGTCATATACTGTCACAGGGAAAGAAGAAGAAACCAAAATCATTGAAACTGAAAATGTTTACTACATATGCAGAAAAAGCATTCCAACTGCTGCCAGAAGAACCACTGTTTACAAACAATTTTTGTCCCCCTCACAACCCCAACCAGTAATGCAGTTCCTGGGCATGATCCACTAACAGGTGCATCTTAAGCCTTTAGCTGGTCAAATTTACAGTGGGAAAAAGACGTTAAACATGCTGCTGGGTTTAAAAAATTGCGTTTCCTTACTGAAAAGGATCAGCAACAACAAATCTCCTATCTTAATATGAAGTGAATGTATACCCCCCCCCCCCAACTCCAGCAACAGGCTATTTCCTGGTTTAAAAATTCAATGACGTTCCTGTTTCAACCCACACATCTGTGTCACTGTCAGCGTCAGTGGCAGGAAAACAGACAAAGTCACCCCTTGCTAATGATTTCCTAACATGGAATTTCCTTGTATCTTCTAAAGCCTTTCTTCCAACGCCAAACTGCCCCCCCCCCCCACATTGTACTGAAGGAAACCTGAAAATGGTCACAGCCGGAAGAGGATGGTTTTAAAGGAGATCTTGTAAGGAAGCTCTTCGACTCTTAAGATGTTTTTAAAGAGAGACTAGAGGAAGCACTGCTAGTGTTTCCAACACCGTAGCTACAAAGCAGATACATTTCCCAAGTTCTGCTACGAGCAACGTTCTCACCGATACTGGAGGAAACATGCAGGCAGCCCCCAGGGCAGGAAAGAAGCACTAGAGACCAGCGAATGCACAAAACAATATAAAAGCTCATCACTTTCCCTTCGGGAGAACATCCTATTTAATATGCTACCGGTCATCAGGAGAAAAGAGGGCTGTTACTTTAAGGGGAAAAAGCAGATTAGCTGCTCTAGCTGGCAGCAAACAGCTGGTCTGTCCGGCAGGTTCAAGGCCATTTCAGCTTCTCTCTTATGGAGGTACCATATGTTCCATCTCGCACATCAGCAGCTTTATTTTCCAATGATCTTGCTCCAGAAGAGATGCACAAAAGGGGGAGAAGGGAGAACCAGTAGTTCACCCTTTGATTACTTTTTTATGCTTTTACATGTAATTGGGGTGTGTATTTGAATGTGTGGGGGTGTGTGGGGGGGTGTTACCACTTAACCTAGTACTCTAAAGACCAAAAGATGATCAGACAACACACTTATCAATAAACTCCACAGATGGGAGTGGAGCAGGAGAAAGATATGCAAAAAGGAATGAGCGCGGGCACCCACACTCACAAAGACTTCAACATCAGATTAAAGGGGAATGGGGGAGGGGCGGAGTCGAGGAGGGATAAAGAGGAACAGGACTGCGCTAAGACCCACCAGCTTGAGTTAGGCCCTGCCCACTTCTTACTTGTCGCCTTTTTTTCTCCCCCCGCGCCCCCCCCTTATCAGTAGCCTTATCTTCGCAGAGGAACTTCAGGTGGAGAGAAGTGGACCATTTTGGAGAAGCCTGGAGGAGCAGGCTGACAGGATGTGAAAGGTTTCTTGGAACATCAGGCTTAAAATTGCACAGGGCAAGCCCTGTTTTCTCCCAAATTTGGTGGGCTGGGGCTGGAGGAGCAGGTGTAAGGGACAGGGCCCAGTAAATCTTCAATCCAGCTGAAAAACTGATGCCGGTGCGTTTAGGACAGCCCTAGTTGCCCACACTGCGTCTGTATAGAGGCAACAGGCCAATGCACGGTCCAGGGCCGCTTTTGCATTCTCACTTCCAGTCCCAGACTACCCTAGAGGTGCCTCAAACAAAGGGCACCCTCGGAGAGTTTCAATCCTGTCGTGTGTGGGGGGGGGCATAAGAAAGTGGGGAGCAAGAAGGAAGAGGAATGTAGCTAGACTGCCAGGTGGTTAAAGCCTCAAGCCATTACCAGTGTCTCTGCCGCCTACGGGCGCGTCAGCCACCCTAGGGTTTTTTGGCTGAGAGGGGAGCCCCAAAGCAAAGCGAAACCGAGGAAAGGGCGCCCCCTATGCCCAAGCCCTGCCATCACAAGAACCTGCGGCAGTTGCCCACCCCTCTGAGCGTTCGCCGCCTCCCGCCTGGCTCCTGCCTGCTTTCTGTGCTGCGGGCCAGACAGTCTTGGATGCAGGGATTTAGGGTGTCCAAGGCCGGCAGATCAAGCGCATACAGAGCGTCAGGAACAAGAGCTTTCCGCGACTTCTCGGGTTCCTACAGAGAGCCTTCAAAATACAGACACCCCTCCTCCATTGCCTACACTAGCCCTCCTGTCCCGAGCGGCTTGAAGCTACTTGGAGGCTGCCTCCCCCGCCCTCTGCCTCTGAGTCCCTTTCCCCTTCCCTCTCTCCAGCCTCCTGGGAAACAAAGGGGCTTTTTATAAAGCGGATTGTTGGCGGTGGCGGCGGCGGGGGTGGGAAGGAGGGGGGAATCTATAAAGACAAGAAGAGGTGGGAGGGAGGGAAGGAAAGAAGCTGCGCGGCCTCCAGGGGCCCAGAGCAGTGGTGGCAGCCGGGAAGCCCTGGTGGGTACATGGTAGACCCCACCCGGTCAGTGAGCACCAGAGCGAGAGCCTGCGCCTGCCAAGAAACTGGGCCGAGCCACTGTGATGCTCCCATCCGCCCACCGCAGGCTGGGAACATGAGTAGCGGCCATGGCCCGGGGCCGATGGAGGCGACATGATTCCCGCGGGGGTCTTCTCTGGAAGACAGTGGCCCTTTCCCTAGCAAACTCTTTGAGAATTGCTGAGGGTTGCGGAGACTTTGCGTCTTTGTTACAGCACGACCGTCTCCTCCACTAGGCTCTTTCGCCCTCACAGACAATGTCCCGGAACCGGCCTTGGTCAGCTACCCGCAAAGGGAACACTTGGCTTGGGGACGGTACTCTAAGGGGTTCCTTCTGCTGCCAAACAACAAGGAGAGACTACCCCAGCAACTGGGATCCAATCTCCCCATGATCTCTAGCCACCCGGTGCCCCTGACCTCGCTCACACACACCCACATTCTGGGTGCCCGACTCAGCCGCACCCAGCTGCAGGAGCCCAGCAGGGAGTGAATACCCCAGATGGAGGCGCGTCTGTTTGCCCAGGTTCCGATGGCTTTAGGGCCGAGTTTTCAGTCTGGGTAATCCTATTAGTGTCCGCTCAGTCCGAATTTAATCACGAATCAGAGTCAGACAGCACCGCTAGCTTTCCAGGCTTCGGACTCGCTGCATCAGGACGGAACCTGGCCAAGCCAAGTGGCCAAGAAAAGTATTTGGCGGCGCTCCGGGGGGCTTCCCACCCGCCCTAGGCAGAGCCTGGCGCCGGCTCTGCCGCTGAGAGAATGCCCAGGAGCCTGGAGCGCCAATTCCTGTGCAAGGGCTCTGGAAACGTTGGGTGGGAAATCAGCAGGGGTTGCCTCAGGCCCCCAGCTCTGCTTCAGGCTGCTTTCATGAGAAGGAGTTGGCAAGTGGGGTGGGGGAAGCACAAGGCAACACGCACACCCCATACTCTGCTCCGCGGCAGCAAATCGGTTTGGGGCGGGGGAATTCCTCCTCCAGTACCCACTGCTGGACTCCGGGAGCTGGCATGAGAAGACAGTATCTCTGATGGCACCTTGGGCAGTGAGCGAGTGGCCCAGGGGTGTGGAAATGGAGTAGGTGCCTCCTGATAGCCTAACCTAGCCCAGGGAGCCCGCGCAGCTTGCGCCCATCTATACCTTTCCTTCTTGGAATGCAGCCGCCTCCGCCCAGTTTTGGATGCCTTCAGGGGCGCCTAAAAGAAGGCAGAGGCCAAAGACCCTGGGCGTAGAGACCTGCGCTCACCCCAGTTAGGCCAGTCTGAGAGGGGGGTAGCCAATCCCCAGCACCAGGTGGGCCGTGTGTTCAGAGCAAACTTTGGGGTCTCCCCATTTCATAGCATCCCAGGGCCCCGGATCCTAAAAGATGGAGACTATAATTGGGGACTATAAGTGCACCCTAGAGTCCCCCCACCCGAGCAGTCGGACTTCCCGCACCCGCCTTCACCCTTACCGTGTTGCGGAGCTCCAGCGGCAGCCAGGGCAGAGCCAGAGGGGCGGGCGGCCGCCGGCACGGGCAGCCTACCCCCAGGCGCCCGCCGAATGGCCCAGCCGGATTGAAGATCACCCCCTGGCTAGCGGCCGGTGCCCCCGCGCCCGCCCGCCGCCCGCCGCTTCAGCTCGCGGCCAAGTTCATGCTGGCGGCGCTGCAGTGGCGGCCTCAATCTGCTCGCTCCATTCCCACCGCCCGGCTCCGCGCCGCGCGCCCGGAAGGTGGAGTTTCGGGGGTTTAAGTTACTGATAGGCATTTCTCACTGCTGTGTCACTCGGGGAGGAGGAGACACGCACGCCGCACACTCACACACCCTCACACTCACGGCGACGAGCAGCTCTGGTCTTAAAGGAGAAGCTGCGCTGCCCTGCCTGCGACCCCACCGGCCTCGAGCCATGAAAGGCAGGGTTTTCAGACCAAGATGTAGCCATAAGCAGCCTAAGAGCTGGTCGCCCAAGGGACCTTCCAAATCCACCAGACACTTTTTAATGAGGAAAGGAACAGCGGGCTAAATTCGCAGTGGCAGCCTCATTTCTCCGTTATGGCTACTGAAGCAGCTGGGAGAGAGCAGAGAAGTGGAAAGAGTGAGGGCACAGTTACCTCGAAGGCTCCTTTGCAGGTGAAGGGTGGGTGGCCTGTACCAGCAAAGTCAAGTGGCTTGACTTGGCTGTGCCCTGATGGGGAGAAGCAACAGCAGAGTTAAAAAGGAACCCTAGTCATAAATGGACAGAGCCACCCAAGTGCTACAGGAGACCCTGCTGGGCTTAGGGGAAAAGCCATGTTCCTCACTTTAACTCTTCCAGTTGGCTTGGGAACGGAGCAAGCTGGTGGCTAGTGAGGGTTACTGATGTACAGAATAGTGAGTGAGGAAAAGCCAGCACTCAGCCGTGATAAGGTGAAAGAATGTTCCAGATTGAAGACAGAGGATAAATGACAACCAAGAGAAAAGTGACAAAGATAGAGAGATAGAGAGATGGTGGTGGTGGTGATGAAGCAAGCAAAGAGGGAGGGAGATCCCTTCTCAATATCAGCAGAGCTTGACTCTGAAACCAGGGCCCCAACTCCCTCCCCTCCTTCAGGTAGGGGTGCTCACCTGCAGTTGGTTGCAGCTGCACTGGTGGCGCTGGCCTCACTCTCTACGTTGGGAGACAATATGTCTGTAGACTCACCACCAGCTCATACCTGGATGGTGAAACAAAAAGACTAGCAGTGACTACAGTAGGGACCTAGCCTCTCAAAGTTCAGCCATTAACCTACAGGCCACCGCCCCAACCCCCTCCCTGTCCCCGAGCCAATGGCGCCTTTTCTCTCCTTAGTGTTCCTATCCTTACTCCCCCCCCCCCTTTCTCCCTCCTGCTGTCTTTAGCTCAGAGGCTGGTTGTTGTCCTGGCTGTCAGTAAGTTTATCCCGGAACTCAGGCGAGCTGATCACAGTCTCTCTATTGAGCTCTCTCTCTCTTTCTCTGGGTCCAGGGCTAGCGAAGACCATGCTAGAGCTTGGCTGGACTAGCTGCTATGGTGGAGTTGATCACAGGACTATCACCTGTGGCTTTTGCAGTGCTGTGAGTTCCTTGTAAACTGCCGGGTGGACCAGTGAGAGAGCTATCTACCCTGGCGCTGAGACTGGAGGTCTCTCTCTCTCTCTCTCTCTCTCTCTCTCTCTCTCTCTCTCTCTCTGTCTCCCATGGTAGTGGGCTGCACCCCTTCTTCAAGGTACCGGACCCAGGCATGTTACTAACCTGAACTATCTCTGGGTAGCGGCAGCAGCAGCTGCAGTAGCAGTAGTAACAGAGGCTGAGCACCGCAGGGGAATGTGTAACCACTCCCACAGCTAGCGCTGAGCTCCTGCAGGTACCTCTTAGTAGCAACGTGCAGCTTGTCTGCTTGTTTGAGGGAGTCCAGGACCATAAAGGGGTGGGACTGACACCCACTCAGCCCCTCCTTTCATCCCCTCCCTAGCCCTAGGACGTAGGACAGTCTGGAGGGAGGGGGGGGGGGTCAAAACTTCTAGAATCGATAAAAAAAAAAAAAAATCCCCCGGTGGGCTTCTTTGGTGCTATACAGCAGAGCTGTCTCTTCTAAGCTCTTAAGGAAGTTCTGTGGTGACCCAGCTCTGTCTGGGCCCAAACTGAAAGCACAGATGCTAGACTGGAGGCATGAAGCATCCAATGGGTGAAGGAGGTACATTCCTCAACCTGGCCGGTTGGTACATACATTGTATCTGGGTCCAATCCTTTCTACTTTGGTCCTGCAGTTGCCAGCAGAGGCTATGGATTGCTAGTGAAGTCAATCTAGGGTACCCACCTTCAGGGCTTACAGAGAGGAGAGTTCACCTAGGGCTCCTATGGCTGAGAGAGCTTGAGGATCTCTTAAAGACAATCTAATTAAGCAGTTAGAAGGAGGGGGATAGCCAACCACGGTGGGGCATTGTTCAAGGGCTTGGACTTTTATCTTTTAAATATGCTGTGGCCAAGAAGGTAAAGTTCTACTCCTGGTGATATACCTACCACTCAAGTCACTCTGCTTCCCCAGGAAGGGAGGGTGACTATTCTTCCATAGTGTCTTGGGATGTCCAGATTATAGCTGTACCTGTCCTAAAGCTAACTGCCTGGCACTACTAGTTACCTAAGACTACACATGAAGCCGACTTAGCCAGGCTTCTACTGCACCCTTAGCATGCCTAGCCATAGTTTAAGATCTAGGCTCAAGGCAACACCTTACCTTGGAAGCTTCAATGGTTCTTCTCTTTCAGCCATACTCTCTAGCTAGTCCCACAGAAATTCTGGCTTCAAAACAAAGCCACAATCCCAATCTTTTTTGCTCCTCTGTGGATATCCTGTGCTTCCAGCCTCCTGCATCTCCTATTGGCTCACTCCAGGTGCAAGCTTGCCCAGGCCCTTCCCTCTAGTAGACCCCTCTGCTTCCTGCCATGCAAAATACTGTATTGGCTCCCCACAGCACTGTACAAAGCTGAAGGGCTTCTCTTGACCACCTGGGACACATCTCCCTGCTTCCTCCATTGCCATGAATCACCCTGAGTGAGCCTCCTGACCCTTCTTCAACAGTCTAGGTACCTTCCCACCTTAGGCCCTTTGCACTACCTCTTCCCTAGGCTGGAATTCACTTCCCCCAGAGAGGCCTGCTCCCTCATTTCCTTTATTCTTGATATAAATGTCACCTGGCCACCCTGTTTAATGTTTCAAAGCCCTACGCCCATCTCTGGCACTTCCTCTCCCTTTCCCTGCTTTGTTTTCTCCCCAGCACTCGGCAGCAGCAGCCTCTGTAAGTTATATCCCAGAAGGGCAGCCCTGAGCCTGCTTTATGTCCCTCTGGGGTGTCCACTCTGACTGGTGTGGCATCTCTACTAAGTGACTGTTCATAGATTCTGTTTTTCCTGGAGCTTTCTAGGAAGCTTGGGGAGGGGAGGCTGGCCACAGGATTGTGCACATCCTAGAAAAGAGACACATAGCTGTCATTACATTTTTTAGGAGGACTATGACCTAAACAAATGTTAAGGAGGATGAAGGTCAAGCAATGAGCTTGATGTTAGTCTATGGAACCTTGATGTCATCAAGGGATACTTAAGCCCAGATACATAGGTGGCTGTCGTACAAATAACCATAGAGATACAGCGAGTACTTCTATCAGTTACTGTTGGAAACATGGGTTTCCTGTGTTTGTTGGAAATATGGGTTCATCATGGTTGTCATCTAGGGTACTTCCAAGGTTGATTAAAAAAGGAGATGGTCTTTCTCTTCACTGAGTAGATGGGGGAAGACACCCAGGGTTCTTTTTGTCACCCACAATGCAGTCCTGAGTCTTAAGCTAACAGAATACTTCCATCTATTTTCCTAGATACTTTGCTTTACCTGAAGGAATATATGTGTCAGGTTCTAGATAATGAAATGCTGGGCTCTGAAACCTAAAGGCGCACACACTCAGTGGCACACATCTTACAGTGGCAGAGTACTTAGCAATTGTATTTCAAAGCTGGGTATGTGGCCGCCTGCTTAGTGGATACAGTCCTGGCTTGTGAGTATAGTCACTGAGAGGAATCCCATAGAAATCTCAAGGAACTGAGGCCCCGCCCCCAGGAAGCTCCTGGCTCTGCTACTGAGAGGCTGTCAAAGCCTTGAGGATGAGCTATTGGAGTCCAGGGGCACTATGCCAAGGCATATAGAGGCCCTGCCTTAGGTCTGACCCAAACCTGGACCTTCATGCATTTGAAAACAATCAGCAGCCACCCGTTATTCAGTCAGGTTCCTGTGAACACATGCCAAGTGTTCGAAAGTTCACATGACACATGGTGGGGGGAGGGCTTAACTGGGTAGCCTCTGGAATTCTGTTTTGGGGGTGGGGCTGCCCAGGTAGAGCCCCAGGAGGAGTCATATGTTGACTAAAAATCTCAAAACATACCTGGTTGCTCTCTTCATTTTCCCTCCTTTCTTCCTTTGCCTCTTCAGGCTCCTACTGCTGATGGCACTAAATGCAAGCGGTACCATCTCCTGACTCTCCCAGTGTTTTGTTTGTTTGCTTGTTTTTTGTTTTTGTTTTGTTTTGTTTTGTTTTTGTAAAACAAAATCCTGGTGGTAGTTTCTGCCTTGTTTTGGAGTGATCAAGGTTGCATACAGTTCCCTCATGCCTGTGGGTCACCCTTGGCAGGGTACTCAGCTGTAATGCTTTGAATCTAAAATGTCCTCCACAGGTTCATGGTTTGAATGCTTGGTCCTCAGTTGGTAGTGGAAACTTTAGGGTATCAGACCTAGGTGGAGGGAGTAGGTTGCTGTGTGGAACTGTAAGAGCTGTCTTATTCCTAGGTGCTTACTGACATTCTCTGCCTCCTGTACAGACACAATTAACTGTGTGCTCTGTCAAACATTCCCTCTGACTTGAGGTCCCACGCAAGCACAAAGAGACAAACAACCACGGAGTGAGTTAACCCTAAGTTAACCCTAAGCTAAAATATTCTTATAAGTTGTTTTTGTTACTCATGTCATCACAGTTAACATGAAAGGAGCTAAGACACTGGCCTAGAGCTTATTAGCTGTCAAATAAGAGGGTGCTGTTGTGATTATTATCCTAAACGCACATAGAGACAGGAGAAGGGTTGATTCTAACAAAATGAAGCACATTCAAGTGACAACTCAGGCTCTGGATGGAAGTCCAAAGCTCTGATGATGCCTGGCTTCTTTGAAAGTATCCTGGATATCTGGCAAAAGTGAGTCTGTGCCAGGTGAAAAGGCAGAGATCACCACCATGGTGGACATCTACTAGTACAGCAGAAGAAAGTCTTTAGGAAGTGAATCGAATTCTTTCTCTTCCCTGAGTTCTTAAGCATTTTAATTTTCTCTGGAATGTCATTAATAGCATTTCTAAGAAACACAGTGGAAACAAATAGGAAATAGTTAAAATATTGATTGTAATTTCCTGGCTACTCCTCCAATTTTTAAAAAAAACCACAAAAACAGCTTTTTTTTTAAGCCCACATTAGCAAGTGAACGGTTAATTAAGGATCTGTAGAATAGCTTGCATTGATTTCACCATAAAGCCAGGAAATGGTGGCTAAAAGTCATTTTTCCTTCTACTCCTTGCTTACCATGAACCCAGCTCCCCAGATTGCCATAGGTAAATCATTAAAGCACAGATAAGGATGGGAAACAGCCTTTGAAACAGGCATGGGTAAACAATTTAGGGAATTAACATAGATCCAGATGGCTGGAAGCTGTCCTCCAGCACCATACAGAAAACTGAAAGATATTGTTAAAGCACTTGTGTAGACAAAATTATGCAGATGGCTTACTAATTATTGATTTTCATGCTATGACATTTTCCCCAACAGCGCAGGCACTGTGAGGGCCCCACATGGGAAGAAGCTCTATCCAGTGCTGTAGAACCCTTCAGACCATTGTGATTTTCTGATAAAAAAGGCAACAAAACAGCTCAACACTGGCCTGTGGCTGTCCTGGCAACCAGCTGAGCTGCCGCTGCCCCATCATCATAACCGTGCAGAAGGTTAATATGACCCAACATCAGGAGAAATATTGACCAAGAATTCTGGAGAGGAAATTCAGACATGGTGTCCCAGATGACCCACGGCAAAACACAACCAGAAGGAGATGAAGCTCGAGGACAGACCTACTATTTGCCAGGCCTTGTGCCTCCCAGCTGGTGAGCTCACTGAGGCCCCCAACAGCTAATTTCAGAAGTAAGCAAACTAAAGCTCAGAGAGATTGTCACCATGGAGGCAAGATTTGAATGTGCTAAGCATTGTGGGATAGAGCAGGCTCAATATCACTTGGTTAGCACAAAGCTCCCCAGGGAGGAGGTGAGGAAAATGAACATTTCACATGTAGGCTCTGTGCCTGGTGCTTCAATGGCTGGCCTGCCTCAGCTTATGACAAAGGGTTCTCCCATTTGCAGAAATTTTGTCAGCTCATTGATGAGACCTTGGTAGCTTGAAATTGGTTGTAGTGGAAATAGTTACTCCAAGAAATGGGCATTTGCTACAAATTAGAGTGGGTTGATAAACACTTACCAGCTAAGCAGCACTGACGAGTAACTGTGGCCTGGACTAGTTTGCTAGCATGTGAAATGAAGAAAACAGTAGTGATCACCACATCAAAGCATTGCAGTAATGAAATGCAATAATACATTCAATTGTCTAGGACAGTAGGGCCATGGGCCCTATAGGTCCATGAAAGATCCAATATACAGTATGTCTCTGGAAGATTACACTGGAGCTGACAGTTCATGTCACCTAGAAACATCCAAATCACCATTAACACTCGTTCAACGCCTTGTGTTTGTAGTGATGTGCAAGCAAGTGAATAGTATTGCCAGCCATAGAGAAGGGAAGAGAGTTAAATGTAGTATAAAATATTTGATACCACATGACTGGATATTTATCATAGTTTTTGAGAGGTCTCATGTGGGTTGGGCCAGACTCAAGCTTTATATGTAGCCAAGAATGAGCATGACTTTATGCTCTGTGTTCCTATTTTCCAAGGGCTAGGATTACATGTGTGTATGTACCACCATGTCTGTTTTTTATGTGGTGTTGTTGGTCAAACCTAGGACTTTGTGTATGTTAGGCAAACATTCCACTTATAGCTATGTCCTCAGCTCCCATTTCTCATACTTTTAATTGCTAGTTTAGAATATACTACTTATAAAAATAACAGTTTACTGTAAAAAAAAAAAACAATCTGTCACATTATAGCACTTCATGTTTTTGCTGTTTTTCCCAATTCTTCATGGCATCATTTTCTCTTGTGTTTGATTTTATGCTGTGATGATTGTCATGGCCCTAGGGACAACACATTATATAGTATATCTATGCCATATTCCTTAGGGGGTTAGGTGATGTAGGTCTGTGTAAGTACATTCCATAATAGTAGCAGATTGATCATATTACCTAGCAAGGCATTTCTTTGAATGTATCTCTGTTATTAAATGTCACATGACTATATAAATGATCAGTTTGTGCTACTTGCAAAAACAAGCATGCCAACACTGTTACTAAATATTATGATAATTATACTTAGGTGGGCATGCATTTCTTTTAGATCAGTGGTTCTCCGTCTGTGAGTCATGACCCCTTTGGGGTCGAATGACCCTTTTACAGGGGTCACTTAAGACCACCGGAAAATACAGATACTTGCATTACAATTCATAGCAGCAGCAAAATTACAATTATGAAGTAGCAACAAAAATAATTTTATGGTTAGGGGTCAGCACACCATGAGGAACTGCATTAAACTGTATTATTAAAGGGTCATAGCATTAGGAAGGTTGAGAACCACTGATCAAAGGAACAACATCCCAACTAGTCTCTCTACCTCCAGTTCTGTCTCTTCCAGTATAGTGCAACCTTTTCATAGGTACTTTGATTAATTTTTAGAATACTGATCTTATCTGCTTAAAGTATATCAATAGCAACTCATTACCTTTTAGGCTGAAGTTTCACCTCTTTTTTTTTTAAACATATGTTTTCCATCTAATGTGGTCCTTTTGCAAAATACCAAAATCTTTTAATTTTCTAAGGCTTCCTCAACAAAAGTAACCCAGTCTGGGGTGGTGTGGGGGCTTCCATGGCTTTGGAGGCTTGGACCATGAGAGGAAGGTAGTGTTCAGGTTAATTCATTCTAGGTCTGTGAGGGAGAATCTGTTTCAGATCCCTCTCCCTGGCATGAAGATGGCTAGATTCTCCCTCTGTCTTTTATGTCCTTTTCCTTCAAAGTACATCTGGTTTTGAGTTTTTATAAAAGACACAAGATATACTGGAATTTGGGAGGGACTATCCCTACTACAAATGGCCTCATCCTAACTGATTACGTATGTAATGACACTATATCCATGAAGGCTACATGCTTAAGTATTGAAATGAGGTTGGCAGTTCAACTTATGAACAGGGGAGGCACAATTCACTCGATACCAGCCTAGCCATTGGTTCTCAAGTGTTAATGTCTTTCTCATAAAGCACTCCATCTCAACATCTCCCAGAGCTTTAACCCAGTTCAACCTCAGCCTCACCCTCACCCATCTCTTTTAGTCCCAACTTTTGTCCAAATGTCATCTCAATTAGGCAAGGGTGAGGTTTGGGGTACAGTAAACCCATCCTAGTACCAAATTATTCTCTGCGAAACTAGCATTAAGTTACCTGCTTCTAGGATGTAAAGGTAGGCCAAGCACAAGGCAGCTGTTTCCAATCTAAATGAAGAAGTGGGAAGGACAAAAGAGGTGCTCGCTTGTGAGGAAGTCTAAAATCCAGTAGGTCACGTCTCATACCTTTTCACAGTTTGAGAAATAACTTCTTTGGCTAGATGCTCTGCCCTCAGCCTTCATCAAGACAACCCATGCGATGGACACAGCAAATCTCAAATTGTTCTGAAGCAAGCTGTTCACACATTCATGCTGTGCACAAGTTGTTCTCTCCAGGCATCAAGGGGCCCTTCTCTCTCTGATCATTGTGGCACATAACTGTAGTCATTGAGTCCTGGGTGGAGCCTTAGCTCCACATCTGAGAGCTTTTCCTTGACTCCTGTCTGTATCTGACCCAGAAGAAGGAGCTCCCTGATTTGTGAAAGGTGCTTCTAGTACCTGTGCAGCTGTCAGGGTAGCCACCATCATGCTTAAAAGTGCCTGTCCTCCTGCTCCCTCTTTAGAATGGGTGCTCCTTGAATTCAGGTACCAGAACTTCTTGATCATGTCTTGATCACAAAGGATTGGGTAATTTTTAGTGCTTTGTTATCTTAGTGGTTTGACAAATGCATAAAGGAAGCTTTCCTGAACACCTACAGTGCACAGAGTATTAGACTTAGGTTTTCCATTCTTGGAAAAAAGAGGGAGAATGAAAAAGTTATAGACAGCTTATGTCACATGCTTGAGATATGGAGGGGACCCTTAGCTACAGGTACTGACACCTCACAGATTTAGCTTGTTGGACAATGATGCTCATCTTATGGATGAGAACAGCGTAATGAAAAAGCACATCTACAAACCCTAGGCTTTAGCACTTAGAAAATATGTGACCTCAGGCAGCGTACTTACCTATCCTGTGCTTCTGTTTCCTTAGGTATAACACAGGGCTACCTCACAAAGTTAGTGTGGAAACCTCAATGTGTTCATAGCTGCCAAATAATGGCCGATATTCAGAGATAGGCACAGCTTAACTAGGCATTCTAGCAACTCCTATGGGCATCCTCTATGAGTAGTTCATCCTCATCACTATGTTAGTGACTCAAGACTGGGATCCAGAGAAGCCTTTGTGCTTCTGAGATTTCTCTCAAAGCACTTGCAAAGTGGCAGTATATGGGAAATTACAATATTGGGCAGTAGCCAGGAGGAAGAGAGTACACACCTTACACAGGACTGAAATGTCCCTGTGGTTCAGAGAAAGGAGATTCAGAGAAGAAGGTAAAAATCATTGCCTTTGCTGCAGCCAAATTTCCATCTCAATGCTATGGGCCTGCAACTTTATGCCCAGCACTGGATCAAACAGGCTGGCATCACATTACACTGGAAGCAAAGCAAATGGGTTGTAGTAATCAAATCTTCTGGACCTGGTAGGTGGCAAATGCCTACCTAGCTAAGAAGACCTTGGTTCCTGATTTGAGAGCTATGAAAATCCAAGTTTGATAGGGTGTCACACTGATAGTGGCAGTGACCATCTAGAAAGGGTTCTGTTTACTGTCCGAATCCTTGGCCCATAGATGTTAATTTCATGGCTTGGCCTATCTGTGAAGTGACAGCCACATACTGGCTTCCTGTTCTTAAAGAGTAAGCATGGCAACATGCCATCTCACAAGAAGCACTGAACTGTGCTTCTCCATGAACTTTTTATGACTAAGAGAATCAAGAAAGAAACCTTAAGAAGCTTCTACCAGCCTAAGCACAGGCTGGAGGATCAGAGCAGAAGCCACATTTCTCTTCAGCAGGGTAAACAACAAACAGAACATTTCCTACCCTTGACAGAGACCAGAACTTTCTGTCCCCTGCCAAACTTCATGCCAACATCACTTGCTCTCTACTCAGAGCTTGTTTCTATTAATGAAATGGCAATCCTGACAGTGTAACATTACTTAGCGATTTATTAGTGATTATTGATTTTCAATTGTGGGTTCCCAGGGTTGTAGGATGTAGCAAATTGAGGTGTCTTGCCATCGGAGCTCTCTCAATTTGCTTAAGGCCAGGGAGCTCAGCTCAAAGTAGCTCATCTGTGGCCAGTGGCAGCTGGAGATGAATGAGATGGGGCCTTAGAATGGGTGTGCACTACAGTGCAAGCTACCCTATCACTTAACCTAGGGACACCTTAAATAAAACAGTGCAGAAATTTTTGTGTGGATATTTGACAAGCTGCAAGAAAGGCAAAATGAAGCCTCCCAGGATTTTGAAGTGTCATAGTTCTTGTGACAGAGAATTGTTCTCTTATTACAAAACACTTCCTGAGTGTCTACTGGGTCCTGGTAAGCAGTGCTTGACTTTAGCACCCCAAGCACAAGATTGCTCATCACAAGCTAGACAATCAAACACATTAAGTTATAAGGTCAGCCACTTAATATTAGCAATCTATTGTATTAGAAAAATAGTATTTTCACTTTGGATCCAAGAGAGATCGATAGGGTCAAGTACATTATAGAAGCAGGTATGTCAACTGCATTTGTTAATGTATCTCACACTTATGACCTTATGATGTTTTCCTATGGCCAACTTATGGAGGATAGAATAATTTGGGCTTGGTTCTCAGATAGATTAGTACAGCAAACAGGTGAAACAAGACCAAGGGTTATTATCACATTCCAGTCCCTTTTCTGAAAGGGCCCAAAGGAGAGTGGTAAAGTGAATTACCTTTCTGGGGAAGAGTTGAAAACAGAAGTGTTGGAGACCAACTGGTTATAGAAGGAGAAATGGTCTCTAAAAGGCTGCACCGCTGGCTGGACAGCAGTGATTGGCCTAACACTCTGTCATAGAACAGATTATACCTATTTCTTCAAATCCACAGGTCCAAGCCTTAAGTTGTAATACCTCAGAACATCACCTTATTTGGAAATGAGGTCACTGGTCATGTAATTAGTTAGAACAAGCTCATTCAGGAGTAAGATGAGCCCTGACTCAACATGAAGAATGTCATTATAAAAAGAATATTGGGAACAGATAGATACACATTTAGAACAAAGACAATGTAAAGAGATACACAGGCATAAGATGGTTACCTATGAGTCAAGGAGAGAGAGAGCAAGAACAGAGTTTCCCACATAGTCTTCTGGATGAACCAACAGTCCCCCCTCCCCGATGCCTTAGTAATGGACCTCTGACCTTCAAGAATTATAAGCCAATACATGTCTAAACTTCCCAGTGTATAGAATTTTGTTACAGAAGTCAAAACAAACAAAAATACTAGTTAACTGGGGGCCTTCCAGAAACATGTTTATAAAGTGAGATTTGCATGCATGGAGAAGAATGCCTGGATGAGACTGGGCACAAAGCTTGAGGTTCTTCGTGCCTTAGCACACAGACACATTTGCTAAGGTTGGCAGGATAATCTTCTTTTTTATTAAGACAATCAGAGTAAGTGGCTCCCCAGGGCTGGTGTACTAGCTCCATTGTGGCGTGACTTTTTCTGGGGAGATGTGAACAAATATAGTCACCCTAGATAGAGCACCGACAGACTGAGGAACTGATTCCACCTAATTCAAGATGATTGAAGCAATGAGCTTACAGGGTAAATTATGGGAACACAGGTGAGAAGTTACTTACAGGAGTATAAGTCACTCCAAGGCAACCATATTATTGAGAAGCCAGTACAGATAATGGAAGCTGCAGCCTTGTGTCTCCTTGCACTACTTGAAGGCAGCTCAGTTGGTGTCTATTCCAAGCATTGTTACATTGTTACATTGTTTCTGCTGATATAACCAGGAGGAGGGGTCATGTGAACCCTTTAAATTGTGTGAATTAATTAGTTACTGTGTGTGTGTGTGTGTGTGTGTGTGTGTGTGTGCATGTGTTACAGCATGTATGCGGAAAGTGGAGGACAAGCTTTGGAAGTCAATTCACTCATTCTTCCATATGAGCTTAAGGGATCAAACTCATTTTTCCAGACTTAGCACTAAGAACTATTATCTGAGACACTATCTCACAGATTTGTCTTGGGAATCTTTGAACTTTCTTAGCTTTCTGAGCATTGTGAGTTGTAGGAGTTTCTGGAGTCTTATATGTTGTGTGTTCTATGTTCCTTCATCCATAAAAAAAAAAAAGGATACTTCCAATTACAAGGAAATGGCTAAACAACACCCATGGATGAAGTATTCATGTAGCATTGATAGATTCTAGAGTGAAACCAACAGCACCATGTTTCTTTCTCACTAAGACTGATCTAGTACTACCATTGTAGAATGTCTGTCCATTAACAGTGTAACAAAATGAAGAATCCTTAAGAGGTCAAACTAGGCACTTGGTGATTATATGTATTGGGTCCTTTTCACTTTGAAAGGGGCAAAAATTAGCCTTTAATGTAAATGATGCCTACCACAGATATGAATTTACCTTTCATGTGCATGGTGGCTTCATTGTCACCATTGTGCCATTGCCTACAGAATGCCAGACCTACCCATAACATTGTGCTGTTCTCCACATAGTGTTCCCTCAGATCAAGTGGCACATTTCATGGCAAAGGAGGTATAATAATAGAGACAAGAGTCACTGGTATTACCATGTACCAAATCACTCAGTATTAGCATGCCTGATAGAATCATTTATTAAAGGCTTATCCAGGTTATCATCATGAAGGACATTACACCATGAGTTTGTATTGCTGTCTCATGGGACCCAGCAAACGCATAGATACAATAGCTCATTGTAGCAGATTGAATTACAATGACCCCCATAGGCTCATATATTTAAATGCTTCATCACCAAGGAATGGCACTATTTGAAATGATTTGAAATATTAGAAGGTGTCCTCTCCTCTTCTCTCCTTGCAGATCAAGATATAGCCCTCAGTTACTGCTTCAGCACTTACCTGCATGCTACCATGTTCTCTGTCATGATGATAATGAACTAAACCTCAGAAACTGGAAGCAAGGCTTCAATTAAATGCTGTTGTTGGACACTTAGGTTAGTTTTGTAACAGCTATGGTGACTAGTTCTTCAATAAACATTGTTGTGCAGCTGTCTCTGTGATATGTTGATTTAGCATCCTTTGGGTAAATATACAGGAGTGATATACCTGATCTCTGAAGAGACTTCATACTAACTTATATATTGGTGCCTGTATTTACATCTCCACTAGAAGTTAACCTGGATCTCTCTTTCATTTACATCCTCACTAGGACTTTTCATTAGTTTTCTTAATGATTGTCATTCTGATGAGGGTGAGATAGGATCTCAATGTAGTTTTAATTTGTTTTTGTTTTCTGATGACAAGTGAGGTTGAACTTTTTTTGTGAATTAAATGGTCATTTATATTTTATCTTTTGAGAACTGTCTGTTCATTTCATTAGCCAACTTATTAATTGGGTTGTTTGACTACTTTGTAGTTTTAAACATTTTTTTAGAATAATATTCATTTTAAAATTTATAATAAAAATTTGTGTCTAATATTTTTATTTTCTGTGTATAAATGTTCTGCCTGCATCTCCATGTATGTCTATGCACTGTGTGTGTGTGTGTGTGTGTGTGTGTGTGTGTGTTGCCTGTGGAGGCCAGAAGAGTGCATTGGTTCCCCAGGAATTAGAGTTACAGAAACTTGTGAGCTGTCATATGGATGCTGGGAATTGAACCTGTGTCCTCGGTAAGAGCAATTAGTGCTGTTCATTGAGTCATCTCTCTAGCCAAAGATTTAGTCTTTTTAGTTCTTTGTGTAGTTTAGACTTTAGTCCTCCCTCTGCTAATTCTATAGTTAGTAAAATAGTTTTGCAATTTTGTAGGTTGTCTCTTCACTTGATTGTTTCCTTTGTTTACAGAAGCATTTTAATTTCATAAAATCTTACGTATCAATTGTTGGCATTATTTCTTGAACAATCGTATCCTTTTCAGAATGCTCTTACCTACACCTATATTTCAAAATATTTTTTCCTATTTATTTCTCTAAAATTTCAGAGTTTCAGTCTTGTCTTATCAAGTTGGAGTTGACTTTTGTGTAGGGTGAGATAGACATCTAGTTCATTTTTCTCTAAGTAGATATCAAATTTCCCCAGCACCATTTGTTGAAGAAGTTGTATCTTTTCACCAATGTATGTTTTTGGCTGGGGTTCCATGGATTTATATTCTATTTCATTGATCTATTTCTGGCTTTGAGTTAGTACCATGCTGTTTTTTTTTTGTTATAAATATAGAGGCCTTTATATATTCATATGTTACTTTGGTATGTGTGTGTGTGTGTGTGTGTGTGTGTGTGTGCGCACACACATCTGTGCATCTGTGTGTTTGGGTCAGAAATCAACTTTCAGTGTTATTCCTCAGAAGTCACCCACCTTAAGATTTTGTTGTCATTGTCATTTGGAGGGGCAGTTTTCTCGTTGGCATGGAGCTCACCCCCTCAAATGTACCTGCTTTATACCTTCAAACTTCGCCTAAATTGCTCTTCATACAAGCACAGTTCACACACACACACACACACACACACACACACACACACACACTCCACCACCACCACCACCACCACCACCATGCCTGCTCTTTTTTTTTTTTTTTAATTTGAGTACTGGGGATCAAATTCAAGGCCTAATGCTTGTGTAGTAAGCACTTTACCAGCTGAGCCATCTCCCCAGCCCCATATGTGACATTCTTGTATTGACTTCTTTACATTGCTCTGTGCATGCTTTCTCCCATGGCAACAGAAATGTGGGAGATAAGAGTAGCTCTCAGGAGTTGGGATGAGCTTTACTTGGCAAGCATGGTTTGTGTGGTATAAGACCTGTGAGTAGAAAGCAGCTTAGGAAGTGGGGCAATGTTTCTCGTAGCGATGGAGAAAAGTGTGCTTGAAAGGTCACTGGATATTTCAGCTTCAGGTGTGGGGAAAGTAGAGATGGCCTGACCTGAACACTAAAAGAAGGTAAAGCTTTGGAGAAGACAGGACAGAATGCACTATAAGATCTAGGGAATATATTGGCCATCTGCTGGGGAGAGAGCAACGTTACCTCCCCTGAAACTGGAGACAAAGAAGGGAAAGAGGGCAAGAAATCTATGGGGCTACAGAGGAGGCTGGGAGGATGGAAACCTTCAGATGAAGTTTTTGTCTCCTTTACAAACCCTGAGCTGTGGCTACTGCTGGTATAGTTGGGGTGAACAGGAGGCTGGGCTAGAGAAGGCTCACGGGGAAAGCTCATGGCAGCTGCTGTGGGGAATTCCAGAGGGATCAAGTTGGGAGTAGCACCTGCCCTACCTGCCTATAGGAATAGACATCTGCAGCCTTTGCACAAATTCTGGGGGTGTTTTTTGACTGCAGAGTTGGTGCTCCAATTGCAAACGGAATTGCAGCAAATATACATATATCCTCCATTTGACCCACATTTAGCTTCCCTTCCTAGTGTACCCCCTCAAATGCACCCCTTTTCTACCTTCAAACTTCTGCCTAAATTTCTCCTCATACAAGCAACAACTGGTCTTAGATCCCCCAAGCCACAACCACATTCTTCACATCCCAGCTCAAAGCCCCACCTCTAAGAAGCTATCTTTGTGATTAATACCGACCATTCTCCAACCTCGCAGTAGCAGCCTGAGACTGTCCCTCTTATTCAATTCTCTCCTGTAACTTTTGCTGCTTTCCAAATTTAGCTAGGGCCAGAAGACAGTAAGTGCCTGTCCTAGGGCCCTGTTAGAATGGCATTTCTAAAGGGCTGAGCTGACCCCACTTTCTCCTTCTGACCCTTTTTACTTCACAGTAGACAAGCAAAACATCTCAGTTTCCTTGAAGATCAGTGGTGTCAAAGAGCCCCAGGCCATTCCAGGGCTTCTTAAAATTAGTTATCTTTAGAAAGTCAAGGGAAGGCTTCAGTTTACACAGGAGACCCATGCAGAACTTTGTGCATATGGATACAAGTGCGTTTCTGCACATTTTTCTAGATAGACGTTCCATAACTTTTGAGAGAGATCTTCAAAGAACTTTTATCATTTTCCAACCTTTCTTGATACAGCTCATCTTCAGTCAAAAAGCAAGTCTAGGTCTTCAAATGTTTGCTACTCCCATGTCTTTAAGCCACCGTCAAGAAGTTTTGTAATAGATATGTACACTGAACTAGAATCCAATCTATTAGTCATAGTATTCGATCAAAAGGATACAATTAATAGGAGGAGGCCTCCAGGTTTATGACTCTTATGAAAATTAATAAATTTGAACCTGTTGAACTTGTAAGGCCTTTAAACATCTGCCAAGGGTAATATTTCTAGAAATGTGTTCTACGGTACATGACTTTCACCAGATGTGGATAGCTATTCAGAGAAACAAATATCCTGACATCAAAAATAATTTGGAGATATAGATTAGTTGTAGAATGCTTGCCCAGCACGTGTTAGGTCCCAAGTCCAGTCTACCAAAATAAGAGCTAGGAGGCTAAATAGTGTTATAGTTCTGTTTTCAGCAAGACTTCTTAGGACCTTTACTTTACTTTCAATATATGCTTTGAATTTTCTGGAGATATGGTAAACAATTTTTCCCAGTTCTAGTTACAAAAATAATCCTTTGTAGAGTATCAAAAAGAAGTTGAGTTTCAAAGAATTGTCTTGTCTTCAGGTCTAATTCAACTTACCTAATTTACAAAGGTGACAGTAGAAATTCTAGAAGTGACAAGTCTTACCCAAGCTCATCTCAAATACTCAAGTTACTAAAGGTGAAAGGGGCGGTTCCAGAGTTCCTCAGCAAGGATGCTGTCCAGTGAAAGGTTTTATCAAGTATAGTTCAAGGGTCTTGTTAGAAACTTGGTGTTAGGCTCATTCCTCACCCTGTCAATCGAGAGTCTGCATTTGAACCAGCTTACTGAGACATTGGATGACACATTCAAGCAAGACAAGGGTGGCATCGGTTATTTGTTTCCAGTGTTCTGTTGTTTACGCATGGATTGGAAGCCACTTCATGAGATTTGGGATATTAGCCCTCATCTAACCAGGGAACTCATCTGGATGTAGAAGTCTTTTTAGGGATGAGCGAAGAGTAAGGCTTGGCTCTCTCCTAAGTTGTCTATGCAGCATTCTGTGAACCGACACACCTGTATCCCACGGATGAGCTACATACCATTGGAAACACCTATGCTTGCTCCCTGAATCTGGCAGGGTTCTCCAGAGAAACATACAGATACATTTAAAGGAATTGGTTTGTACAATCGGGTAGCTGCATGTTTGAATTTTGTAGAGCAGGAGGCTAGCTGGGAACTCAGACATGAATTGGTCCATTAGTTCTGAGGCAGACTTTCTTCTTCCTTGGGGCTTATTTTTAAAGTCTTAAGTGGATCAGTTAAGAATAGCCAAACTGCTAAAGGGGAATATCCCTTTCGTAATGTCAACCAGTTAAAGATACTAACAAAACCATAACCATGTCATACTAGTGTTTGATGGGTTCATTGGGCACCATGACATGACTAAGTTGAGACACAGACCCGACATTACAGTAACCTTACAACTAGCTCCATTTTACTGTTGATGAAACTGAGGTGCTTAGATGGTAATAAACCCACTCAAGGACAGAGACTAGCCAGTGACAAAAGCAGAACCATGGTATAGATAGCAGAGCTTCAAGTGACTCTTGCTACTTGGCCAAACTAAATTTACAGGTGACATGGCCACTGATAGCGTAACGTCCAAGGGTGGTCATACCTGGAATCTGTAGGACTGGAATTCTGGACTTAGAGACTAGTACACTTCTCCATGCCAACATCTTCCAGTGACAGAAGATGCTTCCTAAAGTCAGCACAGGCTTGACATCTATCTGGGCAGGAATCCTTCCTGCTCAAGGAAGCTTATTACATGTTTCCCAGGCATTCCTGCTCAATCCTGTTGAATGGATGTAGTAGTCTCACTGCAAGTTTGAGAAGTGAAGTCTCCAGATCCCTATGCTCCAATACTGCGCATGCACCATCTGAGCCTCTTTAACACCAGACTCCTTCCCAAATACATTCCCAGGTAGACCCTAACCCAGGACTGTGGGGTACTGATTTCTAAAGCATCTTCCATACTGGTAGCCAAGTTAGCCTATAGGGAGCTATACTTTCATAGGGGTCTAAACTTAGATGAAGTCAAGCTGAGAAGTGTTGATGTGGCTGGCCTGACATGAGACTCTCAAGAGATCCTGTACAATGGTGACATCCTGGAAGACATGACTGACATCAAATTTAGAAAGAAATGCTGGTCTGGGCAAGTCAATTTGGGTAGACTAGCACTGGAAGTCTTAGAAAGATAAAATGAGAAGCCTGGGTTCTTGTTCTTGCACTTGGCCCATTGGGTTCCCATGAGATGGCTCCTTACACAGGTCTCTACAGAGTAGCAAACATTTTTCCATAAATTATTTATTTTTCTATAAATTCTATAAATGTAGTCATGTAGGAATTCTTAGAATAATTGTTGTCTGTATGCTAGACATTGGAAGTGGAATAGTGACCAAGATCAAATTCATTACTGTTTTTCTGATGTTTGCTTTATAGCAGGAAGCAGATACTAGAAACCAAAATCTCCAAGAATAGTCTATGGAAGGAGGAATGTTTACAAGCCTAGGGGATTCTACAGCAGCTCTGAAGGGGAGGGGCACCACATACAAAACAGTGGTTAGAACAAGATGCAGGAGGGACATTTGAGCACTGATGTCTTATTTCTCAATGATGGGCTTTCTATCTCTCTGATATTGACCCTTTATTTCTCCCCCTGTCCTTATCTACTACCAACTGGATTGCTGAAATTTTTAAAATTATTTACTCAGAGAACTTAACCAATGACCAGATCCTATAATGGCTTCCTTCAGTGAAATAAGGCAACAAAATTGAGGCCCTTGGCAATCTAGAGAGAAGGCCAAACCATGGGCAACTAGAGAAGCTAACCAACCCTGCTTGGCTTTCTTATCTCCCTGCCAGATACATGCAGTTCCTGGGGATCCCCAGCACATGTGATTGGGGCTAGATCAGGGGGAAGTCGGGGACATGCTGTAGATGTTGCTGTGTTTAGGTTTGAAAGAAGAGGGAATTGAATCAACCAAATTTGGGTTTTTCCTATGTTGAAGTAGCCTGTGGTTTACAAGTTAGGCAAGTGAAGTTTAGAAAGGAAAGAATGTGACTCCTCCAAAATCATTTGGTTTTGAAGTGTTTTGGAAGGAAACAGGACCCTGCATTTAATGTCCCCAGTATAGAGTCGTCTGGAGAACATGAAGGAGCATCAGTTAGAGAGAAGCAGTGAGGGTGCTGATTTGCTGGTCTCCCTGCACCAAGTTAGGTAGTCTGTATTGAGATGATTCCTGGAAGGCATTGTGGGTATGGACAGCAGTGCTGCTCATGACTAGAGTTCAGAGTTGACATGACACCCCTGTGCTTTCTTCTGGTGTGACCCTTCTTGAAAATTAACTTTAAATTTTTTTTTTGATATGACAGCTAAGGCCCTTTAAAGGTTAGCCTTGCCCCTTGTCTATCTCTGTAGTAAATGCTGCAGGATTATCTCAGGCCATCTCTGTGACCTTCTAGTATGAGATGTTTGGTGGGTACCCCTACATTCCAACAGAAAACCAGAAATCCTAGGATGGTGTCTTAGTCAGGATTTCTATTCCTGCACAAACATCATGACCAAGGTGCAAGTAGGGGAGGAAAGGGTTTATTTAGCTTACACTTCCATGCTGCTGTTCATCACCAAAGGAAGTCAGGACTGGAACTCAAGCAGGTCAGGAAGCAGGAGCTGATGCAGAGGCCATGGAGGGATGTTACTTACTGGCTTGCTTGCTTCTCCTGGCTTGCTCAGCCTGCTTTCTTATAGAACCCAAGACTACCAGCCCACAGATGGCACCACTCACAAGGGGCCCTCCACCCTTGATCACTAATTGAGAAAATGCCTTACACCTGGATCTCATGGAGGCCTTTTTCTCAATTGAAACTCCTTTCTCTGTGATAACTCCAGCTTGTGTCAAGTTGACACAAAACTAGCCAGTACAGATGGAGCTGTGCTTGAAGACATTTACCCCTGGGCTAGGTTCCTGTGCCTTTTCTGCCTGGTATGCAGTGCTTTATGCTTTTCTATAAAGTAGGGCCCAGGCTCTGTTGCATTCCCAAAATTTGGAGCAGAGTCCACAACTTTGCCCAACTTTCTCATGCTGCCACCTATTCACTCTTCTGAAGCACAGAGTTTATTCTTCCAGCAACCCACCTTGCTGTCTATTCTACACCAGGAGCAGGACACTAAGATCCATTCTGTGATTGGGCCCATCTCACACTTTCTGTTCCTCACATGTGGAATAGATAGATTTCAGGTCCCTGGCACTCTAACATCCCTGTAATTTTGAACCTGGAACGTCAGCCCTTGCAAGAATTGATGGCCCATTGTCACTACCCAGAAATTCTCAGCAGTCCATCATAAGTTGTCTGGACCATTCCAGAGCTAAATTTGGCAACAGAGGAATCCTAGGAATTCTTTAGGCTCTCATATTCCACCTTGTTATTTTAGGGTCCAGGGAAGAAGGGGTGGAATCTGTGAAATTTTATCCCCAGCCTCTATGGGGCTAAAGGAGGGGCAGCCTCTTCCCCATCCCAACCCCAGCCTTCTCCTTCACCATGGCCACCAGGACCACAAGAAGTTTCTGGTATCACAGAATACCAGGAGCATGTGCTGGTGGCTTCTGGGCCTCTCTGCTGCCATGGGGCCTTCTATGGTCTTTAGCCCCCACTTTTTATGGAACATAGGGAAATTTGTAAGGACAATCTGGTTTGTCTGTCTCTGTTCTGATCATATAGACATCTACTTTCTAAAGCCTGCCTTCTGACCTTGTTCAACTTCATCCAGTCTCCCTTGCTGGGCTGAGGCTTTTCCAGGTCCTTGGTGGACATTCAATAGCAAGTTAGGAAGAGTGGATGGATTAAATATATTATCCCTGCGAATGTTTCAATACTATGGCAGGACTGGGATCCCTACTAGAGTGATGCTGCATTCCATTAACATCTCTGTGTTCATCCAAGCCAGGCCAGAGGCCTGCCTATGCTCAGTGATTCATCTCTTATACAGCGGCCCAATGTTACAGGTTGCTGAGTGAGTCACAAGCCTATTTCTATCTAGAAGAAGTGCCCTCCTTGGGATGACTCAGAGCAAATCCCAGTTCTGTGTCTTCTCTTAACCTGAAAGGAACGAAGGGCCTGCCATGGCTCCTTAGGCACTCAGTGAGAAAGATCTGGCAGCTTCCATCCAAGCCAGCCTGAGACCAGGGCAGTTGCTTCTGAGCTGCATTCTGTACCCTTGGAAACCATGCACTAGAGAGACACCATCTTCACCAAGAGAACCTTGAAGAAGGATTTTGAGTGACCCATGGCAAGCTTACAGAGTCATGCAGAGGAAATCTTCCATCTGGCTTAGCACTGAGCTTGCTACTTCTGAGGGTCTTGGGTAAACCATTGGGGTGCCCCCCACTGGCCCACTGGCATATTGGAAGGTTAATCACAGGACCTGGCATATGGGATATCAGTCTCTTGAAGGAGACTGTCCCTTGTCACCCCAGCACACCCCTAAGTCTGCTGTACAAGCCACAGTGGTTGTTCAGGGAAAGTCCTTGGTATTAAACTGAGAGTAAAGACTGCTGACTGCTCCTTGGCTTCTAATCTTGTGGATGAAGAAACAGGCTTAAATGGGTTGTCAGCACCAGCCTACACACAAATTGGGTCTTGGGGTCAGGGTCCCTTTTCAGATCAACCCTGATGGTTCAGTGAAGCATTAGAGAAATCTGAACATGGCTGACTAAGAAATGGCAGGAAAGGTAGAAAATGTCCGATGGAGCAGGGAAAGGCCAGCAGAGGAGATGGGAGGGCAGGTATGGTGAGGCACATAGAGGAGAGTACCTTCAATGTTTTCCAAAGAGTTAGCATTCTATGATTAAGCATAAATTACAATCAATTTCTAGATAAGACATACCTTGAAAGACTGATTGGTGCCTGGCATGTTCATTGTACCCATTTGTTAATTAAATCCTTTAAAATGAAAACTGGCCCTGCATTCTCCTAATTGGCCTGATCTGGTGAAAGAAGGCCTGTCTAAGACTGTGGTGATTGTGTGTTAATAACCTTTAATTCTGCACTCCCATCCAACTCTTTGTTACACATTCAAGAAATGTGTGGCACAGAGCCAGTCACCACAAAGTGTAAAGGAATGAAACCTCCACAGACTGTCCCTGCCCTTATCTTGGCCAACTGCCTGTGCCCTGAGTTCGCTGGGACCATTTGAGGCTATTCTCCTTTCCAGAAGCCAAGATCTGGAAGTTCTTGCATTTCTTATAGTGGGCACATTGAAAGCCCTAGAAGTTCATAAGGAACATGGCTGATGCTGTGTAGAGATGTTACTTCCCAATGCTGGCAGCATTACCTGTGGTTTATGAAGAGCTGGGAGGCACAGCAATGGTCTCATCCTTTGTGGTTCCATTCAGAGAAATCAGGGCTCACGACCAGTCAGCTCATGAGCTCCATCTCCTTAGCAGGCTATAGTTCCTGGAATAGCTATGGAGTTTCTGAGAATTTCTTCTGTTTAGAGACCCTGGCCAGCTTCTGTCCCTTTGGTCCTCATGTGTACCTATCATTCCAGAGGGTAGGCATCCAACCCTTGGGACTTTCATCATGCCAACACTTACACAGGATTCCCAGAGCTATAGCCTGCAGGGGAAGACAAGAGAAGATCTTTGTGGGAGTAGTGTCATAGAGCCTTATTCCTACTTTGTGAAGGGCATTCACTCTCATTTTCAGCTTGGATATCTCTATGAACTATGTTACTTTGCAGAGGGAGTGGTGAGGGACTTAATTAGATAGAGTGAGGAACTAAACCACTGCAGTTTTCTGATCTTACTGCTCAGTCTTACTAGGAATTTTTCACTGGTGAAAGAAACTAGTCAGTGAAATATGTGTCAAGAAAATAGTGTCTGAGTCTTTCAGTCACTCAACAAAAGTGCAATGGATACTATAATAGGAACCAGTAGGGCAGTCTGACTTGGTAGCTATGGAAACAGAAGTCCTTGAAGTATCATTTGCTAGGTGCTATGAGAGCACTAAGTGCAAAGCACCAAGGAGCTAAGACAAGAGGGTGATTAAGTTTTCTAGGGTGCAAGCTGCTAGACAAGTAACATCACAGGGAGGAGGTGTTGGAAATGAGCTTTAAGGGAGTAGCAGGCTTTCCCGGGAGGAGAATCAAAGAGCATAATTGATCTATGTACTTCCAGTAGGCTGAGAAAAAGGCAGAGACCTCTGGTTTAGGCCCTGTTGACCAATTTGACACTCACATGGAGGTTGTGATCAGGGTCTGACAATCGACAGTCCCAAATGCCTATCTGGAAAAGGAAAGAGCAGGAACACTCAAGAAATCTAGGAGCCTGACAACTGATGGCCAACTTGCCCCCACCCACACTTATACTTCAGCACATACTTGTGTCTGCCGCAGAATTCATAACCCAAAGGTCTTGGCATCCAAAATGATAAGTTTAGAAGTGGAGTCTGAGGAGGATTTAGATGAGGCCATGAGAGTTTGGATCTATGATAGAACTTGTGGACATGTAAGAAGAAAGATGAGCACTCACTATTTCTGCCTTGTGAAGGCACAGTGAGAAGTGAGCCATCTGCAAGACAGGAAGACAGTTATCACCATGTATTCATTACTCTTCTGTTGCTATGACCAACATGACTTATGGTATAAGGAATTGATTTTGGCTCAAGCTACAGGTGATAAGAGTCTATCATGTCAAGGAAGCATGGCAGCAACAGGAAACATGGTGGCAGGAGCAGGACATTGAAAACAAAACCGGGGACAAAATGTGCTGTAAGGCTTTAACATCTCAAACTCACCTCCAGCAAAGCCACATCCCCTAAACATCCCCAAATAACACCACCAACAGGTGACGAAGTGTTCAAATGCCTCAGCCCATAGGGGGACATTTCTTGTGAAAACCACCATAAATCAGGAAGCAAATTTTCTGGCAACTTGCTCTTGGGCTTCCTAACTTCCAGAATTGTGAGAAATGAATGTTTGTTTTTCAGCCATCCAGTCTGAATGCAAAATGTAAAATTCTAACACTTATTTATTATTTATGTGTGTGTACATGTGCATGTGTGCACATATAGATGTATAGAGGCATGTATAACACACACATGTATATTCAGGCATACATGCATCAATGTTCACATATGTACATATGTGAAGATATAAATAGATTGGCACATCCATAGTTGTGTGCCTGTGCCCAGAAACACACTCAGATGCATACCTCCACACAAATGCCCATGCACACAGATATGCACTCACAGCATATGCACAGCATTGTGTGAATTCATCTTTGGGACACATAAGTAGATAGAGCATAAAGAACAGAGCAGACCAAAGATTCCATCTAAATCCAACTTGACAAATTAATGAGTTTATTGAGTTTACTTACAAAGTATGGACAAAGTGGTACTTGGGCAAGTTTGGGTGACTCCAATGTAGCTGTGTCACCAAAAGTCTCACCCTACTAGATAACTTTCTCAGAGCTGCATAGATGGAGAACCCCCTCCGATTAGCTTTCCACACTCTTACTGTAGCGCCTTCCAGGATCACATGTAGCTTGAATAGAACTCCGTGGGTCTTAGCAGAAGGTATAGTAAGGTGTAGCTAGAAACTTGGGTGAGGGTCTAATGACGTTTTCCAACCCTTCCTTCTATAATGCAACAAGTTCAAACTTGACTGGCTCTTTTGAGTAGTCAGAACTGCTCTTATTGAGCTGGTAAAAGCTGCTCTGCTTAGAAACAGTGTTCTGCAGTACATGGTTACTTCTCTTCCCTGATACCATAAATCTCTACGCTCCTGAGAAATTAAATGCTCCACTCCATGAATAGAAGTAAAGTCTAGAATAGACTGCATATCCTGAGAGGTTCACAAAGGGCATGGAAAATCATGTTCTGGGACTTCTAGCTAGGACAGCCATTCTCTGTGAAGACAGAACAAAATTATTCTTTCCTCTCCACTTCCCCATCCCCACTGGCCTTTCCCTGAAGTGACAGGAAAAGGACACATGATGAAGGCAAGGAAGGCAACACTGGTAATCTTGGAGTAAAGGGAGGAAGGCAACCTTGAATCTTGCCTGTGGGAAAGATTCTGCATATACGTGTGTGTGTGTGTGTGTGTGTGCGCACGCGAGTGTGTGCGCGCACGCATCCATGTGAGGTTGTGACTGAGATTGTGCGTGTACATGTGCAAGTGTGTGAGAACATAACTGAAACTAATACAAACCTAGGAATGAAGACAGATACAGTCCCACAAGGAAGAGGCCCAAGGCAGCAGCCACATCATGAAGAAAGTAGCACCTGGGCTTTGATCTGAGAGGCAGTACTACCTGGCATATACCCAGGTCCTGCTGCTTGCTGTCTGTACCACTTTCTGTGTCTCCCAAGTTTCACTTTTAAAATAGGATCAATGGGAAGTACTATCAGACTGGAATCCTGCCAGGCTTGCCAACTCCATCCCTGTGGCTTGGGGGAAGTCTATTCTTTCCTCTGCCATAGTCTATCTCCAGAACTTGTGGAAATGAGATAGATAGTACAATACTACCCCTGTTAAAGACAGAAGAGTGGATTTTGAGGTATCTGAAGTGTCATTATATCCATTCCATTTCAAGCAAGTGGCACAGATATACCACATGCTAAATCTGGCCCCATGCTATGGAAATGGACACTTGGGTAGTGGGCGTGATCAGAGTGTGCCCCTGTCTTTGGATGCTGACATTTTAGCCAAGGAACTAGGTTAGATAGAGCTGACTCAATAAATATGTGGTTTCTTAGGGTCTTCTAGTCCTGAGACTTCTGAGGTGGTCACTGTCAAGTACCTTAGGCACACCCAGAAAATCCAGGATGTCACCCCCTACCATGTCCCGAATGGTGATTTATCTCATTTACAAAGTCATATTTGCCACAAAGCCCTCTGTCTCCACATCTGGTACTAAAGGCACTGATCTTCTTATAACAGGGACACAAAAGTGTGAGTGTCAGTAGCAGGAGGTGTCAGAATGGAAACAAGTGGCTAGAGTGATCCAAGGAAGGGCCATAAGCCAAGGAACACAGGTGGCCTCTAAACACTGGAAAAGGAGAGGAAACAGATTCTGCCTTCTAGCCTCCAGAAGGAATGAAGCCTGCTAGTGACCTGATTTGAGTTCAGTGTGACCCACTTCAGACTTCTCATATGCAGAACAGTAGAGCATGAATGTATGCTGCTTTAAGCTACCACGTTAGTGGTAATTTGCTGTGGCAGCTTTAGGACACTGATACAAAGGAACTGGCAGGGAAGCCCTACAGGTGTCTACATTGTCTCATTTGGTTCACAAAACTATTCTTGTGGCTTTTGGGAGCTCTTCTTTTAATGGTCAGCCTCTATTTAACAAGCATAGATATGTTAGCACAAAGACCATAGGTAATAGGTCTTCTGGACTCTGTGCCCTCTGCTACCTCACAGCCATTGAGAAGAACAAATTGCTGGGATTGGAAGGAAAATTTACAAGGGGTGCTTCCAGTACAAGGAAAGAAAGAAATTGATCTCAACCAAGGTAGATTCCTTCCCATCACTGACCCTCCCAGAAGCCCAAGGCTCAGTGGCATCACAGATCTCTAATGGTTGCTGGTTTCAGCAATGATTCAATTTATAACATCCCTTTCTTGATGTTATCCCAAGCTTGGCCTGGATGCCTCTAGGTGTAGTTAGTACCCACAGAACTGTTGAGGCTCAGAGGTGTTTATGTCTTATCTTATTTCTTGAAATCAAGGAATTCTTGAGCATCTGTGCTCCAAGGACCCAGAAGACCTGACAACTGAGGCCAGCGCTTTTGCTGAAGGTCATCCAACTGGGTCACCATCATGTTAGTAGATCCTAGGACTCCAAATTTCCAGCAGCTGGCTCTCTCTGTTGGCTAAGATCACTGGCCTTGATTTAAGAGGCAGAAATCCAAAGAGACCTGACTCAACAGCAGGTGCAAGCAACACCTAATTAGCCTACTGGCAAGGGAGCCAGTATTACAAAGTGAATTTCTTCACTGACCCTTGAGAGACCCGTGCCAGCATTGATCCAAGAGGCCCAACTCCCCAGCTATTTGGATTAGCACTGATGAGTTTCCAGCTTGTAACAAGGGTGGTGGCTACGTATATCATCTTTACCTTTATAGGCTATCTCTAAGATATACCTAGAGAAGTGCAGGTTAGTGGCAGAGAACAGGTTCACGAGCATCTGTGTCCTGTTCTTTCCTCTTGCTACCAGAATCTTTCTTTTGGGCAATGGCACTGATTTAGAGACCATGACACCATTTAGAGCAATGACCCTGTGAAGGTTACAGTGGCTCTTGCCTCCAGCTGTAGCTTTTTGGAAACCTTAATAACATTCCCAGAGTGGCTGGAACCTTCCTGGACTCTTAGACTGGAGAGACTTGGTGCTGTGGAAGGCAGTTCTACCAGCTTTGTCTTCCACAGCCTTAGCTCCATCCTCAGGAGCCTCTGAACTCCAGCAGACTCCATTGCTAAGCAGAATGGGGGTGGATCCTGTTCCATCAAAAACTCACAGTCTGATGAAGAGGAGTTGGGAGAGATGAGGCTTTCCAGGAAACACGTGCTACCAAGAATTGTGAATTATGGCTGCAAAGCCTTCAGCTGCTGGCCAGAACTCTGTGAGGCAGATTGTGTCAACCCATTTTACAATTATTGAAAGCTAGACTGAGGGCAGGTTACCCAACACTGTTCAAGTAGAAAGGAAGTGACCAGTGATAAGATTCCCAAAGGGTGGTACAAAGTCCAGTGCTGTCATTGCCCTCTTGTCCTGGCTGCTTGAGATTTCTTGTCCTGATCCTGATTCTCCTTTGGGAGATAACATATCTTGGTTTCTGATTGACCTGAAATATATATTTTTCTTTTCTCAACTAGTTAATTGTCTGTAAACACCTTTTTCCCATTATGTAGACCAGGCCGACCTCCTACTTCCACTTCTCAGGAGCTGTACCATCATTCCCAGGCCTAAATGCAAGCTTGCTTTCTTTCCTGCTCTCTCTCTCTCTCTTTTTCTTTTGGGGGTGTTATTCTTATGTGTTTGAATGTTTTGCTTGTGTATATATCCATTCATCACTTTCATGCCCAGTGCACACACACAGAGGGCAGAAGAAAGCTTCAGGTCTCCTGGAACTGGACCTACAAATGGTATAAGCCACCATGTAGATGCTGGGAGTCGAATCTGGGTCCTCTGTAGGAGCAACAAGTGCTCTTAACTGCTGAGCCATCTTTTCAGCAGGTATAAAACCCCTTCTTAAATGAAGTCAGAGGCTACTTCATGAGAACAATATTTAAACAAGACATTGGGATATTGTAATTTTCTGAGTATACTCCATAAGCAGGATCATTTGGAGCATCTCAGAAATTCATATTTCTAGTTCGTTCTACAAGGGCTGAAGCAGAGAATCTGGGAATAAGACCAGCCAAGACTGGAAACATAATTTGTGAGCCTGATGCAAAATTAAATGTTAGCTTCCAGTTTTGAAAAGAAAAAAAAAAGCATTAGGAATGTCAAAATGGCAACAGCAGAGCAGTAAACCAGGTGTGGGGCCAGCGAAAGCACAAGGCCCTGTGCGGTCGCCCAGGTGACAGACCCATGATGTCAGGCTTCTGCCTGTCAACTGTGTTGCTACAAGCACTTCGAGTGATTCTGATGCCTGCTGAAGTGTGAAAACCGCTGCACTAATGCTTTTTCAATCTTACCGTGAAGTCTGTTTGCTAAAGAAAAGATCAGAAATAGAGACATTAGTAAAGGGGAAAACTAATTTATAAAAGAGTAACAAGCAATCTCCCTGCCCTGCACTCTCCCTGATAAATACCCTTTATAAGCTTCCTTTATTTTATTACTATTATTTGATGGTATTGGAGATCAAACCCAGGGCCTCCTGCATGCCCCTGAGCTCCCCTCCAGCTCCTACAGTTAGCATTCACAGTAGCTCTACAGCTCTACCAGATACCCTTGGCCCTCATATCTGCTCCCACTTTCTATTGTACTGTAACAGCAAGCTGTTCACCTTTGCCATGTCAATTGCCCTGGCTTCCTGCCCTAGAGCTGCTTAACTGGAAACATGACTGCTCACTGGAGCATCCCTTGAACTGGTGATCATTCGTTTCTTCCATGTCCTGGGTAGAAAGAATTCAAGGCACATTCAGCTGTGTTCTTAGGAGGTCTCCAAGGCAATCTGATCTCCAGTTTTCCACAGTAGTAACCAACTCAGCAGCATACACTGAGCTGCCTTTTCCTTTTCAGGATTTCCCTTTAATTTCTCCTTTTTATTTCTCCTGGGACTACCTTAAAAGAAACGTGTCTTAGATTCCTTTTGGGCTTCTCACACTTGGTTTATCTTGACATCCCTAATCCCCCCCCCCTTTTTAATTTTAAATGGAAGCCAACATTTAATTTTGCAACAGGCCCACAAATTATGTGGAAATAAAAGATAAGATAATTGTCTTCCAATAAGTAAATAGAACACTACTGTTTGGCCACTGCCACATGGCACACATGAGTTGAATCCTGGTTTTTCTCTTTTGTTGAGGTATATTATTCCTGGCATAAAAGTCTTCTGTATGTAGGTGAATTTTCTAGCACAGAGTCTCTCAGGGGTAGAACACATGTGTCAAAATGTTGAGCATTTTTAGTCAGCTATGATCATACTCATCTGTAATCCAAGCATTGTGGAGGGTGAGGTCTAGTCCAGCCTGAGCTACAGAGTGAGTTCCAGGTCAGTCTTAGCTCCAGAGTGAGCCTAAGGTTTCTTGACTGCCTTCTTTTGTGATTATTATTGCATGTAGTGCTCAGTCACATGTCCCACTGCACATTCCATGAACTCTGTGTTGAGAGGGCCACCTCACCAACATGCCCCCACTGAAAACTGACTTCAGAAATGTTAAACAGCAAAGTTATACTGTAGGAGCTCCCAGAACATATTGTGTGCCATGCATGGTGGTGGTGGTGCTGGTGATGCTGGTGGTAATGGTGGTGGTGGTCTCCAAATCAAAACAGACTACAAGGCTACCCCACCTAACTTGACTTCAGAGAACCTTAGTTTGAAGCCCTGCTTGGCTATTCTTAAGGTCCTTGGGATGGACCTCTGAAAGCTATGGGAGCCTGGAGGTCTGTGCAGGTAGGCCAGCAAGCAAAGCAGTGCCAGGCTCGAGAGCAGCTGGTCAAGTTAGTGATACCGGAGGGGGGTAGAGGGACGGTCATAGTCTTCAGGCCCAAGCCTGCTTTCTGCAGCCTCAGGAATATTCAAGCAAGCCTTCTCTTGACAACACCCCTTAAAAAGCCTCTCGTTTCTTCTGTGCTGAGTCTTGTCATATTTACCACTCCACAGAAACAGTTGGCCTTCTTTTCTGTTCTCACCCACACCTACCCTAGTGATTAACAGCACTTGCACCATTTAGCCAGCAGCCAAGAAAAATATGGGCCACTCCTTAAGCCGATCTCTCTACTCACAACCAAGTTTAGTGTTTCCAGCAGAGTCTGACACTTTCCACCAGCAAGAGAAGAGCATTAGCATTGCCCTGGTGGAGGGCTTGGAGGAGCAGAGCCTTGCTTTACCCCATACCTGCAACTTGTGTGCAATCTCTGATTCTGGAGCCTTTACTCTGAGGGCTCACATTCAAGGAGGGAGGTGACTTCTTCAGCAGTTCCTGAAAGGGCTTCACTATGTGGGCTAACACGGAGGAGTTCAGTGTCAAGAAGGCAAATATATGGAGATGACATGTCCCTTCTGACATAACTTGTTTCTCCAGCTGAAGAAAAGTGTGTTTGGCCAAAAACCCTAGTTGTAGCCTAAGATTTGCAAACCAAGATGAATGTGGGGGATGACTCCTAGCCCTCCCAAGGCAGAAAAAAATGAAGGAAGGAATCCCAAGGGTAGGCTGACTTTTTGCATACTTAAGTATGGTGGCATTCCATGGAAGACCTTCTCTGGTACAGCTGCTCATATCTCAGCTATCAGAGTAGCCCAAGTATGTGGTTGTAGTAGATTTCAATAGGTGCTGTGAAGCATATCCACCAGGCTCTCAGAAACATTCCTTGAATTAGAGGAAGAGGAGGCTCTTGGTTGGGAAAGAGAGGGGAACTGAGCCAGCCAAGGGCTGTGGGCACCAACCAGTATCCAGATCTTTGCTTTTCACAAAGTGCTCAAGGACAAGGCTAGAAGCTAAGCAGGCAGTAGGAAAGCCCCCTTCCAATTTCAGGTCACTTGCAATTGGAGGAAATGTGTTCTCTGCCTTTGTTTCAGGAAAATATAGGTGCTATGCAGCTAGTCAGTTAGCTCACTGATTTCTTGCTTGCCACTGGTTTGGAACTGGTATACTGCTGCTTGGAGGGTGGGGGTTGGGGGAGGATGTGCAAGTCTAGCTGGCCTTAAAGTGCACGATAAAAGGTGTGTTCTGAAATTGGCAGAATATCCTGTTTTATTCATGAAGTACCTGGCTCAAAATAGAGTGAGAGTGCTTACATGTGGATGGCCAGGCGAGCTTGTAAGTGAGAAATAAAAACACTTCAGCCGCAGCATTTCCAACCCAACATCAAATGGAGGGCTTGTGTAATTGTCACTTAGTCATAGTAATAAGTATACAGCTTGCCAGGCTGATAACAGAGCAGAGGAGGGAGGAGGAAGATTGGCTGAGAGCTCTATCTCCCAGCTCACAGGGAAGCCAGAGGCTGGCAGCATCCACCACCGCTCAGAAGTTGAAGAATTGGGTTTGGGAGACAAGATGAGCTTCCCCTCATTCTATCCTGGCTTAAGTGCCCTTGACAGTGGCTATCAATAGGAAGCCCCACCTAGATACCCAAGATCAACCCTTTAATTAAAATCGAGGAAGGCAGATCTTCCTGACTGTTGCTGAAAGAGTCAGCTTGAGGGGTTCTCTAAAAGGTGAATATGCCTAGAAGCAAATCCACTGAAAGGCTTTCTATTGCCCTGTAACATGGGTTCCAGTTACACCCCTAGAATTTTACCTAATTCCACTGCTGTCCGTAGACACAATCTAGCATCTGAGCCAGAATCTTACATGTAGTGAAAAGCTATTCAGGGATGAAAACACTATAAACAACAGAACCAGAAGAAAATGGCATTAATTATACTTTATGGCTCTGAACCAAATTCATTTGTTGATTTAAAATCGAGAGTTAGGAGAATGGAAAGAGAGAGAAAAGAAGTGGAAGAGGGAAAAGAGAAAATGGAGATTCAATTGAGAAATACAGAACTGTGTGTGGCCCAAACTCTATTAATAACCGTAAGGCAACTCACTGTCCAGAAGAGGATGTCAAGCTAGCATCCGAGCTTCAGCCTCTAGGGCCAGACCCTGCTTCACTCTTGTAACCGTGTGAACACAGGCACGTCAGTAGCCCTCTCTGAGCCTCAGTGGCCTCAACCCAAACATGAAGAGACCATTTTCATTCCAGAGGAACACTGGACCACTCAAATTAGCTAATGCTGGTGGAAGTGCCCATGAAAACTGCAGAGGGGAGGTGAATGCTGCATGGAGTAATGTGAAAATGAAACAAAACAGAACCAGAGAGCAAGGCTACATGCATCACTGTATGTCTACCCACTTGCAGATTTTATTATATCTGTTGCTAGGAATGTCTCCTCCTTCAGGTCTCAGCATATACATCAGGTCCTAGGAAAAGCCTTCTCTGGTCTTGATTCTGACAGTTTATATTGATTGTCAGCTTGACAGAATATAGAATCACCTTGAACACAAATCTCTGAATATGTCTGTGACGAAGTGTGGAGATTGTGTTGACTGAAGTGGGAATACCCATTCTATGAGGAGGGTGCCAGCCATGGGGTGGAGATCTTAGATTGAATGAAAAGGGGAGAATGAGGACTTGTAGTCCTCACTTGCTGTCTATTTCCTGGTTAAGAATGCAGTGTAATTAGCCGAGCCATGCTCCTGCCACCATGCCATCCCACCATGATAGACTGCATCTTTCAACTTGTACTACAAAGGAAACCTCCTTTCCTTTCTTAGGTTGCTTTTGTCAGGAGGTTTTGAAATAGCAATGTGAAAACTAGCTGCAATGCCAGGCTAAGCCCGCTTCTTTTTTTTTTTTTTTTTGGTCCCTGGGCTTCTGAAGAATACTTGCTTCTGTGTAGTTTCTATTAAGCTTCGCTGCTTTCCTCCTAGACTTTAAATCTCATTGTTAAGGGCTCTTCTTTCTTCACTTTTGAATGCCCTGCATCGAAGTCTAAGCCCTGGTGCTGAGTTGCTGCTCAATGAATGCTGAATGAGTGAATGGCTCTACTACTTTCCACGAGTCTCTACTTTCTCAGTGTCTATGTCTGTTAAGTGAGAATGGCAATGTTGATGATCCCAGTGGTATCGAAACAGTCTATTTGGAATCACATATATTGGATGATTTCATGTCATCTTTTCAACAACATTTATGTAATATCCTGTTATAACCCTTAGTTAACCAATTGGGAAACAGATACTAGTATGTAAGCCATCCAGATAACACAGTTTCTATGGGTAAATCCAGTAACTGAATTATATTAACCTTATTGTGGGAGCTAAGGGTCCACCATACCCCCATATTGCTGATTGGGACACAATGAACTGCTTGGAATATTGGAGTCCTGTAGATAGTGACAGAAGAAATTGTAGGGGTGCTATGGAGGTAGAAGCAGAAGAGATAGCAATGGTGAGGCAAGTGGAGGCAAAGGACTTGGATGTGGTGGTAAAGATGGAAGCAGAGATAGATGTTGTCCACTTTGGAGGTGATGCTGGTCAAGGTAGTGATAATGGTAAAGGAGGCTCTTTCTCGGTCTTAGAGTAATTTCTGTGTCTTTCCCGGCTTTGCCAAAGAGATGCAGTAATCTGGGAGCTAAAGGAAGCTTAGCAGGAGGAAGTAAAGAGGAAAACTGAGTCCACTCACCGAACTCTGCTGTGTAGAATGGGGGTAGCATATAGATTTGGCATTAGTTGTCCTTTTAGGCTGGGGAGCTTGAAGGTTCAGCTTCCATTATGGCTTTCGTCTGCCAAGGCCTATTCGCTTACAAATTTATTTTTACCAGAATATGGCAAAAGAGAAAGAGAGAGGAAGGAATGTTGTAATCACATGTCTAGATTACTTTGAACCCCAAAGATAGTTTGTCAGCATCTTTGGGGGTTCTTTAGGGAAGAGATTATTAGGAGAGAGAAGTCTAATTTGCCCAGGGATGACCCAAAGTAACAACTTACCAAGACAAACATGAGGACCCATTTCACAGCTGTCTTTGAGATCTGTAAAGTACATTATCCTGGACACCACAGGTTCCCTTCATACTCCTCTCTCTCAACCAGCTTTCAGAAGAATTTGGACTAGCAAAACAACAGCAGCAACAAAACAAAACCAAAAACAAACAAACAAACAAACAAACAACAACAACAACAACAAAAACCTGGCTGCTACAGTTCCCTCACTTCCTACCCCGACTTGCAGAATTGGAGCTCCTCCCCTGGCTTCAGGCCTAGTATCTGTGCCTCCTGGGTGGAGGTTGCATTTCACTCCACACAAACTGCACTCCTGTCAAGGGACTTGCTTTGAGGTTTGCTTTCTACTCCAGGGCATAACAGAGTAGCCTTTTCCACAACCCAGAACTAACCCACTGACACAGCAACCTCTCTTTGAAATGCACCGAGGGATCCTATCACAGAAGAACCTTCTAGGAACGTGGCCTCAACCTTCCTTACGATGGTGGTGGCCTGCTACCTTCACTTGGATTTCAGTTCTACAATTTTCACTTTCTTTACTTTGCTACTAGCCAAGTGACCGGCTCAGCTTGGATGCTTTTCCTCTAATTTTACTCTTTGCATGTTTTTGGAATCATTTAGATGCCTCACCATCTTGAACCCTCTCTAGAGGACACACAGATACTCTGATGGGGAGAGAGAGCTTCATATGGGGTAATGGGAGCACCTACAAGAAAGAAAGAACATTCCTTCCCAGGAGGTAGGTCTGACTGAAGGAATCCGAACTTTGCTTGGTATGAAAAAGAATGTAGATTCTGAAGTAGGCAATTGCAAGGGAAAGTGTTCTTGCTTGGGGGTGGGGGTGAGCAGGTGAGGGGAACAATGGAGTTGTTTGCCACACTCCTCTGAGGGAAGAGGAAGGAAGGAAGAAGGAACTGCAAACAGACAAAGGAGGGCCCTGGCTCAGGCCTAAGCCTCCCTGCTCCTTGGAGAACTAAAGTGCTGCTTAGGCCAGTGCATTTGCAGTGCCTACTTCAAGTTTGGGCCTCAGCAGAAGAGCTCACATTTTGCCTCTTATATTGAGGTCTAAGAAGATCTTTTTGGGACTCTCCCGGTAAATGTGGAGAATCAACTGACTCCCTGTAGCTCTGTAGGTTGGCTCTGCTGCTCAGCTCCATCCCTGTGCACTCATCCTCTCCTTTGAATTTTTGAGGCAGTGTCTCCTGTATCCCAGGCTGGCCTGAAACTAGCTAAATAGACAAGAAAAACCCTGACCTTCTGATCTCCCTGCTTCTTTCTCCCAAATGCTGGAATCACAGGCATGCACTACCATTCCTTGAGATTTGTTTGTCATGCTGTTTTCTCCCTGGCTCTCTAGACCCATACAACCTTCTTGTTAGTAAATCAAATGCTACCTCCGTCATGAAGCCCTCTTACATTTCCCCAATGATAATGAATCACATTCTCTTTTATTTCCAGTAGAAATGTCTCTTTATTATATGCAACCTTTCATTCTTCTTCGTACATTCGCGTTTTCTAATTACACAAGCATGCTTAGAGGGGTAATTTGTATAAAATCAGAAAACAAAGAGAAAACCCATCTCTAATTCTCCCTTCCAGAAATGCTTGTTGTTAACGATTGCCATAGCTCTGTACATGAATCAGTTGCTGAATGTAAGTGTACTTATCTTGTTTTTGTTTTTCTGTCCTCCGTTTCCTTGAGGGTCCTGAAAGTAAGGCCTATTGCTGACAATTTTTCTTGATTTTCCTTCAGAAGGGTCCTTTGCCAGATATAGACTCCTGGATGACAGTCCTTTTAAAATGTGCCATTCCTTCTGGCTTCCATGGTTTCTGGTGAGAAATAGGCTACTGTTCTCTATCCCCTGATGGGGAGCATGATATTGTCCCTTGTTTCAATTTTTTCCTTGTTTTTTAGTTTTCAGAAGTTTGTGATTTTTCTGGTACATATTAGACAAATATTGTCTTGTTTTGGGTCCATTCATTTTGTGAAAATATAGATTTCTTCCTGGTAGCAGATCAAAACCTCTTAGTCATCACTCCCCCAGTTCTGCATGGTTTCTAGTCACCTTTTTAGGATTTGATGCTATGAATATTGATCCTTTTCACTGTTTTTGAGGCTCTGTTCATTTTTTTTCAGTAAAAATTTCCTTTTTGTTTTTGACCGAGCAAATTTGATTGTGGTATATTCAAGTTCACTGATTCTCCTGTTGTTTCAAACACACGCTGGAGCATGTCAAGAGAAATGCATGCTTCTTGATTGTGTTATTCAGATAAAAAATGTAGTTCCTTTTATAGCTCCAATTTCTTCAATAAGATTGTCTATATTGTTATTTGCTTCAAGCATGCTTGTAATTGATTGCTAAATTATTTTTGTAATCATTGTTCTGAAATCTTGTTAGATATTTTCACCATCTGATTTGCTTCAGTGTTTGTAGATTGTCATGACAAGTGATTTGATTATATCTTAGATACTTTTGGTGTTGTATTATGTTGTGAAACTTCTTATTTTATTTAAATGTGCTATACTAAGCCTTATCTGACAGACACATTTTGTTGGGCTAAGGGGATGCTTCTTTGTACACATTCTGGGTCACAAGGAGCAATATGAAAATCCAGAAATGCCATCTCTGCACTGTGCCATGGTTGCCATGGTCTCTAGCTAGTGTACTTTCTCCTCTTAACCTTTCAGAGTCTTCCTATGTTTGCCTTACATATGAGATTATTTTGGTTGAACTTAGAAAAATATAGAAACTCTGACTCCTATATCTTGTCCCAGCTGTACTTTATCTCTTTAATCCTTAGGACAACATTGTGAAGAAGGTACTAATATTCTGCCCATATTTTCAGATTAATTAATTGAAGGTTGAGGAAGTCACATGCATACTAAATGCTAAATCCTGAGCTAGAACTCAGAGCCACTGACTCCTGGTACAGAGTTTAGTCTGTGACACAAAAATTAGCTCCATACATACCATATTTTCTGGATGCAGGATAAAGTCTGAGTAGGCCATGTTGTAATCAGGCAGTCAAAGAGAGGGTGAGAAGAAGAAGAAGAAGAAGAAGAAGAAGAAGAAGAAGAAGAAGAAGAAGAAGAAGAAGAAAACAGTGATTTTGGTGTCATTAAATGTTCCTAGTGTGGGCAATGGATGTAAAGTATCACACCAGGGAAGATTTGTCCCTAACATAATGATTTTTGTGGTATGCTATAGATTTGTTTGCCCATGCCATCTCAGGGCAGGGAATGGGAGTTCTTTCATGTTCATGTTTGTGGCCAAAATGGCTCCAATCTGTATCTCTTAATAGATGGTCCAGGTTAATTAGATGGACAGATATGGGTGGGCAGATACTACTAAGAATCATATGAACGTTAATACAGCTGGTCTTCTCTTTCTCTTTGTACAATTGTAATAGATTTAGTGGGTATGGTGATAAGGATCCAGGGCTGATTTCTGATGCTCACTGTCTCTTTGTGGTTTTGGAGGCCTTTGCTCATTTCTCATCTCCTTAAAACTTGATTTCTCAAACAACTATTATTATCTCTAGTGCATAGATGAGGCCACTGGGCTGCACAGAAGTGAAGTGGCTAAAAGCTCTACAGCTCCTAGATGTGCTCTGAGCACTCCCATGATTGAGAAGCCCCTCAAGGCTTCAATTCTGAGTCATCAGCACCTAGCTGAGTGCCTGATACAGAGGTAAAGCAGAACTATCTGTTTTCCTCAGAGTCCTGGCTAAATGTGCTCGGGATCTAGGAAAGATCTGGAACCACTAAGGAGTCTCAACACTTGTTTGTGGGCAGAAAGCCTAGGATAAAGAAAGAAAATGATGAGGAAAGGAGAAGCCAGCTAATCTGACTTGGAGCTTGTCGATTCCTATACCCTTGCTTCCAAATAGACCAAGGGATAGATGGAAACAGAACTGGCATTAGCCAGAACTAATATTATCTGGTATAAGAGTGGCACCTATGATCTACAGATGGGATCTCAGGCCATCTTCTCTCTGATGCTCTAGACATGTTTCCTGTAGATATTATGCCCTTAGCAATTGTTCCTCCCTGCCTTGTGTGATACCAGTTGAGTAGGATTAGCTGTCTACTTCATGCTAATTACAAGGCTTCAATTACAGGCCTCAGACAGTAGCAGAGCAGAATATCTTCTGTCATATCTTTTTAGACTCATCTGAGCTTATATATGTGCTGCTAAGTAGAAATATTGCTTTTGGATAGGGTTCTTAATAAACTGTTCACTAGTCTGAGCAGGGAGCTGCCCAGGAAACTCAAGAAAGATGATTCATCTGGTTCTTTCACAATGAGGCTCTGTGTAACACCCAATAACCTCTGCAATTTGTTGAATGCACAGACACACACAGACACACAGACATACACACACACACACACACAGAGAGAGAGAGAGAGAGAGAGAGAGAGAGAGAGAGAGAGAGAGAGGAGAAAATCAATCTTTGGTGTGTTTCTCTATGACAGGACTCTATGATCATTTACACACACACACACACACACACACACACACACACACAAACCTCAGGCAAGCTAGGGAGGAAGGAGGTATGGTGTGGAGGATGGAGGAAAGGATAGGTGGGCATATGGGCACAGAAAGCTGATGGCACCCAGGAAAACACCTTAAGCTCTGCAGCCCATCTATTTACATTTTCTCAGAATCAAGAGGGCCGAATTCCTGCCTGGTTTCTCTTCCTTCCATAGAGTGTTCTCATTTACACTGCTGCTGCAGAGATGCAAGACATTTGAAGGCAATCATTAGTCTCCAAAGCTCTACCGATCAGCCCAGCCTGGTATGGTGGAATCAGATGCCAACTGTACTGCCCTGTCCCTAAGGCCAGCTTCCTAGGCTTCCTTCCTCCTTTATTGGGAATAGCTCCTGTGCTCCATCCCATTAGTGGATGCTGGCATGCCTAGGGAGAGACTGCCCCCAGTTGCTTGCTTTACATTCCCAGTGGTTGCTGGTTTAACTGGAGCTGACTCCAGGCTTTTCTTCCCCTAAGATTATGGCCTTGTCTCCACAGTTCCCTTGCCATCTCTATTGAAATTCAAGCTCAATAGCAACACTGTCAGTGTAAGAAAGTCACTGTCATTCCAAATTCTCAGTTCTATTCAGACTCAGTCCAATGCACCTGGTGGTGGGTTACTGCTGCTGGTGGACTTGGCTTTTGAAAGGCTTTCTGTGTATTGAGAGCCACCTACCCCCAGCAGCCACGTGCTTCAGTTACACAAAGCTAAGTAACTCTTGCTGACCATCCCCTGGGTCTAAGCCTGAACCACAGTAGGAGGCACAAGAAATTTTCAAGGCACACCTCAACCTTTAATGACTCTGTGCTCTGTGCATCTCTCTCTCTCTCTCTCTTTCTCTCTCTCTCTCTCTCTCTCTCTCTCCTTCTCCCCCTATTCTGTCTCTCTCCCTCCCTGCCTCCCTCCCCCTCTTCTTTGTAAACCCATGCTAGTCTGGAACTCAGTCTCAGAATGACCTTGAACTTGTGGCAATCCCCAGGATCCCAAGTACTAGAATTTCAGGTATGGCTTTCCATGATTTAACCTTAATAGATTCCCTAGGAAACATATGTAATAGAGAGAGCCCTGAGTCTAGAACCACAGAGAGAGATGGTTGGTTGGCTCTAAGCTACCCCCATACTAGGCTTGTGAATTTAAGCAAAACACAAACACTCCATGAGCCCTACAAGTCCCTACTTTATAGAGTTAATGTGAGAGCTAAAGCAATGACTGGCTGTGAGCTCAGGGTCTTCCTGTACCCACCTTTTGAACTTCAGTTCTTGGTAATCAGCCTCAGAAGAGTGAGTGCCCAAGGGTAGACCTCCCAGGGAGTGCTTTAGAGCCAGCTGTAGAGGCCTGCACTGGAGGAGAGGGGAAGAGCCAAAGCAGGTAGACAGCTTGGAGGAGTGGTAAGGAGGGGAGACTACAAGGTACATTTCTGTGTCAATCTTGTCCCCGCCTTTCTATACAGAATGGGCCAGCAGTTGAGTCCAAAGCTTGTCAGTTGTCTTAAAACTCAGAAACTCCATTGCTTGCACTGTGCTCTCCCTAAGTAGTAGGTGGGGCAAGGGAATTGGATTCTTAATCTCAAATATATTCATCACTTAACCTGGTAAGTATGTTCCAACCTGGCTTTTGGCCTCCTGCCGTTGAAACAGCAGTTCCAATGAAATGCTGGGTTCATTTACTTCCTTTGAAGTAGCTTATTGATAAGTATCCTCAGTGTTCTAGCCATGTGAGATGGCATTGCTTGGCTTCAAAATGTGTCTGCCTACAGACATTCCCAGACCTAGAATGTGAGGGGCTCCTTGCATCTCAGAAGCCAATATCTCTGATATTTAGCCACCCAGACTTTCAATACTGCTTCTGTGGGTCACTTTCTCTTATCCTTCCCCAACAAGGCACACTTGTGACACACACACACACACACACACACACACACACACACCATATATAAAAAGCTTACCAAATGTTATGAAGAATGTTTCAGGCCTTTAGGATGTCTGGTTTTATAATCCACGGCAGGTTCAGGGAGCTGGGTTCCAGCTGGAGGGTACATTCCATTGGGTGAAACTTCAAGTAGGCCACAGAGATTTCTGGATGTTCTTCAATTCACTTTGGTACCCAAAAACAAAAGAATTCCATGAAAACACTTGATTCAACTTAAGATGGCCATGGAAATAGCACAAAATGATGGTTTGGAAGTTCAAAAAATAACCTCCCAAGGCATCGACATAGTGATCCATAGAAACCTGAATGTCGCCTTATATAACTCAAAGGGATTTTTTTTTTTTAACATAAAAAAGATGGTAACTAGGAGTAATTGGATGAGAAAAGACTCTGGGTTATCCATGGCATACTCGGATGCAATAGCTTGGGTCCTTATGAGAAAATGAAGGAGGTTGAATGAGAGTCATTAGTGGAGATGGAGGCAGATGTACATGGACGAAGGCCAAAGAATGTAAGCAGCCACTAGGGGCTGGAAGAGGCAGAGAACAGAACTCTGCACAATCCAACATACAACCCTAACCTGACTGCTTAGAGTTGAGCTCAGGACTTGCAGCAATCACCCTCCTGTGGAACCATATGTTCAGTCCTCCTGCCTTTTCCCCTGAGTCTCCCCTCTCCAGCAAATGCCCCTTTGTAAGTTGGAATTATGACTCCTTACCTGGGAAAAATGAATGCTGCTGTAATGCATGTCCTTTTCAGTCACAGGGCCTGGAGGCTCTACTGTCCTTTGCTTTTGGCTTCAAGCTTCTGTGGGCAGGATCATCAAGGTCCTTCGCTCTATGTCCTCATACTTCTGCCTGACTTCCAAGAGCATGGCTCTCCTGCTGAGCACTCTCTGCCCTTCTATCCAGCCACTTACCTTCCTGCTATCCACCGCCTTCTTCTCAACAATTCCTCACTTGCCACAAGCACATACTCCAGTATCATCAACACTAACGTAAGAGCCAGTGTCTTTCTGCTTCTTCCAGGGCTATACATTCCATTGCTGAAGCAAAATCAGAGCACCACTTTGTAAGCAGCTATCTTGGTCGACACTCTCTCTGGTCTTGGGCTGTGTCACAACTTACCTAGCATCATGCAATAGACTATGTAGCAGGGCATTGTCAGCAGAAAGCTGGGGTTTGGGGAACCCCATTCTTGTCAGTGTTCCCAATGCCACTACAACACCAGCACCATGCCAGCCAGGCAGAAAGATAAAGGATTCTCCTGCTCATTTAAAGGTTTCCTGAGACACTAACTGTCCTATGAAAGATCAGTATCTTTCTATTCAGGATCTCAGTGAGTAAAGCTCTAGCAAAAGAAAAATTCTGGGTTCTGAATCACAAAGCTGACCTTCACCTTGCCATTAAACCCAAACTGACTTGCACTGACCCACTTTGGAATTTTCACCTAAAATTCCTAAATGTTAAAAAGACATGTTGTTTCCTGACACCCAGTTGCCTACACAGACATCAGAGCATCCGTCAGGAATACTCTCTAATTGCCTTCATTTCATGGAGGGGTTCTGAACCCTAGAGATGTGAAGTACCTCTGTAAGGAACGGCAGAATAGAGCTCCAAGCTAGACTCACATTCAAAGCCCTTGTCAGCCTGCTGGTTGAGGTTCCTGTGGTGGTGAATGTTATGATTTTAATAACCACAGCCTACTGCCCTGTGGAAGAGCAACAGACTGTGGTGTGTGTGTGTGTGTGTGTGTGTGTGCTTGTGAGTGTGTGTGTATGTAAAGACTGGAAATCAGCCTCTGTTGTTATTTGTATTGTTTTTAAGACAGCTTCTCATCACTGTGGGACTTGTCAAGTACACTAAACTAGCTGGCCTGTGAATCATAGAGATATGCCCAACTCTGTTTTGCCAGTGCTGGGATTACAAGTGTGTATACCCAATGCTCATTCTTTCATGTAGGTAGGTTGAGGTGATCAAACTCAGGTCCTCATGCTTTTGTGACAAACACTTTGCCAACCAAACTATTGTCCCAGTCTAGCATCTTATCTTTTGGAGTCTCAATGAAGAAATGACTAGAAAAAAAGTTCATGCATAGATTTCTGGTTCTTCCTTACTGTTGTGAAGTGGAAGGGCTTAATTAGAATTAATTACCATTTGTTTGAGAATTTCATATTGGCATACATCTTTCGGTCAAATCTACCCCTCCGACTCATCCTCTATCCTCCCTACCACTCTTCCATTTCACCTGTTTCATTAAAGTGCACTGTTATTCAATATGTTACTTAAAGTTGTCCATATATTGTCACAACCACTGTGACTTCATATTTAGAACTTCCCTGTTGGGTTCAAAAAACACTATTTCATAATCATCATCAACTATCTCTGGCTTCTTGGCAGGAGCTTCATTTTCCACCCCTCATCCTACAAGCTTCTTATAATAGATGGTGACTAGTACAGAGATGTATGACTAGTCGATATGCAGGGAATAAGAAACTGTGGAGTGACCAGCCCTAAGTGCAATATCTATTTCATGGCTCTTTCATAGTTTTGAAGCTCTGAGTTATAATGAAAATGATTTTCAACTTGGCTTTGAAAGCGACCCACAAGATGGCAGAGCATTTAGCCTTTTGGTAGCACTACTGCCATTGATTGCTTCTCTATGGGGGATGCTGATCTGCTTCTGGGTGCTTGCATACCTGACTCTTGCTAGCCCCTGAGGACTCAAGGCATAACTGGGCTCTTCAAGGCTGTTGCTCAAGATTCTCATGGCCATATTTGCTGACGTGTTTTTAGCATCCTTCCCAATTTGGGGTGCCAAATGCTGTCCTTTGTCTATAGGTCTCTTATAGCATGGGATACAGAGAGAGCTGAATTATATTAGGGGCAGACTATAGCAAGGTTCTCTCTTCCTTAATTCTGGGAATTCTAGTATTGCTGGTCCCTTGCAGTCAAGGGCACTAGTTCTAGGAGACTGGGCTTAGAGTGTCCCAGTGGGGTTCTCATATTGCTCCCTCTGAATTTCTTCTATTTGGCTAAGACTCCTGGGTGAGCATGAGGCTGCTCCACATCACTCATATTTGACACTCCTATCTCATTTCTTCTCCTCTAGAGCAAGATCACATTGCCTAGACAGTTATATGTGTCCTGAACTCAAAATGCACACCCACTAACAGAGAACTGAAAGGGCAAAATAAAAATGTCCTTATGTAACAGTGCTGTGCACAACAAATATACACAAGGAAAAACTTAAAGAAATGTTGGTATGGCTGTGCTCCTTCTGGAGGCTCTGGGGTTACTGTGGTTTAAGTAGGATTTGAGTGCTATCAAAAGGTACATATAATTAATTTGACACGACTGCAAAGTGCTATGGAATTTTAAAGTAGTGGTTGGACCTAGTGCTTATAAAGAAAGATCACCAGGATCTTATCCTTAGAAGGGATTAATGTTGTTCCATGGAGACTCAGGTCAGTGCCGATAAAAATAGCAGACGCATCCTTTCCCTATTTTCTCTGCTTTAGGCACAACCATGCAATCCATTCCCTACATCCCGATATCTGGCTGTCACCAGAACCTGGCTTATACTATTTGTTCATTCAGCCTCCAAATCCATGAGCTAAGTAAACCCCTTTTATTATAAACTTACAATATTATTTAGTTGCGGTGACAAAAAAGTAGCTGCTAAGAAGGGGAATGCTTTTGCTTTTCCTAAGTTTCTGATAGATTCAGGCATTCCTTGACTTCTGGCTACATCACTTCAGTTTCTGTCTTGTCCTCACATGGCCTGCATTTCTTACACAGACCCACATGATTATATTTAGAACTCACTTGATAATCCAGGATTGGATCTCCAATCCTAACTTAATTATCCATTACCTTATAAGGTAATATTCAGGGGTTGTAGGATTTAATACATAGGCTTGACTGTTGACGTGTTACTATTCAATCTACTATATATTTCTAAGATCTGTCAGTAGGTCTGGCCACTGGCTAGCATGCTAAGGAAAACCCTGGTATCACTTTCATGCTTACTATTGTAGGAGACAGGGCATGACTTCCCTAAGGGCTTTGGAAACTGAGGCTCTAGCATAACAGCCATGGCTGCTTGTCAGCTGTTAGGCTGCAAGTTAAATAGACCAAGAAGAAATATGATATAGATAAAGTACAGTCAAAGACAGGAAGGGAGAACCAACTATTTACCTTTAAGTGACAGCAGATCGAGCCTAGGAAAGAACAAGGATTCATGATTTGACCTTTAGTCCTTGAAAGCAGGAAAAAATGCAGCATGAGACTTCAGTGTGCTTGATGCAACAACATAGAATAATACAATTCAGTGCTACTCCAAAACACTGGAGCTCAGGATATGAAGCAGTCATAGTCTATAGGGCACTGGAAGCCATGCAACTCTTTGTATATGTAGATTACATTGAACTTTATCTGCATGGATATAGGGGTCTGTCTCGTAGAGGGATCTTCATTGCATTTTGTGGACCAGGAAGCAAGGCTCATGAGGTCTTGTCTTTCTCTGTCTTTCCAATTCAGCCACTGTGGACTCTCATTTATATTATTCATTTTACATTAATAGGAAACCTTACTGGTATTTTTTTTTTTTTTAGTTTTTGAAATTAAATTTATTTATTTGTTGTGGGGGTGGCATTCATATGGAGGACAGAGAACAACCTTTGGGGATAAGATCTCTCCTACTACCATGTCCATTCTGGGAGTCATAAGACAGGTCTCATGCTGTGTGGCAAGCACTTTACAGACTGCGTCATCTTTCTAGCCCCGTCAGGTTTGTGATGCCTTTCCACTACCTCTTGTGGAGGACTCCACAAGGTTAAAAACAACCTTATTCCTCTGCTCTAAAAAGTTTCTATATTTATTGAAGGTGAAAAGTGCTTTCTGCTCTTTTGTATGTTGTGAATCACCTAAAAAGTGGTAGTGTCTCTCCAACTTTTGAGCCTACTTTGACTTTGTACTGGCTGGTTTTGTGTGTCAACTTGACACAAGCTGGAGTTATCACAGAGAAAGGAGTTTCAGTTGAGAAAATGTCTCCATGAGATCCAGGTGTAAGGCGTTTTCTCAATTAGTGATCAACGGGGGAGGGCCCCTTGTGGGTGGTACCATCCCTGGGCTGGTAGTCTTGGGTTCTATAAGAAAGCAGGCTGAGCAAGCCAGGAGAAGCAAGCAAGCCAGTAAGTATCATCCCTCCATGGCCTCTGCTTCAGCTCCTGCTTCCTGACCTGCTTGAGGTTCCAGTCCTGACTTCCTTTCGTGATGAACAGCAGTGTGGAAGTGTAAGCTGAATAAACCCTTTCCTCCCCAACTTGCTTCTTGGTAATGATGTTTGTGCAGGAATAGAAACCCTCACTAAGACAGACTTGGAGCAGAAGCGTAGTCATTGGCTCTCAATGTCCTGGGTTGAGACAGCTGACTCTCAACTCTGCCCACAGCTACCCAGAGCTGCCAGAGCAGAGGGTCTGGGTGAAGGCTGAAGTCTGACATCCTTGCAAGGAAACTGAGGGCCCTTTGTGTACTAGCCCTGCCTACCTCTCCTAAATATTTGTTCTGTAATGTATCATCTCCCTATAGTCTCCCACCCTTGTGCATTTGTTTGCACAAGCCTTCTGGATGATGCTACACTCATTCTACATCTATTTTGTATACACTGTCCTCTTCTGAGACAAATGTTTTCCAGTCAAGTTTAGGAGCCACATAGTTCAGAAAGCCTGTTCAGATTGATCTTGAACTTTAAAAAAATTATTACTAGTGCTTAAAAATTTCAGACAACATGTTGTTATCATATTTATCTCAACTCCTCCAAGATCTAGCCCATATCCCTATACCCTACAAGTTGTGTCACTTTTATTTTTTATGATTTTATTTAACAAGTCACCGACACCAGTTAGTGGGCCATCCACTGGAGAGTGATCAACCTACTAGAAATCCACACTCTTAGTGGTTGGGGACTCATGGTCCCCTTCCATTCTAGAATATTTACTGGCTTGATTTTGTGTGGGCACCCCATAATTGCTATGAGTTTATGAATGTAACAGTCCTGTCATGTCTGGAAGTTAATGCTTTGCTATGGTCCTCCTCAATCTCTGCTTCTTCCCATCTTTCCATCCCCTCCTTTTAAAATGGTACCTGAGCCTTGCAAGGAGCATGATATAGATTTCCCATTCATAGATGAGCACTTCACAGATTTGCATTTTTACCAATTGTGTGTTTCTGGATTACCGATGCATTTTTAAAAAGACTTTCTCTGATGAGGTCTGAGAGCTCTACTAATCTATAAGCAGAAAGATAAGAATTTCTGGGGATGTTGTTAATCCCCCTTACCACACTGCTCATTATTGGAGTTCACAGGGTTTCACGACTGGATAAGACTGTTGATAACTTCCAGTGCCTAGAAGTCTGCTTAGCACTTTCCAGAAGGATGAGAGCTAGAGAGCAGAAGGAAGCTTCCTGGTCAGGACTGGCTTGATTCCTCCATGTTCTATGACCAATGTGTTTGATGTTTTCAGTAATATGGTATTGCCATGAAGTTCTGGTGGGAAACTAACAGTAATTACTATAGCTCATGCCATTTTCCTTGGGACACTTCTTATCAACAACTGAAGGAAGAACATTGCCATCTGTATGGGATTACAAGTAAACACACACACACACACACACACACACACACACACACACAAGCTTATAAAATAGGTTTCCATATGTCTTTTTCAAACACTTTTAGTGCTATCTATTTTTCCCTCAACCCTGTCTTGTCCTGTTGACTCCCAGGCCTCTCCTCACTTAAAGCTTCCTACACATTATTCCTGTTCTTCTTCATATTGCATGTGTAGAATTGGGTCTTATTGACTGTGACTCTCTGATAAATTCACTCTTGTGGTTATTTAGCCATTGAATATGTTTCTGTTTGTGTTAGTTCTTATAGCCTGAAAAGCAGAGACAAATCCTTGCTCCTTCTGCACTGTAATCACATTCAGGCAGTGTTGGTCCTACAACACAGTAGATAAAGTGGTAAAGTGGTCTTGATTGGGCGATACGTGACTCTTACTTCTACATGAGATATACATAAGGATGAAGCTTGGGCTCATGCTCCACTTGGCTCCCATCCCCTGCTTTCCTTCACTCCCCATTCCCACAGCAAAGAGTTCTTGGCCTACATATTCTACCCTAGTAACTTGGGAGCTTCAATGTGGCTAGATCCATCCTTAAAGCTCTACTTCCTTATCTAAAGCAGGACTCTGGACTCTTCCCAGTGAAGACTGATCTTCAGAGCCACATGTGTTGTCCGCTTCTAACCAGCCTCTGTTCACATACTGCATGGAGTATGCCCAGCTCTTGCTCCTACTTTAGTGTACTTCTTTGAGGCCTTGTGGTTGCTTTGTCTGGAGGTTGCTATGACTGAATTGTGTCTCCTCAACACTTGAATATTGCTGGTCCTTGTGGTAGAGTCTTGTAATCCCAGCTATTCAGGAGGTTGAGGCAGAGGATTTGGAGTTCAAGTCCTCACTGGGCTAGAGGTAAATTTAACACCAAACTAGGCACACCTGGTGTCAAAAATAAAAAGTAAAGTTTGGGCCGAGGCTCTAGTTCAGTTATAGAACACTTGCCTAGCATACATATGACATTAATTTTCATCCTTAGCAACACAGGCATACACACGCACACGCACATACACAAACACACACAAAGACACATACATGGACACACAATTGCTCATATGTTGAAACATTGCCCCCAATATGATAATATTTAGAAGTGGGTCCTTTGGAAGGTAATTAGGTTTAGGTGAGGCACTGATGGTGGGATTTCATGTTCAGATTAGTGTCCTTACATGTCAGAGAGTTACTCTCTCTCCAGTCTTCTCTCTCCCCTCTTCCTTTCTCTCCTTCTCTTTCTGACACAGTGAGAATGTGTCAGGATGAAGCGTGGGTTCTTCTTAGCCACCAGGACCTTGAGCTCCCAATGCCCAAAGCCAGGAGGCATGTCCCATCCCCAGCGCTAACTAGCAACCAAGGCCACAGGACTAGAGATAGAATTAGTGAAAGGAGCAGAAAGACAGGAGGATTTTGAGAGGTCAAAGGGGCGCAGTTGTGGAACCCTGGCAATGGTCTCATTAGGGAAGAGGTGACAAATCCCCACTATTTAGCAGGCATCCACCAAGAATGTGGGCATCTAGTGGTTAGGCATTTTGTGCTTCTCACCTTGTCGAGGTGTATGGCTATACTCTTGACCAGGAAGGGACCTAGGGTGGGGAAGTCCACATGTGGGAAGCACTGTCAGGTGTGAGGCAATCAATTGGAGTCCCTGTACAGAGCCTGTTCAGGTTGTTTCTCCTGTACTCCCATCAACAGCTTGGGGCATGTGGGTCCACAGAACATAGGAACCAGTTCATTTAGTTTAGGTTCCACTTCTGTCCATGCTCAGGGTGCTCCTTTGGAACCAATCTTCCTACAGATACCAACTACAGACTTAGGGAGAAAAACAAAGCAAAACAAAATAATGCAACTCCTCACATGTGAAGGTACTGGGGAGCTTTCTGAAGCAGACACAACCTGATAGTAGATGTCTGCTTGGGAGCTGGCGGGGGGTGGGTGGTGGGGGAAGCCATTGCTGGGTGGGTAGAGAACAGATCTGGTGAGCTGCTTTCCTTAAATTAAAATAGACTTGTATCGAATCTCCTTCCCTTTCTTCTCTCAGCTCTTCCATGTTCCTTCCCCTTTGCCCTCTCTCAAATGCACGGCCTCTGTTTCTTTAATTGCTCTTCATATATTTATAATGTACAAATACAACCTGCTATATTGTTATCTGTAGTATATGTTTTTAGGGCTGAGCATTTGGTGTTGGATAAGCAATTGGTATCCTCTTCCCTGGGGAAGCCTTTCTCCTGCCTCAGTGTTACTTAGTGTACTTTAGTTCTTTGTGTAGGGTCGAGGCTCCATGGGGTTTTCCTTTCCATGGTAGCATGTTTATTTGGATGACCTTTTTGTTTGCATAGTTGCTAGCCTAGGGTACTTCTAGTGGTGCCTAAAGCTCCAGTGGAAACATACAAGTCTTTATATTATGATCAACAACAACAACAACATCTGTGTTCAGGGCAATTTCAGCCACTACTAAATTAGGAGCAGGCCATAGAGAAAAGTGAGACAGAGAGAAACTTTAGACCTAACAGATAAATACAGATGGATCTTTGGCTGACCCTGAGGAGTGTATGTGTGGCAACTACAGGGTTCGATTTGTGAGACGTGTGTGTGTGTGTGTGTGTGTGTGTGTGAATGATGTGTATGTGGAGGACAGATGTTGATGGTGGGTGTCATCCTCAATCTCTCCACCTTCTTTTTTGAGGCAAGAACTCTCCCTAACCCTGGAACTCAGTGATTTGGTTAGCCTTGCTGGCCCGGGTGCCCTACAGATCCACTTATCTCTACTCCCTAGGACTGCTGTTACAGATGTACAGTGCCGCATCCCATCTTTTATGGACATACTGGGGATCTGAACTCAGGTCTTCATATTTACACAGCAAGACATTACTGACTGGGTTATCTCTTCAACCCCTGTGGAAGGCCATACTGATGACATAGCATGTCTTCCTGATAGTGAGCATCTTACATGTACCATATTTTGTGCAACATGACAACATGCTGGGAAGCCTTAGTCTGAGTTTTACCTAAAGGAAAGTCTCACAACAACCACAACTGCCTTGGGCAGTGAACTCAGAAAGGAGTAGTTAAAGAAAATTAAAATGACATTGAGACCAAGGAGAAATAAGGTGAAGAGCACTGTGCAGTTTGTTTCTGTTTAAGACTGTCTATTTGATTCTGCATAAACTACGCCTTGTGACTAGGTAGATGAGAGGGGAAAGGGGAAAGACTGCATCCAAGATTTCTATCTACTGTCAGTGAGGGGTTGTCTCGAAAGAGGTGGCTGTGAGTGTTTATACGGCTAAGTCCTGCCACATCCCATGCCCATGTTCCTACTAGGAATCCATGGTGGGTGGTATGAAGCTCACAGTGAGAGTACAAGGTGAAAGGTCTCACTTGCCATATGACTTCGGTGTCTGACTTTATCTGTTGAGCCTCTGTTTCCTCACCTATGACAAGGAACCGAGCAGTTCTTTTAATGCCTATTTGAGAGCATTCAGAATTCAGAACAAACTATCTTTTATCTTAAACTCTGCCTGACTGAATTAACCTGGCCCAAAGTTAGAGCCCCAGGCAGGGCCTACATCCAGGATGCTGATTCTCTTGTTGTACAACCTTAGTCAAGGCCTTCTTATGTATGGCCAACCCAGACTTAAGCTCTTGGTACTTCTCATGAGGGTACCTACATCAGACCTAATCTTCCTGTTTCCAGATTCTCCTGGTTCCAGGTCACCTTATAAGAGGAAAACATTGAGCATCAATGAAACACATTGATGCATGTGATCATACTGGGTCCTAGGAGTTTCTTTCAACGGAATCAGGATAGAGTATTTTATCTCCTTGTCCTAGATTAGGCAACTAAAGGTCATTGATTGGTTCAAGGTCACACAGATCACAGGTGGTTGAGCTGTTGCCCCAGCCCTTCACCTTCCCCTATTTAACCATCCACACTCCTCTAGAGCTCCTGCTTGCCTCTTCTCTTGAGCTCAGAACTCACAGGAAGACTTAGGTGCCCTTTCTTCTGCTCTGCCACATTCACACCCGTGCCACATAGTGTGAAGAATATTAAAAAGTTCATTTATCAACAGAGAGAGAGAGAGAGAGAGAGAGAGAGAGAGAGAGAGAGAGAGAGAGAGATTATTTATAAGGCTGAAATAAGTGCCTTCATTTTGGATCCTGGAGTCTTTTCAGATAACATGATCTTGTGTGGCCCTAAAGAGGCTCCTGCTGACTAGGATGAACAAGCCTAGGTAATTGCCTCTTCTATGTGAAGACCAATTTGTCCAGGGAAATGAACACAGTTGATGTAATCAATTAAAACCCTGAGAGTAGAGCAGCATATACAGGAAATGGAAAATAAATTGAAGCCCTCTGCCCTACTTTGCCTTCCCAAATGTCCGTGTATCTGCCAAGCCAGGTAGCAATCTCTTTTCGATTTGAGTCTGACTCTAATTTGTTAGGAGGATGATCTGACAGGGTACCTGAGGGCACAGGGCCATGGCTTCCCAGCAGATACAGGAACGAGGGCTTTTCTGGAAAAAGAGCTTCAAGGAATGTGAGCTGCCCCCTCCTTGTATATCCTTATGCTGGTAACAGACTCTCCTGAAGGGAGAGGGGCTTTGGCAGGCCCACCACTGTTCTTTTCACAGCTGCTCACTTAGGTTAGCAGTAGATGCTTATGAGAAGCTGTGGAGCAGATTCAAACAAAAGTGCTGTTGTGAAGCCATGTTGCCACCAAAGCCACCATGGTCCGGGCTAGACCTTGAGCTCTGTCTTGCCTTTTCATCCTCATTTTATAGCTCTGTACTCTTTCAGGAAGCCTCCCTGCCTCCTGTAGCACAAAGAAGCTCAAACAGCTGATGCTCTGTATTACATAGTCTGTTTATATAGCCTGTATTATATAGTCTATTTATGGGATTGTAGTTTTATTTTTCTGGCCTGCTTCTGGCAACTGTGACACAGGCCAGGCTTCCCAACTCCTGGAGGTCTCTGCTTGCTGGGAGCTCACTGTATCAGGGAAAGCATGTACATACACAGTACTGTGAGGATCCAATTACTAGACCAACACAGTTGAATAGTGTACTGGCTAGTTTTGTGTGTCAACTTGACACAAGCTGGAGTTATCACAGAGAAAGGAACTTCAGTTGAGAAAATGACTCCATGAGATCCAGCGGTAAGGCATTTTCTCAATTAGTGATCAAGGGAGGAGGGCCCCTTGTGGGTGGTACCATCTGTGGGCTGGTAGTCTTGGGTTCTATAAGAAAGCAGGCTGAGCAAGCAAGCAAGCCAGTAAGAAACATCCCTCTATGGCCTCTGCATCAAGCTCCTGCTTCCTGACCTGCTTGAGTTCCAGTTCTGATTTCCTTTCATGATGAACAGCAATTGGAAGTGTAAGCTGAATAAGCCCTTTCCTCCCCAGCTTGCATCTTGGTCATGATGTTTGTGTAGGAATGGAATCCCTGACTAAGACAAATAGCTTCAGTGCTTTTCAACACACCTTCATAGGGTAGAGACATGAGACCATTGCCTTTATTATTAATTTCCTGCTCCCTACAGTCTTGTTATATAGTATAGTCAGCCTTGAACTTTGATCCTACTGCCTCCTGAGTAGGGGATTACAGAGGTATACCAGTCCATGCTTTGCTCTGCCTTCTGTTCTGTGATGAGGAATTTAGGGTAAGTATCTGTGGTTTTAAGTTCCCTCAGGACCCTCTATGAAGCTGGTGATATATGCAAGTGTGTTGTAGGCAGCTTCCCCAGCTTCTTGGTTATGAAGAAATCATTTGTAGTTGTAGATGACCAAAAGGCCTACCAGGCTGTGAGGGTTGGTTTTAGTCGTCAACTTGACACAACCTAGAGTCACCTGGGAGACTAGAGTCACCTAGAGACAAAGGGCAGATATCAAAATGGTCATCATGAGATATTGGGTGCATCTCTTCTCCCTTTCTTCCTAACCCTTGCTTTCCATGTAGGAGTTCCCTGGCTTCTCTGTTAAGTAGGTGAGTGCTCACCTTTCAGAAGGGAATCTATAGGTACCTAACAAAGTGGAAATGCCACCAGGGGCCCAGGAGTCATGGTTTTATTTCAGAGAATTGACTACAGAAATCCAGGGAAGTTCCTGAGTAACCTCCCAGGCTACAAAATGGCACAAAGACCCCTGACCACGCTCTTACCAATGAAGTATCCAGGGACTGATAAGCCTGATGACAGAACAAATTGATCCATTATTGTCAGGAATAACTGAGCTCTTGGAAGCCACCTGAGAGTTGGAATTTTCATCTAGGAAGCTAAGGCTTGTAAATTTGATGACTTATCTTTTGGCTCCTTAAGCACATAGAGTATATCAGATTCTTAGCTAGGATTTCACAGAGAGGTCTGTCATTCCACTTACTGTGTGGCTTTCCCTGAAGAGACATGAACAGACATCTATTAGACACAGATAGGGCACCAATGACAGACAGGAGAAATCATTCCACTCCAGCTGAGCTTGGTGAATGAAAGAGTTGATTTGGGTTACTTATAGGAGCCTGGGTATTCATGGAAGACTTTAAGAACAGCAGCCATGCCATCAAAAAGCCCAGCCAGCATGGATGGTGACTCCAGGAAGCTGCATCTCTGGAGCTCCCTACACATAAGTTGCAGAGCTCTCTGAAAAGAGTCCCTTCTCTCCACTAATTATTTACTGCATTTAACTTATCTGGATTCTTTGGGACTCTTGTAACTTTCCTGATCTTCCTAGGCCTTACAAGGACACATGCTACAGTGTACATATGGGAGGTCAGAGGACAACTGTCCAGAGTTGGCATTCTACTTCTGTCATGAGTGTATGGGGACTCAAACTCAGGCCATCTAGCTTGGTGATAGGATGATGGGTATTTCTATCTGCTGAGCATTTTCTTGCCCCCTATTTTCCTGAGTCTTGTGAGCTTCTCCTCCCTCCAGGAGAGAATGTTTTAATGATAAGAAATACCTGAATATACTCCTTTACCCAACTTTCAGGTTTGGAATCTCATGCTTCCTGGAAAGCTGAGATGGTGGAGGACTGAGTAGAAGAACTTGTCTTATTCCACTACCTTCAACAATGCTAGTGATCTGACTTCAGTGATGCTTGTCCATGAAGGGGTATGTAAAGACAGATCAGATGGCTACAGCACCTGCATCCTTCGGTGGCAATTTTACTGCAGAACACCCTCTCAATGATCAAGACCTTTAGCCTCCATGGGAAGAAGGGAAACATGTTTCTTATTTGTTTTCCAACATGGACAGATTCAAAGTGGCTGTGTCTAGCTTCAGTGGACAAGTATGATTGACAGGCCATTGAATCTGCCAGGCCAACAGGAAGAAGGGGTGAGCCATGTATTTAAGGGTCTTGCGGTCAGAGTCAGTAGTTAGAATGATATACAGAAACATCCTAGGAATGGGATGTTGCTTAAAAATCTGAGTGGTTTTGACAGGCCAAGTTGATTTAGTCCCCAGTGGCTCAAGCTGTCTTCATTCTATAGTGGTGGTAAGTGGGTAACAGTAACAGGTTTTTACTGGCTATCCTGTTCTTCCAAAAATATCAGTTGGCTTTTATGTTCTACACTAAGTAGGTTGAGACTATTCTTAGAAGAGTAATAGAATCAATATCCTTTGAAGGAAATCATTAGCATTTCTGATTGAAAGACTTTGAATGTTGCCACTACTGGGCCCCAGCTCAGTGCTCTGAAACAGCCATATTTGTGCTCTAGAAGATCCTAAGGGCTCTAGATATCTTTAACTGAGCAGTTGTGCTTGACCATAGAAAGATGCAGGAGCTGGAACCTATTGTAACAAGAAAGGTATTGAGACAATAAAAAGGTAACTGTTTTTCTGGTCAGTCTCTTGGCATCAAGAATATTACTGGAGTGATCATCACTTTATTATTGCTCCTTCTTCAAAGCCCACTCAATATCAAAATAAAGCATATGGCTATGGGAGCAATAAAAGGGGAAAAGAGGCATCTACAGAAGATGCAGCTGCAAAGGGAATGGATTAACAACAGGGAGATTTTTCAGAATCAAAAGCACAGAAAATGAAATCCACATCCACTAAGAAGAAGAAAGCAAGGTTTAAGATAGAATCTCCTGAAGAGGAGGGCATGAGATAAGGCCAAGGCCAAGAGCACTGGGTGAGAACGTGCAGCAAGAGCAGTATTTGTCTCCCTAGTGTCTTCTCTGAAACAGCACAAACACTGTGATGGAAGGAAGCAGCTTTGCTTACTGGAGAAATGCCCAGTTAAACATACTGCTGAAACAGCTTAATGAAAACACAGCAATAGAAAGCCTCATAATGGACAGTGAGAATATGCTTCACCTGCCTTCCTTACTTTACTTCCAGAATGCCAATAGACAAGGCTATACATTCCTAAGCAGAGATGGGAGGACAATTCCGTTGGGATATTGGCCAGTCCCAAAAGAAGGCCAGCAGAAACTGGCACTTGCTAGCTCCTAAAAACTTTAGTTCCCACCAGATAGCCTTACACTGAAACCTAGTAAGCGCTAAGACTTTCCCATACATATTAGACTTCTAACAACATCTTAGTGTACATTCTCATTATGAAGAGATAGGCAAGGGGCCCCAGTATTTACAGAAAGCTTTTTAACTGGAAAGCAGAAACCAATCTGTGCTGCCATCACCACCACCAAAACCAAACGACAAGCAAAAAGAAACTCAAAGACAAAACAGAATGCTGAAGAAAAACTGGAAGATTAAAATTAGTATTCTCAGTTTCACAAAAGGAAATGGATTCTTCCTTTGGGCCAACAGGAGGAGCATGGCCCTGTTGGTACCTTCTGAGACCAATTTTCAATTTCTGTCTCTAGAAATGTAATATAATATTTTTCCATAGTTTAAAACACACACTTATATAATATTAATATACATTAATGTCCCTAGAGGAGTATGTTATGTCAAAACCGCTAACTCTATGCTGTCTGATACAGTATCTATGTGATACTGTAGAAAATAGAGAAACTATGCTGACAATAAGATCAGTGGTTGTCAAGGATTGTAAGGGAGGGGGATGGTACAAGAGAGCGTGGGGGATTTTAGAACACTGAAACTACTCTGTGTATAATGCTAAGAACAGACTCTGTTTGTCCACATCTATAGACTGTACCACAGCAAGAACAAACTCTCATGTGAACTATGGGGTGATAATGATATGTCACTGTGGGTTAATTGATTATTATAAGTGAAGAATATTGATAAGCTGAGAGGCTTTGCCTATGGTAAAACCTCTCTAATTTTCAAGTTTGCTACAAAGCTAGATCATTATAAAATAAATTTATCAAGATAACAAAAAATAAGATGCTACAGAAAAGAAACAAACCACAGTTCTACAAAAAAAATATAGCAGAAATTTTAAAAAGTAAAATGTTTAAAGATAGAGCTGAGGAAGTATCTCAGAAATTATAGTTAAAAGTAAAATGTTTAAAGATAGAGCTGAGGGAGTATCTCAGAAATTATAGTTGACAAATAGATGGGCCATTAGACAGAAAAGACATATGAATTCAGACAGTCCGATATCTGATTTGGGATAAGTTCAGAAGGAGGTAATAGGGAAGGCAGGCACAAGATTGTTGCAGGGATTCTACAACGCACGGACCCTAATATTGAAGCTTCCACCACCCTGGGATCCACCAAATGCTAAACAACTACATTGGAAATAAATTAACATCATTATGAGATTTCAAAACATTGGAAATAATGAGATCCTAAAACCATAAAAATATGACCAAATTCCAAAGGTCTTGGATACTGAAGTGTTTGGCTTTCCAATGGTCCCAGGGAGCAGTGCCCTCATCATTCTTAGAGAAAATAATCTACACTTAGAAGTCTATCCTCAGCTGGGCAGTGGTGGTGCACGTCTTTAATCCCAGCACTCGGGAGGCAGAGGCAGGCTGATTTCTGAGTTCGAGGCCAGCCTGGAGTGAGTTCTAGGACAGCCAGGGCTATACAGAGAAACCCTGTCTCAAAAAAACCAAAAAAAAAAAAAGTCTATCCTCAGTCAATTCATTAATCAACTTTGCAGAGAGAATAAAGAAATCTTTACACACACGAAAGGCCTATAAAATTGTGTCATATATGCTACATCTCAGGAAGATAATTAAACATTATTTCCATCAAAATGAGGACAAAAAATCTCAGAAAGAGAAAGCCATGTGTAGGAAATAGGAAAAAAGGAAAAAGAGTTCCCAGGATGATGGCTATAATTATGTGTTGTGTTTAACTATTCTGAGAGGACACAGAGTCTTTAGAAAGTTTAGGCCATGGAGAAGTGATAGGTACATTATGAAAAAGGAAGCAAAAGTGAGGAAATTATTAGCCTTAAGGGGAAATTTTTGTCTGAGGAAAGAGAAATTAAACACAATTATAGTGCACTGACTGGCTTTGTTCTGAACTATATTCAAATAGTGATAATGACCAAAATACCAAACCTTGATTTAAGTTTTTAAAAAAGGAGTTTGGGGTAGACAAGAACAGTATGTGGGGGTGGCCTGAGAGGGTTAAATCCTTATCTTCTCCAGTGTATGAACACCATCAATAGCCACAGGCTGCATAGAAACATGGTAGCACTGACAGAAGTGGAAGACTAGGGAGAGTTGCAGTGTCTTTCTTCGTGATGTAGAGGTTGGGAATGGGGGGGCAGTGGGGCAAGAGACACTGCTTCCATTTAAGCATGGTATCAGGGTTGACTTTTAAATTATTTACTAGGCCAGTGAGACTGTTCAGTAGGTAAAAGCACTTGGCATGCAAGTCTGACAAACTGAGATAATGTTCAACAACCCAAGGAAAGAGAACAATTCCTGAAAGGTTTCCCCTGACATTCACATTGATGTGCACATGCTGACATGTAGTCACACACATAGTAAATATAAAATTTAATTAAAATATTTATTGTTCTTATTTTTCTAAAAATTACACATTAAATAACACATGTATGTCATTTGTGTGTATATGAATGTGCATGTATGACATGAAAGCAAAAGGAGACTAGGGTGGGAAGACATAACTAAGAAAGGGAAAAGAAGGAAAGAGGATTAAAAGGAAGGATTAGGACAGTGGATATAGTTTCAACTGAAGAATCTATAATTCATGGGTGTCCCACATTTTGGCTTCTCTGCACCATATTAGATGTAAAAGAATCGACTTGGGTCACACATTAAATACACAAATGCTAACAAGAGGTGATGGGTCAAAACTGTCTGCGTAGAACTTTCCTGATGCCCAACACTACCTCACACAATAATTCTATTTCTACGGATCCCCATTTAGAGTATCATTTTTAGTCATCAAGGAGGTACCAAGTTTGTGATCATTAATAAAGAAAGTATATCTAAGTAATACAACTTTATTGATCTTTAAAATATTTTATCACAAAAGGAAAAGAAAATAGGACAACAGTAAAAGTAGTGGTATATTTGGCATTGTCTTGCTCATCAATGTCTAGTTCAATGAAAGTAGTTGTTATTTTGTGAATTCTCATGGTACATATCAGATAATTTAGTTGTTATAAATCATAAAATACTTTGCACATTAATTTTTTAAAGTGTGTATGTGTGTGTGTGTGTGTGTGTGTGTGTGTGTGCGACCACATGTCTGGTCCATACTACAGGTGTATAGGTCAGAACACAACTTTTGGGAGTCAGTTCTTTCCTCCCATCCCTCATTCCTCCAAGGATCAGAGAAGACTTGAGCAAAACTGTTTTCTAGCCACAACAGAACCTCGGCACTGTGAACAGCAACAGTGGTTGCTGCAGGAGATCAAAGTAGTTCATGAGCTCCACCCTGACCCCTAACTGAGAAGCTATGGACAGTTAATGGCTTCTTGAGGAGGAAGTGTCTCAGTTATTTTTAAGAGTGTGGTTCCTGGTAGGTTGACATTAATCATCTGTAACATATTTGCACGTATATTTTTTGAGGAACTTTTGAATGATACTTCATTAAATGTTAACCTTGGGCAGCAATTGCACTATATTCTATTAATTTTATAATTTATTTTCTCTTTCTAAACTTAGAACTGTTTAATTTGCATGCACAGCATTGGGTTTCACTGTAGCCTTATCAAATATAATTTGTTTTTGTTGAAAACTCCTCCCTCTTCTCTCTAACCCCTGTCATCCCTTCTTGTGACCTTCCTCCCCCAGTCTCCCTTCTGCTTTCACGTCCCTTATGTCCTATTGTACCCGGACACATATTTTTCTCTCTGGTGGTCTCCTACCTAGTTTCAGAGCTTACACATATGCTCATCCCTACTTATTTACACAGAGCTGGGCATTATAAGCTGGGGTTCACATATAAGAGATAACATATGGCTTCTGTCTTCCCAGGTTTGTTACCTTGCTTATAATAATTTCAAGATTCATCCATTTCTTCACAAGTTTCATAAGTTCTTTTTTCTTTACAGGTGAATGAAATTCCATAATGTGTATATTTATTTCATTTCCACTATCCATCAATCAGCTGATGAACATTTAGGCTGCCTCTATTTCTTACTGTTATTAATAATACAAATAAATATGTCTATGCATGTATTTCTGTAGTAGGATGCATAGTTCTTTGGATACGATTTACACATGGCTCATAAAGTAGTTCTAGTTTAAATTTTTTGACAAATATCCATACTTATTTCCGTAATGGCTGTACTGGTTTATACTCCTACCTGGAGTAAAAAGAGACCCATCTTTCCCCATATGCTAACAAGGATTTGTTGTTATCTCTTTTCTTTGTGATAGATAATCTGATAGAGGTGAGATGGAATCTCAAAATCCTTTTAATTTTCGTTTCTGATGGCTAACAACATTGAACGTTTTTAAAAGTACTTATTGCTCATTTCGTCAGCCTGTTTATTGATTGATGTGTTTGGGAGCTCTTGGTGTTTAGGTTTTTTTGTTCTTACAGTTCTTCATGCATTCTAGTTATTAGTCCCTCTCTTGCACTCACCATTGCTGCTGTACCATCAGTAGCAATACCAAATATGTTGATAATGGACAAAGAAACCCACTCTGATATATTTTTGCTGTTTCATATAAATCTTTTGATCTTTTTTGATTTTTAAGACTTTTGAAAAAAACATTGACATGGGGCAGATTTTATTAGAGAATTAATAGTAGTATTTAATTCTGCATACTGAGCCTTTGCTTTTACATCCTTTTAAAAATTAATTAATTAATTTACTTTACATCCTGATTGCATCTTCTTCTCCCACCTTTCCTTCCAGTCCCTCTCTCTTACCCCTCTTCCCTCAGTCCCCCTTCCTCACAGAATAGTAGAGTCCTAAACTCCTAGGGATATCAACCAATTTGTCATATCAAGCTATAATAATATCTCCCCCCCTTAAGACTGGGTGAGGCACCCCAGTACTGGAAAAGGGTCCCAAAGGCAGGCAACAGAGTCAGAGATAGCCCCTGCTCCTGCTGTTAGGGGTCCCACACGAAGACCAATCTGCATATCTGTTACATTTGTCTTTTAACGGCACTAAAGAAGCAGTTTCTTCAGTAATATTATATTCTCACAAAATGTTAAGTTGAAATCTATCACCAAAGAATGAAGTGTGAAATTAGTAGCTATACTCTCCAAATTAGTTTCACTGGAATTTTGATTTGCTTGGCTATATTCTGGTAAGAAAAACTGATTTCAGAAAACTCAAAACTCCTTCTCAGAGACCACTATTCCTGCCACACTCTATACCTTGCTTAATATACTTACAATAAATAAATAGTTTGATTAATTTTTAAAAATGCATGTGTATTTGTGTGAACGTATGTCGTATGTGTGAGCATGTGTATGTTAGGGTTGTGTGTGTATGTGTGTGTGTGTGTATGTGTGTGTGTGTGTGTATGCGTGCGTGCATGTGCACGTTTGTATGGGTGCCTATGGAAGCCAGAAGAGGATGCTACATCCCTTGGAGCTGACGTTACAGGCAGTTGAGAATGTCCCCATGTGGGTGCTGGGATCTGAACTCAGGTCCTCTGGAAGAACAGCATGAGCTCTTAACAACTGAGTCATCTCTCCAGCCACTTGATTTGTTTGTTTGTTTTAAGATATGCTACCACATTACCAGCTTTTACAATGAAATCTATCTCAACTGTAATTGTTATCGATATTCAGAAATATGACACATACACACGCACACACACACACAAATCATGCTTTAAATAAGTTTACAATTTTGTGTTGGGTCACATTTATTGCTATCTTGAGCTGTGGACTGGACACCTCTGGTTTATGACAGCCCTAACAATATGTATAATGAATATATAAAAATAAAAATTAAAAAAGATTTTAATCAAGGAACAAAATAGTCCCTTGATGCAGATGAGTCATTCAAGTATACCGCTCAGTTGACACTTGTATGTCAAGAGTAAGTATTCTAGCAATTTGACCAAGTAACAAGCTAGCTCAGATTGATACTGGATACAGGTTGGCTTATTTTGACATTTGGCTTCCTTTCCATGCTGTTGAGTAAAGCAATTCTCTTGCAATCTGCTCAGAAAGCAGTTTCCACCCAGAGAGAAGGGGCTGGTCCATGATTCCATCACAAAACACAACAGGGTGGGACTGGGTCTGTGTTTCGGACTCCTTGTATGTAAGGGGGAGTAAGTATGTGTGTTTTCTCTATTTGAGTTTCTAAGATAGAGTCTCTCACTGAGCCTGGGGATCACTGTTTCAATTAGACTTGGCTAGGTAATGAGTCCCCAGGGTCCACCTATCTCTCTGTTTCCCAGCTCTGGGATAACAAGCATGTATCATCACCATGCCTGATATTTTACATGAGTGATAAGAAACCAGACTCAGGCCCTCATGCTTATATAACAAACACTTTAATTTACCCACTGAGCAATGGGTCGATTCCAGTGTGTCTGGTGCTACCCTGGGCCAATGGTCCTGGTTTGTTTAGAAAGGCAAGCTGAGCAAGCCATGAGGGCAAACCACTAAGCAGCACTCCTCCATAACTCTGCTTGAGTTCATACCTCCGGGTTTCTACTCTGACTTCTGTCAGTAAATGGACTATAATGTGGAAGTGTAATAGAAATAAACCCTTTCACCCCAAATTGTTTTTGCCATGGTGCTTTATCACAGCAATAGAAACACTAACTAAGACAGGGTTGAAACTAGAGCAAGACTTTATGGATAAAAGTTCCTGAAATGGTAAGATTGAGGTGAATTGTCATTATTACAACAAACTTTTGAGATATTTATATATTTCCATGTAGCTATAAGAGAGAAACCATGATACCATGCACCCACTTCCTCCACAATGACAACATATTAAAAACTGTAGGGTTATGTGGTGCTAGGATTTGAACCCAAGACCACATGCATGCTGGAGTAGCACTCTACCAACTGAACTGTATTTCCAGATCTCGTAGTTCTTTCCTTTTTTGGTTCCTGAGTAGCAATCTATAGAATGGTTGTCGCAAAGCTGGCGCAGTTGTGTTTCTCCTGGGTGAGTCACTTAACCCTCAGTGCTTCAGGTTACCCCTTCCAGATGTGGATAATAATAGTGCTTGCTTCCTGGGACAATTGGGTTCCCATGAATTCCTATTTTGAGAGGTGGGAACAGAATATATGCTGTGTGAGTGTCACTTAAATATAATACAAGTACATGGCTTTAGGAAATCACCCTGAATGTGAAGAAGCAACAAAAATATTTGCTGTCTTGATTAACACAAAGATGCTTGAATTTGGTCTGAAAGCCCCTACGTTGTAGAAGCCCATTCAGATGAACTGAATGAGTAGTCTGTGGGGCGTAAGTGGAAAGACACTTGTAATTGATTCCTGTTGTTCAACCTTCCTTTGATTTGATTTCAAGCAGGAGTTCAGTTGTCAGCTCTTTTCCAGCCTCCTGAGTATTGGGTCCTTCCCCATGTTCTTGGATTCAAAGCCATTCATTTCTCATAGCACAGCACTGGAAGCTCCACTGCCCATCGTCCAAGTCCTACTCAAAACAGCTGCTGTACTCAGAACATGAAAGAGCAGGTGGTCAAAGCAAATGTATAGCTCAAGGGAAACAAGCAGGTCGAACTCTTTACTGAGCTAAGGATGTCTCACCCATGAAATCTCAACAACATAGCTGCCTAAATGAGGCCTGCATAATGACAACACCATGAGTCTACATGCAAATGAGGATAGGAAAAAAATCTCACAAGGTCAAATTCCTAGATGAAGAGCTAAATTCAGTCAATGGCCTCTGAGTGAGAGACAATCAGTCTTATCCAAGGACAAGGGCCCTGATAGGGTTGCTCAAACCAAAGTGGTCAGTTTTAAACACATATACATATGACTAAGACAAGTGGGCCCATACCTTTCATTGTATATGAAAGTATATGTATATGGGGTATTTGGGTGTGTCCACTAGTTAGTTATTATAGAAGAGGTCATGAACTTGAGAGGGAATTACACTGACACTTGAGACATGGAAAGTTGGAGACTTAGGGTTGGAAATTAGGTAAATGATAGTGCTCATATATGAAATTCTAAAAAAAAATATTATAAAAGAAGAGTGACATGTGCGTTATGAGACATGTATTCTGGATCCAGTGGGACCAGCTCATCAATCTCTGCTCAAAGAAGTCCAGTGGTTTTAGGAGGGAGAATGAGCAGCTCCTGGGTTTACCGAGTTACATTTACACTTACTTCTACCCAGCATTGGCCATGTAGAGAGAGATCTGGCCTCTCTCTCCAATTGGATAGTTGAAAAACTGGGAATTTGAAAGCTGAGTTGCACAGGGGAAAAATTGGGAACTAATCTGGGCCAGAAGGGTTTGTGGTGCAAATTGCATTTCTCTGTTAATTGTCATCTGTTAATTACATTAGAAAAAGGGTAGAAAAGCAGAAACTCTTCTGCCATTCCATCCTGAGGAAAGCCAATGTGCAGGGTGTGCATGGCTCAGTGAGCCATGCACAATTTCAAGACACAGAGGAACACATTGAAACACACTGCTGTATATTTAGAGATAATGGAGATTTTCTTTCTTAAGGCTTGATATAAACTTTGATTGCATAGCATTTCTTTAATTTGTTGCTATTCAAGAAAACCCTGAGAACATTGTGGTGAGCAATGCCTAGCTTTTTCATTTGCATTTTTCATTTGCATATTTTAATTTGCCTGACTAAAGCTCCACACACACCTACATGGACAATCCCCCTAGGAGTGGAAAGAATATTTTTTCAGGATAAGTAATGTTTTTTATGGTTGTGGAGTTGACCAGCTGAATTTAACCATTGAAGGGGCTGAGAAAAATGTGTCCTGGAGAACATACAGATGGCTTGTCCCTATGCCAGCCTGCCCATACCACTCCCAAAGAACAAAGAATCTGTGACAGACCCCCATCTAGCCTGAAATTTTTTCCCTCTCTGGTATTTCTTATGTTGAAAAAACACAAGGTCCTAGAAGAGGAGGTCATCACAGAAGCTTCACCTGAGCAACTGTGGAAGGGTAGGAAGACCCTGGAAACCATTTCCTTCTTTCTCTGTAGAGCCAGCCAGTTCTAGATCCCTTATATCTTCTTATTCTCCTGAACTATGTTGTTCTTTTCTTGGGGATAGAACCAGAAACAGAGCATTGGATTCATGCTCCATGAGACTGCTTCATGGCTTCCTGTTTGAGTGTATGGAACAAAACAAACCCAGGACCCATACTGCTGGGATATCAATAGTTAATTTTATCTCTTCATATAATTATGGGTAATAATAGGGAAAACTTATGAACAATCTTTAGCCTTCTCTAGAATGTGTTCTCTGTAAGACTCAAAAAAATAAACCTATGATCATGACTGCCCAGCCCTGAAAGTGTAGCTTTCATGGGTCATCAAAGAAGTTTCTTTTTGCTACAAATCGAGATTTTTACAGAGATCCCCAACTGTTCCAAATGCAGAGCATAAGTGTTTACGGGATGCCAAATGCAACTGATACTTCTAGAACTCTATCACTACACCCAAGACTTCAGCGTAATTCCAAGTTAGGTGGAAAGAGTATAAGAACAGAAAGCCCACTGAGAGATAGTATCTTCTAGACACGACAAGGAACATGGTCACATAAACAAGTCTTGCATCATGACCACACCAGTTGATACTGCAGTGTGGATGGGGGAAATCTCCCAAGGTCCTACCCCTAGCTAAAACATGGGACAAGTACCCATGGATTATCCAGTCCCAACTGGTTGGCCCTCAACACATGTACGTATGAGAAATACTAAATGGAACACATACACACAAATACACACACACACACACACACACACACACACACTAGGGAGTCAAGAACAAGGAGCAAGGAGGAACATGGGATGAGTTGAGTGGGGAAAGAAAGGGTGGGAATAATGGCTATACGGTACTCATGTAAAAAATTCTCAAAAATATAAAATATTTAACTTAAAGATCATGTATTAGTTATGTATTCATTGTGTGGAGCACAATATGCACTCCTAGGAATTCTGTCATGTCAGATTTTGTACCTGGAGCCTTATCTTCTTAAGGGCCTCTTCAGAACAGCATCAAGGTTGACATTTGTGTGCTTGTGACAGTAGATTAGAAGATTTGAAAGGGTGGCTGAAAGTTGAGAGGCCTGACAGAGGACAGAGAGAGCTGAGGACCCTGTACCTTGTCTTGGACCCTGGTATGAAGGGATAATGGTGCCCCTAGAAAGTGTTCTACTCCATATCTGGACACTCTCTTCAAATTTACCTGTTGAACTGCTGTTCATCTAGCCCATCCTATGTACAACCTGACAGACAATGAAACACAAAGATAAGCAAGATACTTACTGCTCTGCCTCATGGAGCTGACTGCATTAGGGAAACTGAGTTTGTAAGTTTATAAGTGATTGTAAACAATTCAAATAGCCAGATTTATTACAGACAAAAATTCCACAGACCGATTTTAACGTTGTCTTATTCTATTTAGGATGCTCTAACAGAAACCACAGACAAGGTGCTAACAAACAGATGAAATGTATTTATCAATTATGGAGGCAGGATAATCTAGATCAGACAGCTATCACAGTAGAATTTGGATAAAAATCTCTTTTGGGTTGTACACTGCCAAGTTCTCATTATGTCCTTATGTGATATAAGAGGTACAGGAGCACCATGAGACATCGTTTACAAGGGCACTAACATTCCTTAGGGCTCCACCCTCCTGACTTAATAACTTTGCTTTGAGTTACCTGCTCCTGGTGCTTGAGGGCTGAGATTTCAACAGATCGATATTTCTTCTTATTTAGTTTTTCTTCATAATCATAAATGTAATTTTGCAATCCAGCTAGACTTGAGGGGAATGAAGAGAATGTGGAACCCAAAGAACTTCAGTGAGAGCAGAGATTACAGGGTATTGTGAGCAGATGGGTCGAGGCACCTTCCTGAGCTACAGAATGAATGGTCTGGTGGGCAAGATGCCCACAAGTCAAAAGAAATTAGAGTTGTCCACAGTCGGAAATGGTGATCTTCTTGGTGGTCTTACCATTCCTGGACCCAAACTGCTTCATGGCTTCCACAACGTTCATGCCTTCTTTCACCAAAGACCACATGCCTGCCATCAGTCCAGTCATTCTGTCTTGGCAGTGCAGATAAAAAACTGGGAACCATTTGTGTTTGGTCCAGCATTTGCCATCGGCAAGACCTTTATGCTTCAGGATGAAGTTCTCATCCTCAAATTTCTCTCTGTAGATGGATCTGCCACCGGTGCCTTTATGGTGTGTGATATCACCACCCTGGCACGTGAATCCTGGAATAATTCTGTGAAGGCAGGAACCCTTACATCCAAACCCTTTCTCTCCAGTGCTCAGAGCATGAAAGTTTTCTGCTGTCTCTGGAACTTTGTCTGCAAACAGCTCAAAGGAGATGCGGCCCAAGGGCTTGCCATCAGCCATGATATTGAAGAAAACTGTGGGGATGACCATGGCTGCAGCAAGCTGCAACAGGCGGCAGCAGCGTCTGCAAAGCCTCAACAGATCTATTTTAAGAGGACATTAGCATTTAGAGACTGGCAGAAGCTAAGGCAATCTTTCATATAATTATGACACATATTTTTATACATAAAAGAAGCTTCTAATTGCAGAAACTAAAATGAAAACAAGAAGCAAAAGTAACATGAAACTGTGTAAAGGACTATTTCAAGTGACTTTAAAATAGTAATTTGTCTAAGAACCCTTAGTTGGTTTTATAATAAGGAGAAAAGAACTACAAAAAATTCTTGAAATGTTTTCAGTAAATCATATTGTTTATAGAATGTTGAATGTGTTAGTCTGAGACTGTCATGTGTGTGTTGTGGGATAAATCAGCTCATGTGCCAATTTTATTTAATGAAGGAGACTAAATTCAAAAGCCTGTAAGCCTAAATTTGAGTAGAAAGTATTATGATTTGATCAGTTATCTTTAAAAATATCTCCTATTCCATCTCAGAAAGTTCTGGGAAATGAAGCAGAACCATTGGCAATGATACATGTGGTGACAAGATATTGATTTCTAAACAAAATTGTCGAAGGAGCCCCTGAAGAAGAGATCAATTCCAGAATCTAAGCAGGAAATATTCCAGATAACTCAGGAACTTTTTCTCATACCAGAAAGCAAGGAAACTGTTAAGAGCTACCAGGGTCATTGCAAAAGTCTCAGGAAGTTACCTTTGTAAGCTTCAATAGGTCAAAGATATGAAACTTAGAGTATCAACAAGAAAAATTAAAGTATTGGAGAAACCAGATATATTTAAAACTGATTCCCTCATGATACTATTTAGGGAAGAGTATCCCTATTCCTTACACACACACACACACACACACACACACACACACACACACACACACATCATTGGTCCTATTTGGAAGATGGTAAAGGTAAAGAAGCAATTTATTTTAAAACTAGTAAACAAAGGGAAAGAAGGGGCTGGTTATGACCATTCACCTGTAATTCCAGCGGTTGGGATAACAATTTCCAGGCTGCCCTGGGCACTATAGTGGGATTTTGCCTCATTAAAGCCAGGAGGTGAGGTTAAGCTCAGTGGTACATTAATTGCTTATTGTGTCCAAGACCCTAAGTTTGATCTCTACTACTGCAAATAAAAGGAGGGAATGAAGAATTTTATGTTACCAGAGAGGTAGAATATCACCATTGTATAATTTCAATGAAATAATAAATTATATAGCTCACTAACCTCACTCTTCCCTTGTTTTAGCTATATTTGTTTCTGTGTATTAGTTAGGATTCTCCAGAAAGACAGAGTCAATATGGTCCATATATTGTGTACATATGTTATATCTGAATTATTGCCTAGTGAGAGAAACACATGCACACACTCACACTCACACACACACACACACATACACACAGAGAGAGAGAGAGAGAGAGAGAGAGAGAGACAGAGACAGAGACAGAGAGAGACAGAGAGAGACACACAGAGAGAGACAGAGACAGAGAAACAGAGTGAGAAAGAGACAAACAGCAGACAGACAAACAGACAGGTAGACGGACAGAGAGGAATGCATAACACTTTAAGGTATTGACTTATTGCTGTGGTACGAATTTTGCATGGCCCTCATATGCTGTAGGCTTTGTCCCCCTTAGCTTCAGTGTTTTGTGGGGCTGTGGAAACTTTAGAAAGTGGGGCTTACCTAAGAAAGTAGGGCAAGTAGCGATATGCCATTAAAGGTTATACCAGCCTTTCTGCTCTTTGTTGACTATGACATGAATAGCTTCTGTTCACTCTCCTGCTGCCATTGGCCCAGAAATATAGATCTAGGTGATTGTGGACTGAATCCTCTGAAAGTATGAGCCAAGATATCTCTTTCTTTCTCTTATTTTTGTCGGATATTTGGTCATAGAAGCAAAAATCTAATTAATAGTACATAATCAGATGAGCAGAGTCTCATAGTATGCTATCTGTAAGGAGGAGACACAGGAAAGCCAATAGTGAACTTGAGAGCCAGAGGGTGATATGCTCAGATTTCAAGTTGTGATCTGAATGTCTGACAACCAGGAAAGCTGGGACAAAGGATTACACTAACTCAAGCAATCTGGCAGAATAAATTAAACACGTTTCATTTCCATCTTTTTATTTTGTTGGGGCCCTCTGTGACCATGGGATGCCTTTTGATATTCATTCAGTCTACCAAACCTAATACTAATTGCTCCCAGACTCCACCACCACAGACACAGGGTAAGGAAGAGGGAGTAAGGAGAGAAGAGAGAGAGAGAGGGAGGGAGAGAGAGAGGGGGAGGGAGGGAAGGAGAGAGAGCGAGCAAAACAGAGCAGGGGAGGGAAAGGGAGGGGAGGGGAGAGAGAGAAGGAGAAAGCAGCCAGACCAGATATCTGGGCAATCATGATTGGCATCTTGTGGGGCCAGTGAGAAAGCTCAGCAAGTAAAGACACTAAACCCCAAGCCTGATGACCCAAGTTCAATCTCCATGACTGAAATGATGGAAGGAGAGAAATGACTCCCACAAACTGTTCTCTGACTTCCACATACATGTCATCATATGCCACGTGCACAAACACACATTAGGGTGATGAAATTGTTAAAGCTTGTCTTTTTCTTGCATGTGTCTGTGGTGTTTTTGTGTGTTTCTGTGTGTGCACATCTGTATAGTGCCTAACAGTACAGAGGCCAGGGGTTGAGATGAGATGTCTTCCTCAATTACTGTCCACCTTACATTTTCAGACACAGTCTTTTATTGAATCTAGAGTTTACTGATTTAAGTATACTGACTATCTGGTGTGCTCTAGGGATCTGTCTGTTTCTGTCTCCTTGGTGCTGTGGTTTTGAACATGTGCTACCACACCTGGCTTTTTATGTGGGGGCTGGAGTTTTAAACTAAGGGTCTTCATGCTTCCATGGCAAACAGTTTACTGACTAAGCCATCTCTCAAGCCTCAAAATTGGCCTTTTCAATCAGTATTATTCTCTGTGGATGAATGCAAATTACGTGTCCCAGTAATTTGCTTCATTTTGTTGCTTCGTAGTCATTCATGATATTTTATAACACTGATTGCTTAACCCATTGTTCATTCTCACTGAAGATTACCTTGGCTGATTTCAGAATTTGGACCATTACAAAAAAAGTTCCTGTGAACATTCATGAGTAGATCTTTCTGTAAACGGATGTTTTCATCTCTTTAAGATAAATATCCAGGATTGCAATTTTTCAGTTGCATTTTTTGTATAAACTGCATATATTTTTGTATATTATTAATTTTTAAGTTATTGTCAAAGCAACCAACATTATGACAATATCATGCATATTGTTGTACTTTGTTCATCTGCAGGCCTCATTTCCACCCTTATCCGTCTACCCCTCACTTCCCTTCCCACAAATAGACCTCCTGCTTTCTTGTCATATATATGTTTATGAGCAAATGTATTTCACAGGAGAGAAAACATCCTTTCTTGTGGGCCATTTCTTCCCATCAAACTCATGTGTGTGTGCTTGTGTGTGTGTGCTTGTGTGTGTGTGTTTGTGTGTGTGTTTCCATCCTGTTTTCTTTATTCCTCTGTTGATAGGTTGATAAGGTGGGTGAGTCCATAACTTATCTACTGTGCATAGTGCTGCATTAGGAGTGGATGTGCAAGTATCTCTGTGACATATTGAATTAGGTTCCTTTGGGTTCTATGCCCAGCAGTGGGTGGTTAAACTGGATCTTATAATATCATAGTGTCAATTGTCAACTTGGCACAGCTGGGAAGAGGCTTCAATTCAGGAACTGCCTCCAGCAGATTAGTCTATTAATCTGGCGATATATAGTTTCTTTTCTTTTAAAAAAATCCAGTCATTATGATAGGTGTGTAGTAATTACCATTATGGCTAAAATTTGCATTTCTTGATGGCTAATATCTTGATGGCTAAGAGTTTTATATTTTTACATTTGATGTCATGATATACTTAAAATTAATTCCTATAAAAACTTAAGATTATAGTGGATTGCTCCATATGTAGTATGTACTAACTAATAAGTGGATATTAGCCAAAAAAGTACAGACTACCCAGGACACAATCCACAGAACTCAATAAGGTTAACAAGTCAAAGGACCCAAATGAAGATGCTTCAGTCCCACTTGGGAGGGAAATGAAAGCAGAGGGCAGAGGGAGGAATGGAACTGGACGAGAGAGGGAAGGGAGATGGAGGGGCATGGGAAAGGGTGGAACATGATCAGTTATTAGAGAAAACAGGAGTGAAGGCCCAAGGGCCAGCAGAATGAATGGAAATATACAACCTTGGGAAATGGGAAGTGGAGGGACCCTCTAGAATATACTAGAGACCTGCGATGTGAGAGACTCCCAAGACTCAAAGAGAGGGACCTTAGATAAAATGCTCTACGGTGGGGAGAGGGAACTCATAGAGTCTACATCCAGTAGAAAGTCAGGGCATCAAGTGAGGGATGGGGTTGCCATCCCACAGTCAAAACTCTGACCCATAGTTGTTCCTGTCTGAAAGAACTGCAGGGATGGAAATGGAGAGGAGCCTGAGGAAAAGGAGGCCCAGTGTCAGGCCCAAAGTGGGATCCAGCTCAGGGGAAGGCTCCAAGGCCTGACACTATTACTGATGCTGTGGTGTGCTTACAGACAGGAGCCTAGAATGGCTGCCCTCTGAGAGGCCCAACAAGCAGCTGACTGAGACAGAAGATACTTTCACCCAACCAATGGCAAATGGATGGAGCTAGAAAATATCATCCTGAGTGAGGTAACCCAAACCCAAAAGGATATGCATTACTGTCTTTTGAGAGGCTCTACCAGTAGCTGGCCAACCACTGGACTGAAGTCAGGGAGCCCTATGGTTAAATTAGGAGAAGGATTGAAGAAGTTGAAGGGGAGGGTGACCCCATAGGAAGACCAGCAATCTCAACTAACTCACGCACATGGGAGCTCCCAGAGACTGAGCCACCAACCAAGACCATACATGGGTTGGTCAGAGACCCCTAGCACATATGTATATCAGAGGACTGCCTGATCTGGTCTCAGTAGGAGAAGATGCATCTAATCCCGGGGAGACTTGAGGCCCCAGAGAAGGGGCATGCCCAGTGGTGGTGGAGATGGGGAACACCCTTTCAGAGGCAAGGGAAGGAGGAATGGGATAAAGAACTGTGGGAGGGGAGACCAGGAGGGAGCAATGGTTGGAATGTAAATAAATTATAATATATATATATATATATATATATATATATATATATATATATAACATAACCCCAGCTAGAATTGAACTTTCAGTTTTTTAACCTTAACTTTCCAAGTGTCAGAACTCTAGACATGGGTCTCCATATCCAACAGTTTTATATATATATATATATATATTACATGTGACATGGTGACTGAATCATAGGCACACAGTAGGTACAGACACCTACATGTAGAAGACTGACCCTTCACCATTTAGTCTGGGATTGAGACGGTAGTCCTGGTTCTTATCCATTCCTGAGGAGCTATTGATGATTAATAGTTGTTACAAGAGAGAGTGTCTTCTTTTAATAATTGGGGAACAAGTTAGAAAGAAGAGGGTTATTATGAAAAGGACTGTAGAAAGTAGGTTTGAATAGAACCAAACACAGCACATGTATGAAACTCACAAAATGACAGAAAAAATAAACATGTGCAAATGGTATAAGCTAATGGAATAAAATGATGTTTATATTAACATCTGTACAAAATGGTACATGTTCTCTGCAATAAATGTTTGTTCAAAAAGCAAAAAAGCCCTTTAGATCAATATTAATTTCCTCAGCACCCTTTGTTGAAAGGGCTTTCTTTCATATGTTCGGTTACGTTGTACTTTTTTCAAACTCTTGGTTCTGTTGTTTTTGAGCTCTTTATGATGTTTCAAATCTCTTGCTGGTGTTTTGATAAAAATGCCATTAAAAGTGCATATCCATTCATTGAGAATTCAAAGCTTTTCTTTGAGTTTTCGTTGAGTGGGGCATGGCATATCTTCTGGTTTCATTCAGTTGCTATGATAAGTGTCATAACCAAAAGCAACTTGGGGAGGTAAAGGTTTATTTCATCTTATGCATGCAGCTCACACTCTGTCTTTGAGGGAAGCTGGACAGGAACTCAAGCAGGAACTGAATTAGAAACCATGAAAGAATGCTGTTTATTTGCTTGTATGCTGCTTGCTTGCTTGCTTGCTTGCTTGCTTCCTTCCTTCCTTCCTTTTTCTTTCTTTCCTTTTAAAAACATTCACTCATTTTGGTTTTTATGTGTTTTTCTTGCATGTATGTGTGTACCACATGCACGCAGTGTAGAGGCCAGGAGAGGTTATCAGATCTGTCTGGTACTGGAGTTACAAATGGTTTTGAGCCACCATGTGGGTGCTGGGAATCAAACTTGGATCCTCTAAAAGAACAATCAGTGCTCTTAACTGCTGAGCCATTTCTACGGCTTCTTATCTATGTTTCTTACACAGATTTTATCCAGTTACCTAGAGATGGGGATCATAACAGTGGGCTGAATCCTCTGTATCAATCATTCATCAAGACAATCTCACCAGACATGGCCACAGTTGGGGCCCCCCAACTGGGGGTCCCCCAGTTCTTCAGTTGGGGTCCCCCTTCCCAGGTAACTCTAGGTTGTGTCAAATTGACAGTCAAAACTAACCAGGATAGCACTTCTCTCCATTTAAGAAAATACTTGAATTTCTTACAGTAACCTTTTGTAACTTTGGCAATAATGCATGTTTTCTTTTTAAAGGTAAACCTAAGTGTTTCATATTTGCTGGCACAGTTATAAATGGGATTGGGCCATAAATTGTAGCTTTCCTATATGTACTGCTGGTAGACAGAAATGTGATCAATTATTTCTTGTGTTGAAATTCACTTATTAATGCTTGGATTGTTAGATGATCTGTGGGGATCTTGTACTTAGAGATTCATGTCATTTTCATCTAGAAACAATGTTCTCTCTCTCTCTTTCTTTCTTTCTAGTCACTATATATGTTATTTCTGTTTCTTAGTTTTTCAAAGTGGTTAGGGCCTTGCAGTACTATGTTGAGTAAAAGTGCAGAGAGCAGATAGCTAAGTAGTGATAGCTTATTGTAGTAGGTATGCAGAATGTACTATGACTTCAGAAAAGATGAGGTTTACTACTCTATATCATGCTATTCTATATTTCAACAGCAACATATTAAAACAGAAGTGAAAGGGCCTTATAGAGTAAATGAGGGAAATGGCATGAGAACCTAGCCTAGATCAATGTGCTCCAAAGAGAGAATCTAGATTTAGAGAATCTACTGCTTCTTGGGCAGCCAGACAGAATATTTGTGTCTCAGACTGAAGCTTGAAAGAAGTGGGGGTGGGGATGGGTCTTTGGCCATAACAGTGCACAGGAAACTGCCTGTGCCATCCAGCATATCAACGGGCTTTGCAAGCACCCGGCCCAGATGTGTCAGGCCTATAGACACAGACCCTTTTATGAGGCTTGCTCAATGGTTGTCTGTGAGCCAAGGGTTGCCCAGCTACCCCCTGGCCAGGGGCATGCTGGGTAGTTGCCAACCAATGACAGGGTTCACACTCTCCAGACTTTGCCCTGCCTTCATGTTGATTGGAAAGTATCTTCTACAACATAAGTGTCCCAGGATACTGCAAGCATAGTTGCCTGCTGGCAGGGCTCAGGCTACTCTTCATTGTCTGCAGGCTATGGGCATTGAGCATGGACTCAGAAAACATTTACTGAGAAACCACTAAGTGTAGAGTAACTCAGCAGCTTTAGTGGGCAAGGCAGAGGGAAACAACATCCATAAACACAGCTTGGTTCAAACTCCAATAAAATGCTAAGGACAGGAGACCTGGTAAGGAAGAACATGCGAGAAGGGATAGGGAAGAGCATCATGGGAATGGGAAAACCAATCGGGTGATGGAGATAGCTGGATGCAGACCTGTGGAAGATGGACAGTAAGTGTGTGAGAAGGGAAGTAGCAGAGGGATGGAGACAAGTTGGAGTTTCAATGGGGAGAATCTGCAAAGCTAGCTAAAAGGATTTTGAGTGAAATTGTATTTTGGGGCAAAGTGGGATGGAAAAAACACACGATGAGTAATAAAACAGTGGGGTGATTTTCGACATCTAACCATCTTTCATGAGAATACTTTGATGGTATCTGTTATCACTGCACAGTTCACACACAGCAATTTAAAGCCCTGCCATGATTAATGAGTCAATCAAGTCACAGGCACAGATTCTGAGGGGACATGCGCAAGTAGATGTTTAATGTCAAACTGCACCCATATCTCAGGCCTCTGCTACAGAACTCCTCACTGTTCCACATAGATGCTATTTCATAGAGCTGCAGTTTGAATATGATTTACCCCTAGTAAAACTCATATTGAGTGTGCTACTGTTTTTCAACAGGTGGAACCTTTAAAAGGTGGGGTCTAATTGGAGGTAATTTGGTCACAGTGACACCATTCTTGGAAGAGATTAATGCCCCTTTTCGTATAAGTGGGTTAGAGCTCAGAGGACTGGGTTGCTGTGAGAACAAATTGTTACATGTTTATCTCTGGTGTTTGTCCCCTTCCACAGGTAGCTGTTTGTCACTCTCACACATGATGCCATTGCTTGTGTTATGAAACAGAAGGAGGCCCTTTGCATTTTGCTATATCCAGGTATCAGACTTCTCTACCTCCCAAACTGTGAGCTATACAAACTTTGTTCTTTGTAATGTACACAGTCTTGACACAAAATAAATGAGGACACACTAAATAGTTTATGCAATAAAGTAGCCATGCTGGACAGTACCTGGACACCAGGACCCTGTTGGATTTGCCATGGTGCAGAGCTAAGCCATTTCCCCTAGAACAGGACACGTTGCCAAATGATGGACATTAAACTCCAAGTGAGATGCTTTTTACCCGATGGCAAGAGGTGGCCCAGACATCCATTTACTTTCATAATAAGATAAATGAAATAAATACCAAGTCATAATAATACAGGCCACTATGTAGATGCAGATATCATTGGATATTAATTGTGAACCAAGCATTTAAAAATCAATTGCTTCATGGGATTTTACCACAAACCATATAGAATTGACCCTATTATTACTACGAGAATGAAGGCTCACAGAAACGAGGCAACTTGCTCAAACTCACACATAGTAAGTAAGCAATCAAGACAGGTTTCACACTGAGGACTGGCTAGCCAAAGTTCCATTGTTTCCACTACAAGAAACCTCAGAACTTTCTGTTTATTCTTTTTATGTAATTAACACTGGAATAAATATAAATTCACAGGAAAAAGCAAATTAAACTACATAAAGGTCTCCTTATTCTTTATCCAGTTTCTCGAAACATTTACATTTTATGTAACTAAAGAACAGTATGAAAATTAGGAAATAGGCACTGATACAACCTGTATGTTGTGTGTCATTTGATCACATGTGTAGACTCCTACAACCATCTCCATAATCAAGATTCAAAACTTTTCCAACACACACACACACACACACACTACACACACACACACACAATCCACACACAATCCACACACACTACACACACACACACACAAAATACACACACACACACACACACATATACCCACACATGCAAACACATACACACATATACATACACACACGTACACACATATACATACACATAAACACACGTACACACATGTACACACACATATACACACATACATACACACACACACACACACCCTTGACACCCAGCAATCTGTTATTTTTCACTGTCATTTTTATGTACAGCTTTCACTCTGAAGTTGCAAAGCAGGTTGGTTACTATTTTGCATGTAGTACAATGCACTTGACCTCTAGGTGGGTCATTGCATGTGTCATTAGCTTAGTTGTGGTTACTGCTGAATGGTAAGCCATGGCATAGATGTATAGTTAACTATTGACCCACTAAGGAATATCTGCTGGTTTACAGTTTGAGGTTACTGGGTTTTTGTGAAATAATTTTGTGCATTCCTGCATCTAGACTTATTTTCTAAGAATAATTTCATACAAACTTCTTAGACTCCTTGTTTTAAATTTTGTTTTCATATAATCTATATGACTCATTTACTAGATATGTATTCCATAAATATTTTCTTCAAGTTTGTATAATGTTTTCCATCTTCTTGATATTATCTTCTTAATATTTCCATCTTCTGTTATGCGCAAAGAGTGTTTAGTTTTATATGAATCACCGAATCTATTTTTGTGTATGTATGTGTGTACTCACATACATGTAACTGTGAATGGGTGTGCATGTGTATACTCATGTGTGGATACCAGAGGACAACTTTGGTTAATGTCCTAAAGGAGCTATGCCTGTTTTTGTAGCCAGGGCCTCTCACTGAGACCTGGGGGGTTGCCAATTACAGGAGACTCGCTTGTCAGTGAGCTGCAGGGACTGGGATTACAAGTGCGTGCCACCACACCTGACTTTATGTGTGGGCTGTGAACCTCTGTGCTCCAGTTTATTGATTGAGCTACATCATTGGAAAGAGTTTCTTTTCTTTTTTACGTTATTTATTTTGTGTATTTTTTGGAGGCATAGTGTACCAGGGAACATGTGTGGAAGTCAGAGGATAACTTGTAAGAGTCAGTTCTCTTCAACATCTTTCTACCCCCACCTACCCCCCCACACTTTCTTAAAGGCTTTTGAAAATCAGGAAGAACTTTTGGACTTTGCCACATGAGTTTTTGCTTTGATCAGTATTATCTTTCTACCTTGGAATATTGCTAAACCAATTACTACACTGATGGGCAAAACTGAACTAGATTCACACAGTTGGAGTAAACCTCAATCGGCCATGAGGTATCAACCATATTACGTATTGTTTAATTCTATTGTTGATGTGTTTTTAAAGAACATTTGTATTCTGACAACCTAGTGAAGCATAGATCTCTTTTTGCTTGTACTGTCTTTGCAGCTTTGGTAGCCAATAGACTTGGCTCATTAAATGGGTTTGCAAAGATTTTGTCCTATTCTGTTTTCTGGAAGAGACTATGTTAAATTGCTCTTAGTCTTCTGCCTTCGATAGCATGCCTCACTTAAACTATCTGGGCCTAGATATGTTTTTCTCATAGCACTTTAAACCATGAATTCAGTCACTTGGACATAAAAAGTATTTAATTTGTATTGAGCAGTTTATTAAAGTTTTCATTTTTCAAGAACTTGCCTATTTTCTCTAAATTGTTAAAGTTTTTCATATAGAAATGTTCAGAGTTTCTCTTTATTGTTCTTTGTATCATTCTTGATGTTTATTTATTTATTTATTTATTTTTAATTTTTTCTACTTTATTTACATTTCAAATGTTTTCCCCTTTCCAGATCTCCCCTTTGGAACCTCCCTATTCCCTCCTCCCTCCCCTGCCTCTACTGGGGTATTCCCTCACCCACCTCCCACCCACTCTTGTCTTCCCTCCTTGGCATTCTCCTATACTGGGGGATCTAACACCCTCAGGCCCAAGAGCCTCTTCTCCCCCTGATGTCTAACAAGACCTTCCTCTGCCACATATGTGGCCAGCACCATGGGTCACTCATGTGTATTCTTTGGTTGGTGGATCAGGCTCCAGGAGTATCAGGGGGTCAGGCCAGTTGCCACTCTTGCTGCCTTTCTGGGGATGCAAACTCACTCAGCTCCTTCAGTCCCTTCTCCAAGTCCTCCATCTGGGACCTCCCACTCCGCCCTACTGTTGCTGCGAAGTGTTGATGTTTGTTCATGATATATTCTCACTGTTTTTTTTTTCTGTCAGTAGTTAGACATTTGTCACCTTTTATTGATCTTTCCAGAAAACAAGCTTCTTGTTTTGTTGATTTTTGTCTTGTTTTTAAATTTAATTTTATTGATTTCTCTGCTTTATTATTTCTCCTGTCTTGCTTTGTGTTTACTTCATTTTGTTACATTTATCCAGCATGAATGATTCTCTGACTCCAGATTTGAAGTGAGACCATCTCTTCTTTGCAGTATATTCACTGAGTGGCTCAAATCACCTTCTCCTCATTGCTTTAGCCATGGCTTCGTTTTCACGTATTCAGATTTTTCTTTTAGCCATTGTGGTCACAGTTCACAGAATCTGTTCTATATACTTTCAATTATTTTATTTTGAATGTGATGAGGTTTGTCTTTTGTCTCAGGATATGATCTATTATGGTGAATGTTCTGTAAGGTACTTGAAGGGAATGCCTCTTCTGCTGTTGCTAAGTGAAGTATTATATAAATGCCAATTAGATCTTGTTAGATGATAGCATTGCTGATTTTTCCCTAGTTATTCTATCAATTGTTGAAAGAGTAGTGTTAAGGTCTCCAACCATAATTGTGGATTTGGCTACTTCTCTTTGTGAAACTAAATATCATTTTGCTTCACATACTTTGCAATATATTATTTAGTTATTCACTTTTAAGCTACATATATTTTGATGTATTGATCCTTTCATTAATGTTTCTTTGTCTCTAGTAATTTTCTTTGCTCTGAAGTCTATTTTATCTGATATTAACACAGTCATTCCCATTTTACTTTGACAAATGTTTGTGTGATATTGCTTTCCCATCTTTTCATTTTAACTTGCCTCTCTGTATGTGTGTGTATATGTGTGTGTATGTGTGTGTGTGTGTGTGAGACAGAGAGAGAGAGAGAGAGAGAGAGAGAGAGAGAGAGAGAGAATGAGTATGTGTGTGCATGCACATGCATGTGGAAATCAAAGGACAGCTTGAAGAAATGCCATGTAGGTCTCAGAGATCAAACTCAACACTTCAGGTTTGGCAGCAAGTACCTTTACCTGCCAAACTGTCTTTCCTATACTGTTATATTGAAATATATTTCATTTAGACATTAATTAGTTGGGTCATGTTTCTCAATCCATTTCGCCAATATCTTTGTTTGTAAAGTCTCATTTTGTAGCATAGTTTCTTCAAAATCTCTCTCTCTACAGTGTTACAGTGGTTTTGTAGTGTTGCATTGCAACTTGGCGGTAGCACACTTTTCCAGTTTCAGTGCGATGTAGATAGCCTGACCCCGTTTATCTTTCTATCCTCCCTGTCCTTTCATCCTGAAGGTACCTTAAACATGTCTATCTATTACAAATTCTACCCCTACTAGATTATAACCTTAGCTTTCATCATCAATATAGAAAAGTTCAGAGACTCTCATATCACTTTACATGTTCCTCTCAGTTACCCTCCATTCCTGATTTCTAATTTATTTTCAGTACAGAGAATTTCTTTTAGCCATGTTTAGGTTAGGTGTGCTCACAACATGATCTCTTGGTTTTCTTTTATTAGTATGTATTCTCATTTTATTTGAATATATAAAATTCTGAGTGGACCATTCTTTTTGTTTTAATGCTTAAAAAAAAAAAAAAAGGTGTGTCATTTAGGTTTCCATGCTTTCTGAAGAGAAATATGGCAGTGTTCAAATAGTTTGACTTTACTATAGACTGAATATCCATGCCCCCATTAATTTGTTGATACTTAATCCCCAGTATCAAGGGGTAGAGTCTCACCAAGGTAATTAGAGTGCTAACAGTGGAGTTTCCATGAATAAGAAGGGGCAGCAGAAACCTTGCTTTCTCTTGCTACCATGAGAGGGTACGGAGGAAAGATAACCATTTTAAAACTCAACGGAGCCTCCCTAGAATCTCTCCATTGTGACCCACCTATCTCAGATATCTTAGACTCCAGAATAATGAAAAATAAATTTCTGCTGTCTCATTTATAGTATTACAGTAGATGGAACTGACCAAAACCCAGCACTGTAGGTAATAAAATTTCTTCCTTACTTTTAGTTTTATGTCGTTGAAGTATGCTTGTGTGTCAGCATTGATTTGTTCTTCCCTGAGACTTTATGATGGGAATGTTAGGTCTTCTTATTGCTTCTTATTGCTCAACATGTCCTTGAGGCTCTGTTCCTTCCTCGGTGGCTTTCGTTCTATTGTTCAGATTTGGTGGTTACTCTTGCTTTGCCCTCGAACGTACTGATTATTTCCTTTGTTCCCTCTATTCACCCATTAGATCTCCCTTCTGAGTCTTTTAAAACTTTGCTCTTTGGATTTTGTAGTCTTAAGAATTTTTAACTTGGTTATTATTTCATCTGCTATGTCATTACCAGGATTTTCTCTGTTTCAGTTGTTTCAAGACTATTCATAACTGCTCAGTTATGTGTATTTTACAATGCTTGTGTTAAAATCCTTGTCAGATAATTCTAACATCTCTGTTATCTGCATGTTAATAGCTGCATATTGTCTTTCCTTGTTCAAGTTGTGATTGACCTAGTTCTGACAAGTGACTTTTAAAATATAACCTGGATAGCTAGATATTATGTTGAAATTTAATTTTTCCTTTTGACAGTTGCCTTCCTAGTATGGAGTATGGGGGTCGAGGTGGTGGGGCACACTCTTTCTCCCTGTGTCCCACTAATACCACTCTTGCAAAAGCACATTGCCATGCCAACTATGGCAGCATACATTTTTAATCCTTGCACTCAATAGGAAGGGATAGATAGATTGCTATGGGTTCTCGGTGTGAATTTAGTCTGATCTATATACTGAGTTCGAGCCCAGAAAAGGCTATAAAGGAGATGCTGTCAGAGAGAGAGAGAGAGAGAGAGAGAGAGGATGAATGAATGAATGAATGAATGAATTGCTAGATTATATCTCCGCACATTAAGTTGCTGGTTGCTGTGGGTGGAAATGGATATTCCTCATCCCACTGGCCCTTATGAGAGATAATAGGGTGACAACTGGCATGTCATTTCCCTGTTAATGTTTTGTGCTACCTGATCTTTCTAACACTATAGGGTGTTAAGAAGATAGCAAGGCTTTTCTTTCTTGTTTTGTACAGACTTCCATGGAGGCCTGATGGTTTCTGCTGGATCAGGCTGCTGCTGCTGATTCATGGTTGGTATCCTGACACTACTGAACTGGACTGCTTACATCTTGACAAATGGAGATTGGAATCACCTCCAAGAACCACTTCTAAACAAATCCACATCCTCTTGTGCTATTTACTATCTTTTCTCCCCTATCTTTGGATGGTGGGCTAGTGAGGGCGGTCGAAGCATTTGAGAACTCTCATTAAAAGTAGGCTGTATCAAACAAGAAAGAAAAGCCTTGCTTATACGGAGAGTAATATTTTTAAAAATGCCTTTTCTCTGTTAGGTCAATTTTTATAGTCTTTTCTCCCTTTTATAAAATGAAAATTTATTAATTTTACCATTTAGAGATTAGTAAACATTGGTCACAAAAGAGAAAAGGGAAAAGAACTGGAAGACATAATTTGCAAAGGGAGACATACAATTAGAATATAATTATATAGCAAGAATGCTGAGCTCTTCAATGGTCAAAGGTAGAAAAACATATAGCAAGTTTTTCCAACAAATGTTTAAGCCCCCCTTCTCCAAAGAGAAGCACTCAAAACCCCTAATCCCAACAGTGATGCAAGAAGGTGCTTTCAAATGCCAATGCAGGCAAACAAAAATTAAGGAGATCCTCTTTTTAAAAACATTTATTTTACTTAGAATTTCATGCATAATACTGCGTTTACATTATTTCACTCCACATTCTCTACCCTCCAACTGTTCCTATGTACCCTTCACTCCATTTCAACTTTATGACCATTTCTTTATTATTGTTATACAATAATGCATATGTAAAAATAAAGCCTAAGGAGTCCATTTAGTGTCATTCATATATATATATATATATCTGAAAATTTGAGATCAGGCATCTTATCTCTGGAGAAAACTGAATCTCTTACTCTCAGTCACCATTGCTTGCTTGCAACTCATCATCTAGGTTAAGTGGAAGTTTCTGGAAATGTCAGCTGATACAGACTCACATGACTTTGCTAAGACAGACTCATGTGGTGCTTTGTCCACATCCCTTTGTCCCATTTGCCATCTTTTCTCCCCTACCTTTGGATGATAGGCTAGCAAGGGGGGGGGTTGAAGCATTTGAGAACCCTTATTAAAAGTAGGTTGTTTTGTTTTGTTTTGTTTTTAAAAAATCTAAGCCTACATTTAGGAGTGGGACCTTGTGAGATCTCACCCATGATCATTGGGTATTGTCATGTTGGACTTATTTGAGCTACTTCTCATACAGGACTATGTTAAGGTTTCATAGATAAAGCATCCCTATCATATCTAAAAGATTCTAGGTCCCTGCAGAATTACTGGATCTCTTTCTGTATGCTCTTCTTTGATTTTTTTCTCAACATTAGCATAGGGATTGTGTTATAGATGTAACATTTGGAATGGGCACCCCACAAACAGTTGTTCTCTGCATTTTGACAGTTCTATGTTTTTTTGGTGATGGTCTATATCTACTGCAAATGATGTTTCTTTGATAAGTTGTGAGAAATGCACATGTCTATGGATATAATGATAAGTATTTGGATTGCAGTTGCAAATTATACTGGTTTATGAAAGTGACATTAGTAGGCTTTCCTCTAAGATCAATGATCTCACTAGCTAGTGGTACTTAGCTCAGTTTTACATATCACTCTTGTTGAGCAAATCTTAATTCCAGCTAGATATCTGTTGTTCATCCCCACAATATAAATATCATTATTGCAACCACGGGGATAATCTACCATGCTGGTCATTATTGTGGTTCATAGGCTTTACAGCCAGGTAGGACTATTGATTGGGTCTCTTCCTTGACAGGTTTAACAGCAACTTCCAAGAATAGGAGAGGTATTCCTAAGAAAGGAGGCTCCTAGATAATTATCTGCTCAACTCCTCCAAATCCTATGTCCAGAGTGTACGGCATCTTCAGAAATACGGTCTTATCTTTGATAAGTACTAGGAAGAAATCAAGTGCAAGAATAATAGCCTGTAGTATTTTGGAAGTCTCTTGGACTCCCCCAATTAACAACTCACAGGGAAGCTTCCCATGCATAGCACTGGGGTTTTATAAGACTGTCTATGGCTTTTTGAGTGGAGCATTATCATCTTAAATGCTGTAACTTCATTCAAATTATTTATATAGGTGTATAACTATACTCATACATTATATATGTATTTTAAGTAAACAAAACAAAACCCTTGGTGTTTGTCATCCCTTGTCCTCATGTTCTCCTCAATAATACTCTCCCTTCCCTTCCTAAGATAAATCCACCTATGTTGATTCAATTTTGTCACCTTGACACAAGCCTAGACATATCTTGGAAGACAGAATCTCAATTGAGAAAGATGCCTCCATCAGATTGGCCTGTGGGTCATTTTCTTGATTATTTGACTAACAATTTGGGTAATACTACATGTAAGCATGTGATTCTGGGTTCAGCAAAGGAGGCTGAAGAAGCCATGAGGAGGAAGTCAGTAAGCAGCACCCCTCCATGGCTTCTGCTTTGCCTCTACATTCTTGTCCTGACTTCCCTCAGTGATGATGACCTGAGAATTCTAATAAACCCTTTCCTCCCCAGGTATGGCCATGGTGCTTATCAGAGCAATGGAAATCTAGCTAGGATGCACCCCTATTTCTTCCCCATCTTCCCCTTCATAGCACCTGTATCCTGTATCCACACCCTCTAGGGCCCTTTCTCTTGTCTCATGGTCCTTTTTTTGACTTTCTTGATTTCTGAGGTTACATAGTGATTTGATTAGGAGAAGACATATCTTGTTTGTTAGTGGGGTTTTGTTGTAGTTTGCTTATTTTTATTTTTAAAATTGATTTAATCAGTTAAATTTTGTCGTGTTTAGGGTTGAATCTAGGGTCCTAATTGTAGTAGTCAAGTACTCTACTACTGAGCTACATAGTCAGGTACTCACTTGTTTTCTAAATATGTCTACTGAGTATTCAAGATTATCTATAGTACCATGTCTGGAAAATGTGAGGGACCACAGGAAAAATCAACACAATCAGTGACAATGTTCCTAGACAATTCTTTCCACCTTTTGAAGTTCTGTTGTTGTTTTAATTGTTGGCAGTTGGCACAGATGGTTCTGTTACACCATGACCAGGCATGAGAGCAGCAATAGTAAGAGCTGCAAATGTATACCAGAAACTGAGACTTCTCAGTGTTTCTTATGTATTGTTTAATTTCACCCATACAACAATAGTGTGAAACAAATCCTAGTATCTCCTATTTGTGGTGGCAACTCGACTGGGTATGGAATAATCTAGGAAACATACTTCAGGGATGTATGTATGGATATTTACAGAGAAGATTAACCGAGGAGGGAGTGTCCACTATTAATGTAGGTTGTACCATCCCATGTGATGGGTCCAAGAATGAATAAAAAGGTGGGTGAAGAAGGCAAACTGAGTACCGACCTTCATTTCTCTATGCTTCCTGGCTTTAGGCAGAATGTGACTGTCTCATACTTAGATCTCCATGCCTTTCCATTATGAAAGACTACCATTTCTTAAACCATGGGTAAAACTAAACACTTCCTTCCTTAAGTAACATCTGCCATGAATTTTGTTACTGCAGCGAGAAAAGTAATTAATACACACTATGATAGAAAATTTAAGGGTTGGAATTAATGTCAACTCAGAAATATCTGTCTCTTGATCCCTGGTATTAACCCCAATGATGAAAGTCCCCCTTGACCCAAGAACAAGCAAACTGCAATGGGTGTAGAGGAAGGTGAGTAATCCCTTGATGATGGGGAACAGTTAGTAAACAGAACGGGCACAAACATTTCCTGAGCGTCTCCTCTAGCTTGAACAGAGTTCATCAGTGTCTATACCTGGCTCTTAGGGAAGGCCTCCTAGAGGAGGAGTTGACTCTCTTTAACCTTCGACTAGGCCTTGAAGGTTAGTGGGATTACCACAAGAAGAGAAAGGGGAAAAGTATCTTTGCCTGGATGAAACAGTATAAGTCAAGTTAGAGAACTTGGAAAGAACACAGAGAACTCAAGGAAAACTGAAAGTTGGAGACAGGTGTAGGTGGAGAAGTTAAGATCAAATCACAGATGCTCTTGATTGACAGACACTGGAGCTAGGGCTGAGTGCACACGAACAATGCATACTGATTAGATGTAAGGTCTGGATGGATTTAGGACAGTTGTGTGCCTCTCTTCTTTCCTGTGGCTTCTGGAAGAACAACTTTAACCTCAATAATTTAGTCCCTGAACATATCATATTAAAGCCTCAACTAGATCAATTTATTTATTGTATATTTATGTATATCTGTGAATGTGATCTATATACATGTGGTGTATGCATACAATGTATGTGGGTGTGACAGAGGAGGGCTTTGATGTCATTTGCTGTCACTTACCATCTTATTCCCATGAGGCAGGATCTCTTCCTGTACTTGGAACTTATGCTCTCCTCTCTCTCCTACAAGCCTGACACCAGAGAGCCCCAGTGGTCTCCACCTCTCACGTCAATGTCACTGAGGTTACAAGCATAGGAAGCCACACCCAGCTTGTTACCTGAGTGCTGGGCTTTAAACACAGGCCCTCATGCTAATGAGGAAAATAACCTCACCAACTGAGATATCTCTTCAGCCCCTACATCAATTTTTATTTTATTTTTTTGAGACAGGTTCACACTGTGTAGCTCAGTTTGCCCCCAATCTGTTATTATGATTATAAAACTTCCCCTTTTATATGTTATAAAAGGGGAGATTCAAGCCTTACAGAAGCTGCAATTTGGAAAAAGGAATTAGTGAGAAGACTAAAAATCCAGTTTGGGGAGGGGAGTGATCATCTATGTTATATAACACAGTAGTAGCCAAAATAAGCTCTGCTCAATATATTTCATGCTGGTCCATCTAGTTGTGGCAAGAAAGACTCCAGGTTCCAAAGTTTCTGTTCAATGCAAGATTTCTTATCAGAGCAGTTGGAGTGAGTTGCCCTTATCTCTGCCCAAAATCTGCTCTGTCTCCATCTGGTTAGAAATATGTATTCTCTTCTCACCCAAGTCAACAGGGTAACAGGGGCTAAGACAGATTCTTTGAGTAGCTGGTTGGTCATTGCCTATCATGAATACTTGCAGCAAGTATTCATGTGCCAAATAGATTTCTAAACAATTTAACTCTTTTTCTCTACAATCCTTCTGAGCAGGATTTTTATGGTTTTTGCTCCACTTTCCAATTCTACTCAGTGTGAAGGGATGAGAGCAGACTTAGCTGAGTCTCTGACTCTGGGTTATTTATTCACTCACTAGAACTTAGGATGCACTTTTAAAAAAAAGTTTTACAATTAAAAACCTTTAGATGATTTTTTCTTATTTTTTCTTGAGACTTTCATAAATGTTTGCAATGAAACATGATCATATCTAACTCCATTTGTTTCTTCCAACTCCCCTTGTATCTTCCCCAGCATGCCCCCTCCAAACTTCATGTCTTTTTAAATTTTAATACCACACTAAATCTAGTGTTTCCCATATGTGCATGGGCCTGGGGCCATCCACTGGAATATAGAAAAACTCCCAATGGCCACACTTTCAAAAAACAATGATTTTCTTCCTTTAGAACAGTGGTTCTCAGCCTGTGGGTCACAAACCCTTCGGAGGTAGAATGAGTCTTTCACAAGACTCTCCTACGATCATCAAAACCCACAGATATTTACATTACTACTAAGAACAGTAGCAAAATTACAGTTATGAAGTAGCAATGAAGATAATTTTATGGTTGGGGGGGTCACCACAACATGAAGAACTGTACTAAAGGGTCACAGCATTAGGAAGGTTGAGATCTGCTGGGCTAAAAGCATCAACTGCCAATAGTTCCCTAGTAAGCCATGGGACCTGGAGAGCACTTCTGCATCCATGTTGAACTTTGTGTTGGTAAAGACAGCTGCTGTAAGTTCATGAGAGTGATGGCCATGTCACAGCTAAAAGCGTGTTAGACCACCCCTCTCTGGCTCTTGTACTCTTTCCACCCCTTCTTCCACAATACTGCCTGAGCCTTTTGTGAGGGTGTGCTGGGGATGGGGGGAAGTCATGGGAGAATTGCCATTGAAAATGTACCTGGAACTCCCAATTGATGTTTAGACCCAGGCAGAAGGCCCAAATGACTTAAACACCAGCTTTAAATGATCATGACATCGTAGTCCTTCCCACTCATAGTCCCTTACCTTTCAGGCGAGTAAGTGGAGAGAGCAACTGTGAACAGTTTCTTCTGCCCTTTTTCACCCCTAGAAACTAAAATTGGCGGGTCCAACTGACAGAACACTGTAGTATGTGCTTTGAGCCCATGGAGTGGCTTTGAACAGTGGCTGAACCAATACCCTGCACTATGAATAGTCATACCCAGCTTTTGCTACTAGGGACAGTATACTCAATCCATGTCCAGGCTGCTTGTCAGATTCCCAGGAAGAAATCATTGAAATTTTGTGCCATGTGCAGAGTGCTGTATATAACAACAGAGAAGGAACTACTATAGGGACCTCTTGGCGAAGAAGCAGAGCAAACTGAGAATGGATGCAGGGCTGGGAGGATTTACCGCTGATGTCTACTGGAGCCGCACACCTAGAAGGCAAGGGGAATAGTCTTATAGCCTTTTACCATCCCTCAGGTTAAAGCTTCACCAGTCTCTGCCTTAAGAAGTGTCATCTTTCTACAGAATCAAACAGAAAAATCCATCATTCTAAAACAACAACAACAAAAAATACAAATAGCAGAATTTTCCAGAAGAAGCATAAATGAAATCTGGAAGGAAAGAGATTTTAGCAAATCTGATATGGAATTCTTAATCTGCTAGCTAATGTCTCTAAACTAATTTTTAAACAAAGAGTCAGCTGGGTCTTTGGGGACACTCCCATTTCTAAGTGAATGAAAGTAAACAGGCCCACACCTGCAGCGCTGTCTCCTGGGATCTAGGCCCAAGACTGGCAGGTTGGAGAGGAAAGTAGAATGGAACCCTAAGACAAAGGAGGTAGGCCCACGGCAGTACTATGGACATCTCCTTACTTGCTTGTAAGTGTTACTTATTGTCTAGCTGCTCATCCCACACACAGGCTTTTCTGAAAGAGAGGGGTCTGATCCTCTGTGGCAAGGCTTATAAGGAGCAAAGGTCTGGTTGTAGAAGGTCTGGTTCTAGGTCTGAATACCTAGAAATGAACTATGGCTTCTCTTATCTCCCCTCCATTCTCCTGATAATCTGCATGACTTAGCAGGGTCCTTGACAAGTTTTGAACTTTGTCCTGATGATCTCTCAGGCTTTGGTAAGGAGCAGTATGGTATGACATATTTGATGACACTGAAAGAGCTGTGCCCATGGAACACAGAAGTCTCATGACTATTTATGGTTGTCCTTTTGGCATCTAGCAAAGTATGTTCATCTCATATATGAACAGTGCTGCCCACTGGTTATGTACTTACTTGACCAATACTGCAGCACTTTTCCAGACCCACACCTTCTTTCTCTGGAATTTTTGCATTATACATTGCAGTCAAAGTGTGGCAAGTACAGGGCCATTTCTCTTACCCTAACTCCCTCCAGACTTCCCATTGTTCTCAAGATAAATTATGAGTGGCATTGTGTGTTTACAAAGACCCCAAAGTCTCTCAGCCTTAATGGCCTGCCACTGTCTACCATGTTCCTTTAGTCTTTGGGCTCCAATTTAAAAAAAAAAAATTATTGTCAGGGTTTGTATTAAGCACCTAGAATTTTAGAACTAAGGAGGCAGAGACAGGTAGATCTCTGTGAACTCAAGGGCATCCTGGTCTACAAAGAAAGTTCCAGATCAGTTAGGGCTATACAGTAAGGCTGTCTAAATAAAAGATATTCATTGCATGCAGTATACCCTGGGGACTATATTTTTCCATGGTTATTGTCTTCATTAGACTGTGAACTATGATTCCTTCATTTGTGCCTGAACCAGTTGTCAGAAATGGAGTAGACACTCGGAACTGCTATATGGAGTAAACCTCCAACTATGTTTCTCTATGGGCAATGAGTGGCACAGGAAAACAGTCCATTAAAGGTTTATATCACCAAAGGCTTTTCCAGACCAATGTATTTAATAAGGCATGAGGACACATGAAATTCACATCATTTCATGTGATGATTTGGAGGTTGCTTATATCTAGGTATGTCCCATGTATGAGGCCTACTATCCTGATTTATGAAATAGTTCCAATTCCAGCGGCACTAAAACTGAAGCCATATGAACATCCAGTTACTAGCCATTTGGGGGTGAACAAGTCTTAGGTCACTCATGTTTGGATAGAATGCTTTAGCTAGCCTTTCCTTGCCTTCTGGATTTGGTCACCATTAGGCACTGAGATGCAAATCTTTTTCCGAGGAAGGCTGTAGCCTCTAAGATGCCATGTGACAACTCCTGAGGAGGAGGCTTTTCTTTCCTCCTGAATACAAGTTCTCTGAGACCTGACACTATATCCTCCATCTTACTCAGCTTGTGGAATTTAGTTTTGTGTTGTCCCTTGAGCTGGCATATCACTGGATGGGCATCAGTGCCAAACACTGAAGCAAATTGCTCTTAGGTACTCACCTAAAGAAAAAGAGGTGTGTCTATTGAGGAGATAATAATTACTCAGTTAGGACATCATACAAAGGCATTCAACGTGCTAACATTTAAAGCTGGTGAAGGGCCAGCAAGATGGCTCAGTGCTTGTCATACAAGCTTGATGGCCTGAATTTGGTCTGTGGAACCCATGTGAAGGTGGAAGAAGAGAACTGACTCAACAAAGCTCTCCTCTGACCTCCACATGTGTGCTGTGGAATGCACCTCTCTCCTTTTTGTATCCATTTCTCTCCCCCACCCCCCACACATGTAAAATTAGGCTTTTAAAAAAGCCCAGTGAGCTCACTAGCACAAATCCTGGTAGAACTGAACCCATGGAATTCAACGTGCTAAGGTTAGAAACAGTCACATAGAGTCTTATGTATTTTGTTTGTGATTTTTCTCTGACTACCGGTAAACTCCTTAATAATTCTGTTCAGTACCCAAATTGTGTTTGTCCTTTTAGTTATCAGGATTTTTCCTTCCCTTGCCCCTTATTCTTTATTTTTCTTGTGTGCCTATTTCATTAACTGAGGGCAATGTTCACTCTCCCACCAATCCTATATACCCTCCAGAATTTTAGTAGCTAGACCTGTGTTCACAGCCCAGCTATGTGACTGGATTGCACAGTGCTCCCTTGGTGAAATCTCCAGTTTAATAGCATAAGTTTTCAGAGAGGTATTGCAGGGAGCTCCCTAGAAAATGTGATGGCCTATCTGAGGCCTTGAGCAGACCTATGACACTGGTCAAGGGCAAAGATTTTACATCTCTCTTTTACTAGCTCAAGAGAAAGAAACAGACTTGCCAAGTAGCTCACAATCTATTCTTGAACAGAATTTTTGATGCCACCCAGAAAGCTTCATTCTATATAGAGATGTAAAAATGCATTCTACTGTGTAAGAAGCCATGCAATAACTTTCACTGTGTAAATAGAGACACATGATTAGGCTACATAGCAGCCAAGTCTATGGTCTAGTGAATGTGTAGAGCCACAAGCACAAGCAGAGGATTCTGGGAAAGTATAACAGATTTGAGTGACTTGGGATTTACCCTGTGACTCAGCCTTCAAGTTTGGCTTGGTGCTGAGGAGGAGGCAATCTAGTTGTCTTGCTATTGCTTTGGACTCTGCTACATCCTGTCTTGATCTAATGAGCTGCCCCCACATCTCTGCAGAGGCCATACCACTCAGTGCAGTATAGACCTCTGTCTATTCTACTGTTGAGTGCAGGTCTCAGCAGTACATTTGGAGTAGTTCCCATGGTTCTATGCTGGGCTATGAAAAGGGAACCAACGTCCTCACCATTGCCCCTATCTTCACACTTATTGAAGAGGATTTATGTTCCATGGTAGGGCCCTGAGGAGGAAAGGATACCAACAAAACTGAGAATGGACTCTGGCACCAGAAAATGGAGACTCTGTAATTACTCCATTAGTATTCAAGAAATAAAATATATTTCCGGTGATTAACTGGATCTATTTATAGATCAGGAGGCCTGAACTGTGATATTTATAGAATGTCATCACATTTAGCAGTAATAGCACAATTACATGTTTATGAAGTAATGGTTTTGCAATTTTTCCTAGAATTCTCTGACATTTAGATCTGGAAAATTTTACATTTTCCCAAGCAAGAACAGCAGCTATTTATTTAAGGATGAACAGCAGAGATGGTCTTCTTTGTAACTCTGCACTCCACTAAGCTGAAATTCCCAAACTCATTTTGTTTTTCTATAAGAAATAAGCCAATGTCCAACAAACAACATACCTATTTTAATAGAGCTCTGAGTTCTTAAATGGTGTCTTTCATTGCTTAGGATTTCTGTGTCCTTGAATCCTTGGGAATTGGTGTAATATGTTTTCTCTCTTTTTATAATGATCTAAGTCAAGTTAAAAGGCTACAACATATGTGTTCAATATCTAAGATAATTTAGTGAAAGTGAAATGAGACCCAGTGTCAGAATCCCACTTTCCTCTAACTCATAATTTCAGACTTGGTGTGACAAGTGGAGGGAGTGGGAATTCTCTTATTTATTGATCTTAGTAGTAAATCAGCACAGTCAGTTGGGTGTGCCTGGGGCGCGTGCTGGAAACACTTTGAAGATAGAATGCTGACCCTCAGACCCCTTTATCATCTGATTCCAAGGTGGCTGGTTTTTATACACATTACTGAACCATACCTCATAGGCGCCTAGATTATGAGTATAGCCTGTGGTTCTATGAGGTGGGGTTCCAGTGTCCTGGGGCTAGCAGTGTTCTGGTAGCCTTTCCTGATTACCCGAGTGTAAATACTCACATCGCAAGGCATGCTTTTAAACAGTAACATGCGGACAATTGTTCATTTTCATTAACCTGTCTGAAATGAAATACTCATCTTTGAGAAGTAGGGGAGACTAGCCTAAACACACAACTGCCTAAGCCAAAACTGAAGCAGACCTTGCTATGAGCTGAGAGGCAGAAGTTCTCATCCAATAACAGCTCTAGGGAACCACACTTCACATTACCTCTTCTGAGCCTCTATTTCCCCAACTGTCAAATCACCAAGATAATTGTTCTGTTTCTTCAAAGGCCATCAAGTATCATGAACCAATGAACAGGGGGCAGGCTTCGAAAACAAGACAGTAGCTCCTTCCTTTCTTCACAACAACTTGCTGGCTGTCCCCTAGCATCTCCTTCTGTCCTTTTCTAAGCTGACCCACATTTGCTGGCAGTGAAGTATGTTACTCTCTCGACAGGCCAACTCCATTGTGACATTTGCTGGGTATTTCAATATTTAAGATATCAGTGTCCTGGAAGCAGTCTTCAGGTACCTTGCGATGGAAGCTTGAGGATCTACCGGAAGTTAAGAAATGGTGGTTTTGACCCTAATGGACTTAGAAGTCATGTGTTAGTAGAGCCCTATAGCCCATGCTCTCAGTCTTGCTGACTGACCCAGCAGTTCACTTAACCCTTGTCCAGAAACTTAACAAATCTTTTCAGTAGGAAGACTAGAGTTTTAAGACAGCAAAGCTTTCTGGGTCACAGGCTGGATGTGCCCACCATAGAGCAAGCATATAGTTTTGGTACCACATGAGGACTGACGTTGCTGCTGGTGGACTGCTCTTCATTCTGCTATCTATGTCCTTGCCTGAGCACTATATCTGGGCTATTTCACAGCTAATTAAGAAATGTGAAGACACCCTCATACTTAGCAGGTTCCCCATGGTCTTTCTTTCTGAAATTCATCCTCTGTGTTTCATGAGGTTAGCTTTTGGAAATCAATTAACAACCCTGTTATTCCTTGACTTGAAACATTGGTGGTGCTTTCTGAATCTCCTATTGTCCCTGAGTAATTTCACCCAGTTCCAGGGATTTAACATTTTTTCGCCCCTTTATTGTCCCACATATCCTCAGTGTCATGGTGCACACAGTCAATTAAGCTTGCATGTTTTATGGATTCTCCAGTCCACATTGCCCCAAACTGATGATATCATCTCCAGATTCCCCAGGCTTGCTGCCCCCACCTTGCTCTCTTACTCTCTCTCACTTGCTTTCTCTTTTCCTATCTTTCACTCACTGCTTTCTAACGTGTGCCCTATTCATGCCTAGAATTCATCTGCTTTCTCCAGTTCCTCTGCCAATACCCTGTTCCAAACCAGCATCATTTTGCCTGGATTATTGCTAGACTTCCCCATGTCTCCCTCTATTCTCTCTGTGCTCTTAAAACATAGATCCAATGCTACTTTTGCTTTTAAAATGTTCAAGAATATTCCATTACCTATGTGGTAAAGAAATTTGCATACATTATCTCTATTTTTTATAACAACCCAGCAAAGTAGCTATTATTCCAGGAAACCAATTCTTAGGGAGGAAACAATAGCCAAGTCAGGTGTGAATCCAGCTCTGCTTGCCTCTCCAGCCCATGCTTTCACTTCATGGCACATGGACAGGAAGCAGTGGGCATGTGAGGTTAATCAAAGCAGTGCAAGCTCTTTCCTAATGGCATTCTCTATACGCCATCCTTCAGAGCAACTACCATAAGCAGCTGGTGCAGAATGGACAGCCATAAAATCCAAGACTTCAAAGGCCATCTGTCTACAAACATATTCTCCTTAAAGGCTGTTTGCAGCTTTTGTTAATGCTGCAGTATCAATTCTTCACAATGGAACACAATGACACTATAGAAAGTACATTGTCAATGAGAACGTTTCTCATGGCTTCAGTGATCAAATGGGAAGATAAGCTAATTCCTTGCTATCTTTCCTCCTTGTGTTGCTGAGTCAGTCAAGGAAAAAAAATGGTCCTGGCTTGCTTTGCAAACTTGCAACGTGTCATACCTGATCACACAGGTGTGCTAGGTAGACCCCTCTTGTTCGTCTACACAGTCCCCACAGTAGAACAGTTCAGATAGACCCATCTGGGCAGAAGATAGAACAGTTCAGCCCCTCACTGTGGCTGTGTACTATGCCTCCTCATTTGACGTTTCTTAAGTTAGGCCAACTAGGAGTACAGTGTGGTTCTCTGCCCTCGGCCTCAATCTCTCACCTCAGGACACTTCTTTTCCTGGCAGTGGCTATCTCTAGCAGATTGATTGCTTCTGGATAGGTGCAACACTGGGGCTTTGGGCAGGAGCAGACTGGTCTGAATTTGAATCCTAGCTCTGTGTCCAGCAGCTGTGCAGTTTGAACAATTGAGCCTCCTAGTGACTCACTCTTACCCAAAAAGAGACTTAATAATTCTTTTGGCATAGGACAAGTTTTGGCTTTCGATGATAAAAATTAGAATTATTTAATCAAAGTGGATAGGTGCCTACTCTGTAAGCCACAGAGCTAGGTTGTTACAAACAACAGCATTGGCTGGCACCTCTTCTAGGCCAGGTGAAGACCACATCCGTGCTAGAAAAGAGGCACTACTGACATTCCATGAGATCAGTTGAAAAGAAAGCCAAGTTTCCTGGAGTTGAGGTGAATGGAACAGTGGACCAAATCCTTCATCCTGCATCCTGATTCTACATCTCTGCATCCTGATGGGCCAGGGCAGGGACAGACTAGTCCCAAGTCTCAGCACACATAGATACCCTGCCAGTTTAGGGAAGACGTAGGTAGTATCGCCACAAGTTTGCATGTAGACCAAAGGAACCAGCTTTGAGAGCTTCCGCATAGCCTAGAAGACAATGGGCAAAAGGATAGCCAGACTTCAAAATGGCTTCTTGCCATCCTTTTCTCTAGTGGCTCTACTTTTGGGGTTCCTTGTGGTCTCCTCTGTGTTAGCTAACAAGACTCAGATGCAGGCTCTTTCCAGCCTTTCCCAGTCCCTCTCCTGGCTGCTGCCTGGCAGAGCTGATGTCCAACTCAGTGTTAATGATTAACGCACAGCGGTGGGATCGCAGAGTTGCTGAGAGTCCTGTGTCCAAGAATGAACCGCATTGCTAAATCAGTGAAGACAGTTGCCAAGGTAACCCCCATGTAATCTATTTAACTGGCTCCCCAAACACCAATCAAGGTCAGATAACGCACTCGAGCACCATATGAACACACGCAGACAGCATCAAGCTTTGTAGCAAGACAGCAGGGAAGGAAGAAACCTCATTAGGAATAAAGATAAAAAGCACCCTAAATATAATTTTGAAAAGTGTTAATTGGGAATGCATAGGCTTGAGTGGGGGAAGAGCCCACCACTCTGGGGCATGTCCTGGCCACAGAGGAAGTCACTGGAGGCCATTTGTTAAGTGCTGCTGCAATTTTCCCACTCAGGATCAAAACAAAAGGCGCCACTGGACTAAATTATTCATGTCAATTTGTTTATTAATGCAAAGGCTCATATTTACATTTTGGCCTAATAGGGTGGGTTTTTCTCCCTTTAGGGACCCGTTACCTGCCTTGACCATTCAACCAGGAGTCTCCTCCCCAGCATTTTCTAACAGACTCAAATTTCTTAAAAGACTCCTAGGAGCAATCGACAATGCATTTCCTCTCACCTCACCCTGCCAGACTCTCCAGAGAGCAAGCAAAGAAAAAAAGACCACTTTGCAGAATTGCTGTCTCATGCCATTTCATTTCCTGCTCTGAGGGTATTCACAGGAAAGAGCCTGTGTGGGAAGCAGGAAGGAAAGAGGTAAGATGTGAAGTAGGGGAGGGGGATTCTCACCTCTAGAGGGACTCCAAACCACAGGCAAGTCACTCCTGCCCTAGGATGCCATTTGGACAAGAAGAATGACAGTGTTTTACCACAAAGCATCACCCCAAATCAGCTCTCCCAGGATCCTTCTCCAGACCCATTTAGTACTCCTGGGCCCTTCCTTGATCTGTTCCAACACTGTAACTGCATTATTCATTTGTCTTCTTGTTTGCTGGCTTCACCTAATTCACCATCATGGCCTTATGTCCTATATTCTCTAAGAGGAGGGCCTCTGGCAATGGTACTGCATTAATTAGTCTACCTATTCACAGAACATATCCTGCTCTCTAGCTTCATGCTCTCCAGCTGTGGTTAGATTGCCTGGGTTCTAGTCCTTCACTGTAGGACACACAACCACACAATCGGCCATGGGTTTAGCTGATTAGCATACCAATACTTTCTCTAAAGAAGTCAAGCATGGTTTAACCATAGGCACAGCTCAGTGTAGATTTGCGTAATTTGTCCTTGGACCCTCCTTTTCAAGCATTAACTAAAGGAACTTCCTGTGAGGCCACTGAAAACTAAGAGAAGTCTTAATACTAAGGGTTTCAATAGAAAATTAGTAATTCCTGCCTGGATTTTGGCCTATCGGGCAGAATGAGTACACAATGACAAGGTCTTCCCAAATGAACTGAAATATCCTGAAGTAGAATCAATGTGATTTAAGAAAGCCTGTGTTGTAATCCTAGGACCCTTGAGCCACTGCTTTCCCATCTGTCTTAACCAGAGTACACAGGACATCCTTGGTGGAGGAACACATAGAAGCTCAGAGCATGTCAGAGAATGCTTTAGAAGACTAGTCAATCGCAACTGTGGATATGGGCACTCACAGTGTAGTAGAGGTATGGGTAGGCAATTCCAAGATGTAATGCTCCCCCCCACCACCATCACAAGTGCAAACACACGTACAGACATACTCAAGACCCTTGGTAAAAAGTTTTGGAAGAAGATTACCTTTAATAAGAATGGATAGAATCATCGATTTCAGCTTTGACTGACAGGCTACATTAAAAGTGCGTTACAATTTTGACAGTGGCTGCAGTCATACTTCATATGCACTACCACTGGGGAGCCATTGTTGTCGTTCTTAAACCTCGGCATCAGCCCAGCAGCCTGCAAAGCATGGAAGATTTCTGCAAAGGAAGGTACATGCTGGAACATCCCTGTCCTCACCGTGGTGTTGTGTTACTTACTCTTTGAGAAGCTTTCTGGGTCAAGTGTTGAGGAGTGAATTTTGGTGAAATTGCTCCTAGAGTGAAGGAGATCCCAGTGGCCATCTTCCACAAGGGAATTGTATCCCCTGAGGGAATTAGTGTTGTCTGCTGTGAAAGACACATGGCGAGCACACATTAAGCTGAGATCAACACCCTAGCTTCCCTAAGTATCTTTCTGATTTCCTTTTTTCCTCAGCTGGGGGCAGCTGGGGACAGAGACTGCTTCTTAAATGAGAGGCAAATGTGAATGGGATGTGTTCCTACTTCCTGACATTTCATTGCCTGTGCCTGCTCCTCTCTCTCAGACCAGTGGACTCCTTATATAAAAGAATCTCACTTGAGAAATAGTTCAAACATCCATCAATAAATGGCCTAATAAACAAGATATGGTCTAATAAAACACAAAAATACTAGGAAGTGCTGTGAAAAACAGTTTAACAGCTCCAACAAAATCTTAGATTCATCAAGTGGCCTGCATTTCCACTCTGAGGTATATACCATGGAACTGAAAAACAGGTGTGCAGACAAACACCTGGAGATGACACTCCACAGTCAGATTATTCACAATTGCCAAAGGACAGAAACAACTCAAGCCCCTCACAAATAAAGGGACAAACATGTCATGCCACAGACATCTGACTGAATACTATTTGGCATTTAAAAGTAAGTGGAATTATGACATGTATTACAAAATATATGACCTATGAGGGCATTTACAGTTTGTGAAATCAGCTACAAAGAAACAGCTACATAAAATTCTACCTCAGTGAGTCATCAAATCCACAGAGACAGAGGGGCATTTGCCTGTCTGAGGGAGGAGCTAGTGCTTCATGGGACAATGATTATGTCATTCAGCTAAAAGTGGCTAACAGGATTGGAAAGATGGCTCAACAGTTAAGAGCATTTGCTGCTCTTGCAGAGGATCCAGATGTGGTTTCCAGCACCCACGTGACGCCCCAGAACAATCTATAACAAAGGGTCTGGTGCCCTCTTCTGGCCTCCACAGACACTGCACTCCCATGGTGCGCACACATGCATCCAGCCAAAAATACTCACACACATAAAATAGATCTAAAAATGAAATTTAATGGCTAATGTGGTCAGTGTTACATATATTGTACCACACTACATTTGAAAAGAAAAGAACCACACTTGCATCTGCTTGCAGACAAGGAAGGAGGCACTTACAAGTCAAATTATATTTAGGTCAACAGACAGCATATTCACTTCAGCAAGGGGCAATCTTTTCTGCAAGGAATTTAAGTAGTGCCCACAAACACTTTGCTGTAGTGTAGAGGTTCAGTGCTTTAGGAGGTCGATGATGTAGTGAGTGCTTAAATGAGAGCTACACGAGCAGGATTGTCATCATGGAAGTAAAGGCAAGTAACAAGGCTGGTCCACAAAGGAGTTTGGCTGTGCCCTCTCTGCAGAGAGAAGCAGATGTGACAAAATGAAGTTTTACCAAAGAATAAGTACTAATGTCAGAGCCAGAAGAGCTTCAAGCACCATTTAGCCCAGGGTTCCCTCCAAATTCATAGGAAAGTGAAGACTGTGTCCATGGCAGATTCAGGGAGGGTCCTTTCCAGCTTTGTTTGGATTGTCAGGCCTCTTCCTTGGGCATTTAGGCCAGACCAGACTCCACTGCAAACAGTAGCTGGGAAAAAGGGACTCAGACTAGGAAACAACAATAACATTTTTAGGCATGTGGGATCAAGTCCCCTTAAACAAAATCTCTCCCACAACAACAGCATGCCTTTCTTCCCTTGTATTACAAGCTCCAGAGGTAGGTATAGCATATACTGGTGAAAAAGCAAACAAGCATCCATTTTAGACAGGAAGAAGCAGAGTCAGGAAGAAGAGGTCACCACCCACGGTCATAACTAGTAATAGACAAAGGACCGGGGTGCTGACATCAAGCAGTTGTCTGAGGTGCCCATTTACTAAGCAGCAACTGCTTGTCAGGCACTATCTAAAGAGCTTTCCACTTAATTCCCACCGTTGCACCAGGGAGGTGGTGCTGACACTCCCCTGAATTGATATAGAAGTTGAAGGGCTTGTCCAACTCACACAGACGTGAGCTGCAAACTAAAATTGCATCTCTAGACTATTTAGCACCAAACCTTATATTTTTAACCATGAAATTGGGTGAGCTTTATGTTTTTGAGAAGGGTCAGACTGTTTTCCAATGTTATTGCTCCATTTTGCTTTGCTACCTGATGTGTATGAGCTTTCCAAATCCTTCAGAGTCCCACACTGATACTTCTCCTTTTAAAAAATTGTAGCCATTTTTTTAAAGCATTAAGTATGTAATAGAGCACCATTCTCCAGACATGACATGGCAGTTGCCATCTTTAAATCAGAGCAGCTATGAATATGCACATCAGACCCTTACATGACGTGGCCTATCAGCATTTTTGTGGAAGGTCAGAAGACCCTCATTGAAACTCTAGCAACTTGGTTCCATCAGCACTCTACCCTTAGATGTAAGTCATCTGTTCCAGCTATATTTGATCTCTGGATGTGAGAGAATACAGGAGGTGGAAGCTTAACTGAAGGTCAACTCCATCTCTGCAGATTATACCCATGGATAGGTGAGCAGCCCTTGGTTGATCACTTAGAAGGATAATAAATGTTGTAATTTGCAGAGATGTGCATGGTTGGGATTATTTCTTTGCCACTGGTTTGTTCCCTATGTGGCACGAGTAGACATTTGTTCACATCTCTTCAGAAAGAGGCAAGCAACAAAGTATTATGTTATCATAGTTTTGGTTGGAGTTTGTATTTCCATAATGGCAAGTAAAGAGATCAGAATACCATAGATCTAGTATAAGTCCAGCTGGCATGGCACCGATAGTGATATCAGGCATGGGCCAGATTACTGATCGGGGAAGGGCATGATTATGAGTAGTAAAAATATGGCTAATTTCAACTGTCTGGAGAACAGTAAACAATGCTATGGTATCTGCTATACAACTATTCCTACCAAAATGCCACTTTTGTGTAATTCTGTATAAATATAGCCTTTAGGTTAGAGGTCTTCACCTTTTTTTGCTTTTGCCAGTGCCTGTGCGAAATAACCTGTAGCCTTTGTGCTATTCTGCATGTGTGCCTATGTCTGCCTGCGTGTGGCCCAAGCACACTTGAATGTGTCTGGGTTTCTGCCTGTATCTGCCTTCCTAGTGGCTTAGCTGCTGGTGAGCAATGTGTATCTTATCCACTTAGGACTCTTCTTAGTCTCTTCAACTTTCCACCCTCTTGAGACTCCCCTCTGTTCTTGCTTCAGGACAGGGACCTCACAGTTATTGATGTCAAATGTCTATATGTTCATTCGACATGTATATATCTTCTGTAGAAAAATGTATATTGTCTTTTGCTTGTTATTAATTGGGTTATTTATCTGTTTCTAATGAAGCTGTAAAAAAGCTATATATCGTAGACATAAGTTTTTTCTCAAGTATCTAATCCATAAATTCATTAACTATTTCCTCCCACTAATTAATTATTTTTTTGCATAGCATCAGACTCAGGAGGATCTTGCATTCCAGAGCTTTCCACAGTCCAGACTTCTTAGGTTTACAATTGTGCTATGACTTCTTTAAATATTCCTCAGTTTCACTCACTGGTTTTGCTTAAATTTACTCAAAAAGGAAACTTTCTCTCAGTCTGATATCTCTTGTGATGCAATTGATACAACAAAACCTAATTCATGTTATATAGTCTAAGGGTGGTCCTAGTGTCTGCCTGGCCAGGACCTCAGCCATTCTCTTTGATATGATAAAAAACCTAGAGGCTTATAGATAAGTAGCACTGGCCCAAGATAAAAGTCCTTTCTGTCATCAGGATACTTAAAAGCACCTGGTCCAAAATGCATACCTACACTTGGTGCCTAGTTGACTATTAACACTACACCTCTGTGTCACTTAAGGCCCATCTCCAGCATGCAAACCTGCCTTTGAGAAGTCCTGCTGTACCTGACCTATTATTATTCCTGGTCTGTTGGTTCTGAAGTCTAGTCTGGATTGTGCCAATACCCAGTGCAGATCCTTCTTGGCATGGGCAAATGATCTCTTAAGACAGTTAGCCGAAGGCTTTGCCCACTGCTGGTCGTAGGGCATGGAAAGAAGCCCTGGAGGCTCCAGTAGGCCCTGCTTCCCTGGCTGGAGTTAGAAAGGCCTCTATCCAAATGTCATAGCTTCTTAAATGAATTCACCTGTAAATTTTCTAAAAGAAATTGATGTGTTTGAGGTTAAATATTTGACTCATTTTTGTACTAGCATTCTTTCTGCTTCTTGATTTCCCTGTACCTGAATGTTCCTTCAAGAACACCAGTTGTGGACATAGTGAACAGGTGGAAAGGGGACATAAATTGGTAGCAAAAGCAATTGGCTCTTTAAAGCATTTTTTGTTAAAACATATTCTCCTCAATCTGCTGTGATGAATAAAAGTAAAACAAAGCAGCCACATGCAATAAATAAGAAACAACCCATGTCTGAAATTACAGGACCATGACTGCATTTCCTCACACAGAGCAGGGACCACCTAATTCATCTCTTTCTTTCTAAAGCCTTACCCCCAAGACCTTACAAATTAGATTTCAATTTAAATGAAAACTCATTCAAAACATAGACATTCAATCATAGCAAAGCCCCAACAAATTAGCTTAGTCTGTTTAAATAGTGTTGTTCCCAGTTGGACAGCTTTTACCCAGTGTCCACTATCCACAGGCCCAGTGTCAGTGAACTGACTCACAAGTTCACAGAGTTCCTCGTAGGGCATCTAATCTGTCTGCTTGAAGAGTAACCAGACTGTGATGGAGTCTGTTTTTAAGTGTTGAGAACAAGTTGCAGAAGAGTATCCTGAGTTGAGAGACTACTATCTTACACATCTGATGGGCAAAAGAAATACAGCACTCATATACAATGGAGGGTTTGTTTTTTTTTCCGATCAAAAAGAAGAACAAAATTATGTCACATTAAAATGGATGCAACTGGAGACCATCATGTTAGGAAAACTAAGCCAGACTCAGAATAAAAAAATACTGCATGTTCTCTTGTTTTCTCTTGTATATGTATATACAAGCCATGAAAATAGATGGAACTGGAATGAAGAAGGGAACCAGTGGGAGTGAGATCAAGAGAGAATAAGAGGTGCATGTGTATGAATGAGCACAGTTAATGATATATGCCTGAAAGTATTACAATGAAATACACTATTTTGTACAAAGAATATATGCTAGTAAAAATGAAAAGACAGTAGTGGGCTTTATTTTAGGGCAGCCCGGCTGTGCAGGTTTGAATGAGAATCACCTTCATAGAAGCACATGTTTAAATTCTTGGTCTCCAGTTGGTGGCTGTTTGGGAAGAATGAGGAAGTATGGACTTGCTGGAGGAAATATGTCATGTATGGCAAACTTTGAGGTTTCAAAAGACTTGTGCTATTTTGAATTCATGATCCTGCTTGTGGATCAAGATGCGAACTCTCAACCACTGCTCTAGCCACTTAGGATCCTTACCTTACTCTGCCACCAGAAACTCTAGCCCTCTGCACCCATAAGCCCAATTAAACTCCCTTTTTCTATTAGTTGCCTTGGTCATGGTATTTTATCACAGCAATGGAAAAGTAATTTCTGACTCTGGCCTTTGGTCACTATTAAGGTTAACTAGAAATTAAGAGAATGAGCACATTTCCCCCAGCCTTGTGCTACCACGACCTTTGCCTGGGAATACTTATCTACTTCAATCTCTATAGCTTCTACTCTACTATCTGCCTTTTGCCTTGGCACCCTGGTGAATGAGATTAGGCATCCAGGGAGAAGCTTGGACCTTATGTTACCACATACTTGCTGTGGCCTGGGTCTTCCCCTCATGTATGCACCAGTGTGTAACTTGGGAATAAAGAACCAAAGAACACTCTGGTCCCTGCCACATGCTAAGACCAATTAAAACAGGAGCCTTTCCAGAGATAACCCCTTGCTCCCTATCCAATTGGCACTGAAAGTCTATACCCACTGTTTTGGCTTTGCAGTGAAATAGAGGATGTTGGGGCCATTCTCACATCATGCCATACTAAATGGCCACAACAAGAGAGAAGTGAAGTCAACAGAGCAAATTCAGTCTCATCCCCAAGAGTACAAGGAGCAGTTTTGAATTAGCTTTTCCCAGAGGACAAAACAACAAAACCCAGAAAACTATTAGAGTGGGGGCTCAGCTGTTCTGAGAGCTGCTTAGTTTCTCTATTTAGACCACACTCCTGTCAAGGAGAAGGACTCAGCAGTGTTGTGGGTTAGTAGGGAAAAGCCATCACCCCAACGACTGTGCAGCACATTTGGGAGAAACATTTTCAATTGATTTTCAAATTTGTTTGCAGTAAACAAGAAGCACATTTCCATGTTGCTGCTTCTATGGTTTGAGTCCCATTACATGGGCAGAATGATTTAGCAACACTGTAAACTTACATCACAGAAAAAAGTGATTTCCGCCAAGGAAGCAGGACTGCATGCCTAGAAGAGCTGGTTTCCAGGGTTCCTGTATCATTAGGAGGAGATGGACAGCTACCTGTGCTCTGTAGTAAGAGGCCAGACAGCAGGAGAGTGCCAGAGAGGGAGTAGCATCCTCTTCTGAGAACCTTCCTCAGTTGTTTCTTGGTGGGTAGACACTGCGTCCAGTGTCCCAATCAGACCAAACCCATCCACCTTTCTAAAGAGTCCAGGAATGCCCAGAAATTGTTCAGAGATTTCCTTTAAATGTTGGCAAAGCATTTGCAATCTGAAGGGATCACATTTGAATTCCTTCCATATTCATGCTTTAGCAAGCTTGGTGTTACAGAATAGAGCAGATATTTTGACTTCCCCAAATGCTTACAAGTAATCCAATGCTGCCCATCATCTTCCTGATCCCGGGCTCTTGTTGTGCTGCCCTCTGACTGAATTCTTGCCCTTTGTATTTACTCGGAGCCACTTCTTTGTCCCCTTTCTGAACTTCTGTGGTTTCCACCGAGCCAACCTTCCAAACCTGTTTTTGGTTCTTGAGGGCAAAATCATAATTTTTTTCTGAAGTAGCCATTCAAAATGAGCCCAGGGTAATTGAGAACAAGATGAGCTTCATACATCTGATCTGGTAATCATTCCATCTAGGCTGAGGCTCAGAGAGCTAACATTTTGGGGCAGAATTATCTTCTCTGTCATATACTCAGAAAGAATATGTCATAATCCTAACCCCCAGTGCCTTCAGAATGTGACTGATTATGGAGCTAGGGTCTTTATTGGAGGTAATCACATTAAAATGGGGCCATTATAGTGGGCTCACTCTACTGGGACTGCTATCTTAATAAAGGGGGAGAATTGGACACAGACATATGCAGAAGGAAGGTGATGTGACAAACAAGGCAAAGATGGCTGTCTACATGCTGAGATGCCCAGCCTCTAGAAGCCTGTCATATAGAACAGAACAAAACACTTTTCATGTGTAAACTACCTAGTCCACGGGACTTCATTATCGAAACTCTAGTAAATTAATACAGCTGGTTTGCCTATGGCATCCATATGAAAGATATTTAATGCCCAAAGGAATTTTCTGGAAGAAGTGTCAACATGTCTCTCAAGTACAGAATGATCTTAGTCTCTTCTTACATCTGAGATCATTCATTGCTTTTTATATTCCAGAAGACAACTAAACAGAAATGAGAACTACCTCCATTGAGACATGCAGTAAGTTATCCTGAAAACCAAGCACTGCAAGGAATGAGATTAGAGACCTCTGTCAGTGCAGAGATTGAAATAGTGTTTCTTGTGAGGTCCCCACTGGGTCTGGGCGGATGAATTGGGGATTAGGAACAACTGGAAAAGACTTGGCATTTAATGCTGGTGAGGGACCTGGTAAAGTTATTTTTCTCGGATAGCAACTGTGGCCTCTCAGATGTCCCTAGAAAGCACTGGCAATGGAAGCATCTACATTGGCATGGGGACAGCCAGGAACCCATTGGAAAGCAACTCCCTTTCTCACTGCATCCTGTAGAGCTTTCAAGTCTGGGAGGTCAGGATATGTAAATAAACCAGGTCAGGACTCTGGGCAGTCTGCTCAAATCAGACAATAGGCTAGGATAAGTCATCTCCCCTCCCAGAACTGGGATCCGGCTACACAAAGATAGCAGAAGGTTTATCCTCATGGGCTTCAAAGACCTGGTTGAAAGCACAGTCACTAGCTTAGGTGAGCATTATCAACAAAAAACTAAGCAGTGACCTTTGGTTTACAACCTGTTCACACCCAACTTCTGTCACGCAGTCCTCCAGAAGGCTTGAGTGTGTACTGTCCATGTGAACATATGCAGCAGAATCAGAACTCAGACTTTATTCTTTTCATAATGGCTAAAGCTACTACTGGTGACATTTCTCTAAAGCCCTAGAGGGAAAAAGAGAATGAGACACTGCATGTAAGCAACAAGAAAGGCAAAAAGCTCAATCAAACTAACCACACACACACACACACACACACACACAAGCAAACATATACACACATACATACACTACACACACCACACATACACCACACACATATATATACCACATGCATACATAGACCATATGCACATATACACCACACACCGTACACACCACACATACACACATAAACACACATGATACACATATACATGCCTCACATATACACACGGCATACACACATACTATACACATACACCACAGACACACCACACACCATACACATCACTCACCACATACACACAAACCACACATACACTATACACAAGCACACACACACAAGCATACACACACACCATACTGCACACACACACACTCGACCCTGTGTATGCTTTAAAGACAGCTGTAGGAAAACATGCTCGAATCAGAAAACAAAATGTTTTTTTCAAGATACAAAAGGAAAGAGACAGAGAGGGGTTCAAATGGGTTTCTTGACAACATTTTCAAGAGTGATACAAGGGCTTAAGAATGGCTGAATTGCTTGTCTTCTTGGATATCATCAGAGGGAGAAGCACCTTGCCATTTCTAGTTCATTTCCTGGGTAACAATCAATCAGGCCAAAACATAGCCCTGATCATTCTCAGTAGTTAGTTATCAGTCACTGTAGAAGCCTAGGGTCCAAGATCTAAGACAGCACCAAGTGTTCAAACGGCTATGTGTCCAGTGATCCTATGAGATAATATTAGACCAATTAGTCAGTTCCCTGACTCTTCCCAGTGAAACTCACTTGATGGCAGAAACAGAGCATTATAAATTAAGACAACAAACACAAATCAAACCCATAGCCAGTGGGTCTGTAAAGATGGTGAAAAAAACCTACCATATCCATATCTCCTGAAGAATGAACCTTTTTTTAGAGGATTCTGGATTAAAGTGTTGGAAAATGTGCTGCCAATGTACAGGGATCAGAGTTTCAAATACAAGACTGGTTGTGTGCATGGACTTGTGTGCTAGTTCATGTACTTGTTTGGAACTGTGTGCACATGTATGCATGTACATGTGTGAAGGTACATGTTTATGGCTATACATGAGCATGTGGGAGCAAGCATGCTTGTACATGGGTGTGAATGGATGAGTACACATGCCTGTGTATATTTGTGTCTGTACTATTACATGTACATATTCTATCAGCGAAGGCTTATCTGAGGTTCCCTTTATTCCCCCTTTCCAATGATGCCTATAATCCCCCGTGAAAGTACTTTCTATCTGAACTGGCTCTGTACCACTGGAACAAGGGAATTACAAATGGAGGTGAGCATCCCAGAGGAAGGCAGAGAATAGGCTTCTGTATGGGTATGAGAGGAACAAGATTCAAGATAGGAGTGAAGTAAAAACTTCTAGTTCTTTGGAAATTTAATAACGTCAAATGCTGGCTTGCTGGGGCACACAGGTGAAAGGACGTCTTGCTTAAGCAGATGCGTGACAGACTATCTTCCTGAAGCAGGCCCAGGTGAATGGATGTTTAGATATAGCAGACACGTGAAGCACACTTGATGAAGGAGTATAAATATGACCCCACAGACAGTGGGAGATGAGTACTAAGACTTGGTTTGCTTGCTATTCTTAGCTAAAGACACACATGTATTGGTTCACCTTCCATAGCATTGTTGAGCTCAGCTTCTGATAATTCTGACATTGAGAGAAACTCACCAAAGAACTGCTCATGAAGTTCCTGCAGCAGCTTGCCACTTCAGCGACCTCACCTCAGGTTGGTTGATGAGCCTGGCAGTTTCTTCAGGATTGAACCATAGCTGCCTGGTGTCTACTTACTGAAAGGACTGGACTGTAGCTGCTGGTTTGTGCCTGGTGTCTGCTTGCCTACAGGCTGGTCTGCAGCTGCTGAATCATATTTGGTGTTTGCTATCAGAGGGAACTGCTACCAAAATCAAGCTAGCCCCAAAGAACTATTGACAAGTAGGTCCACTTCCCCATATCTTAATATCTTCTCTTCCACTCCCTCTGCTGGGTGGTGGGCGAGGGGAGAGGTTGAACCCTTAGTAAAAGTAGATTGCAAAAAATTTATGCCTACAAAGGAGTGAGAGGGATCTGAAACCCATGGACCCAACAGCACTTGAACTTAAGCCTGTCTTTGGATGGGTCTACAAACACATTATGAGTGTCTCCTCAGCTCAGTCTTCTGCCACAGGCATTGGGGTGGCCAGACAAGAAGGGGAGAAAACTGATTGCATGATATCCCAGAAGACCTCTCCAAGTTTGCATGTCTCTGTTACATCATACATAGAGCAGGTCATTACACATATCTTGAAAACAGGACCTTCTATAAGGGGCCCAGTGGTGCTAGGCCATGGAAGGAAGCCAGGTCTCCTGTCAAGGGACTGTAGTGAAATAACAAAATGTCCACTTCAGCATGTGATAAATTACAGGCATTTACAACAGCCTGAGATACGTGTGCACTGATGAAAGCAGAATTTATAGAAATGTAATATAAAAGAGAAAAATTTAAAAATCCAACCTGGTGATTATTCACCCAAGTGTGCCAGGAAGGGGAGAAGGCATCTGTTTATTTATTAAATTTGATTAGCATATTGTGGTTTCACAGATAGGAGATGGTGAAGGGCATTGTCCCTTCACACCCCATCCCCTAGGAGGAGATTGTGGAATAAGTACTAGAATCCTGCCTTGGAACCATTTCTCTACTCCTGCTGCTTCAGGTGCTCTCACACAATTCCATCAAAACTTTAGTGGAAAGTAGAGGAATGATTCTGAACGAACTGAGAGAAATGTTCAGCTCTGCTTTGGGTCTATAATAGACTGTGGCCCCTTCCGAGAGGGGAAGACTGAAAACCACTATAATCCCAGTGCCCTATTGGGATATATGTGACAGGAATTGTTCAGTTGGGCTAAGTGATTGTGGCCAAGAGAAGTACCTGCTCTGTTTAACACAGAGGACAGACTGGAGTCATAAGCAGAGGAAAGCAATGGAATGTTCTAGACAAGGAAGTCTCTCAGTCAGATAAAGCTCAGGAACAGTCCAGCTAGAAGGCTAGAGCTCACAAGGGAAAAGACACCAAGAGCTTTAGGACAATGATGGCAGGGCTGGCTGCAGGTACAATCGGACTAATCCAGGCTCCAGCCCCTACCAGAGGCAGCCATGCACAAAGTCAAGTGCCATTTAGAAGAAAGCACTGATCACATTGTTTTATAACTGTCTTTTCTAGCTATTTACATACAACAGTCTCCTCTCCTCCACTGAGTGGATATCAAAAACACAGCAAACTATTGTGCTAAGAAAGTCACTTTGACAGGTCTAATTTACTAAGGCTGAGTCATTCGAGAGCATAAATACATCTTTCTTGTCAAAGCTGATATTGAATATGGAGAAAATGGATTGCAGAGTTAAGCATACTAATAATTTGAGAGATATTTTATGCTGTTTTGAAAAATCTGAGCACCATCTACAGCCATATAACCACCCCCCTAAAAATCAAAATATGCGTTCCCAGCAGAATATATCATTTGGATACTCAGAAATGTGGGTGGCTCCAGAAGTGCTAACATTCTGGCTCCCAGCCATGACATCCCTGGTTAAATTTGTTTCACAGTCTCTATCACTGTAGCATGAGAAATCTGAGAGGGGGTGGAAACAAATTTTAAATGAGAACATGGACTCCTTAGGTAGAATACAGCATTCCGACTTCTGAGTATGTTTGTGAATTTGGTATATGTTTTATAATCCCATTGGCACTGGAAGATAGAAGGAAACAGCAACAACAACAAAAGTCTCTGCATACAGTTCACCACATCTGGGAAGAGAGAGCGCATGTCCTTCCCCACAGTCATAGCAGCAATCACTTCCTTCACAGCCTCCTTCCTCTTTTCTTTCTTTTCATTGTTGAGTTCAGCTTTTAATTCAAAAATTTCTCCATTCTTATTGGTTGTGAAGTACTTGAGTCACAACCAATAAGCGAGCACAGCCAGGGTGGTGGTGTAATGGTTTCCTGCCCATCACAATTCTCTCTGCAGAAGAAAATCCCAATGTCCATATGGCCTTTTGCTACAAAGAGCCATAGCCTGTGTTGCCTTCTGCTTCTCTCATAACTGCACCTGTGACACTTTACAGTGTTTCTAGTACATCTTGGCACCAAGGACCACAGACGACCCTGCCAGTTTCCCCAATAGGTTGAAAGTCCATCTTTCATTCTGTAATTGTCTTTGGGCTCCAGGCACTTGTAGTAGCTCTATACCATGCTACTTTCCCAAGTTTGAGCTGGTTTTGATGCCATCTGCAGTCTCTATGACTACCTTCTTATCACCTGGTCACTTGAGGTCACCCTAAAGAAAGGTTTAGGGTTCAGCATTGGGCTAAATGTTACAGAAGTAGATGGGTCATAGACCTACTTCACCTCTTCTCTGACCCCAAGATGAGAGGCAGATCCTCTGATACCTGAGGTCGACATTTGCCTAAGACAAGCAAAAATTACTAATTTTCTACATGAAGGACACAAAAGAGGCATCAGTTGTATTTGATATAAATGATGCTACTCACTATCAGGGAGTGAAATGTTTGTGTAGTTTTATCAGTTCATGGGGCCTTGGCATGGACATTTTGCTGTCCATGATGCAGAGATATCAGAAGTGATATGTTCATATGAGATATGAGCAAAGCACAGTAATTTATTAACAAGCCCCACAAAGTATGAGTCATCTTACCTACAGAGCAACCACAGATAAGTCATCATCATTTTCATTTCTTTTTCATTTCTCTTTGCGTAAAGACATGTTTTATCCTACTTGGAGAAATCCCCATTTGTCTGTGCATAGGTCTTCCATGAAGAGCTATGAGGCAGTGGAGAAAGTCTAGGATTTGCTGCATGCTCAGAAAAGTTACTTCCTCACTCCATAGTCAGAATTAAGAAGCCTTGTAGAAGTACCAAGTATCAGATACTTATCACAAAAAGACTATTTGTGTAATGCTTCTGGACTGCAAGAGAAATACTAAGATTTGTGTTCCTCCCAATTGCTAGCCCAGAACATTAAGCCCATGGTTCCTAGTAACCACACTAGGTCCTATTAAAACAGACAGCTATAATATAAGTAAAATGAGTGGCTATAAAGCCAGGATGTCCTGTCACTTGACTAAAAATGCAGGAGGGAGAATACCAGAGTTCAGTAGAGGTTTCTATTAAGCAAAGAGGAAAATGGGCTAAGAGGTAGAACGGTGGGCCTCCCCCCAAAGCCACTGATGCTTCCTTTTCATTCCTAAAATTTGGATGCTAGAGATCCCTGGAGAAAAGAAAAGGTTTCTACCACAGTAACACATGCTCTCCTGGGTGCTATGTTATAGCATTCCTGGGAAGATGTGAACAAAGGCCTGCTTACTCCAGATAGGGAACCAACAATAGATCATAGTAAGGATATCACCAAAACCCAACTTGGTGAGCCAATGAGTTTGCTGGGGTTATTTACAGGAGCAGAAATAAATCAGAGACAGCTGCATCATTGAAAGCCCATCCCAGCATGTGTGAAAGCTCACAAAAATGGAAACCTGCAGACAGCTCAACACATTAGAGAGTATCTCTTGCAGACAGCTCACTCTGTATCTCTTCTAGGCAGCTGGGCTGGTCTCTGCCTGTTCTATGCATGTCAGCTTATCTGAGAGTGTTTCTTGGCACTCCTTGCTGCCTATATATGCTTGGACAAGGAGGGGACCTATTGAATCTGATTCATTTCAGGGATTTCCTGAAGCCATTGAGTTGTTTACTTCCTGAGTTTAAGGAGCTTCCCTGTAGAAAGGAAGGTTTCCCTACCCCTTACAACACCTTGTGTCTTAACCAAGCCTCTCCCCAAAATGGAAAGTTTTATCCCAGAGGAAATTGCTATATAACTAGGGAAGCAATTTAAGGGAGAGGGCTTAGGAATGCAGCCACTCAGGATCTGGATCTGCCCCTGAGAGCTACATGTCTTCACTTTTCATCTGGACATGAGAGGCACAGGCTTCTAAAAAATCACTGCGGGTTTCTTGTGGTAAATGAACAATGTTGACCTAAGAGGCTCTCTTGGACATGCCTACTAGCTTCCTGCCCCTACCATCCATTAGGCATTGCTGAATTCTTGGCTTATCTTGTCATTTGCTAGATCTTCCCAGGGCAATGGCAGCTTTGGGGATTTGGAAGGATTTCAGGAGAGTCCATGACTGAACCCATAGAAGGGTTTGAACACATGGATCTCAGAGTAATACATTCAGCTTTATGTAGAAGTAGGGTGAAAGGAAAACACTAGACAGGAAATGGGCTGGAAATCATGAAGAAGACTCCAAATGAACATCATTGATCTTCTTGACCTTTGAGGTGTATTGCTACAAAGGCTTCAGATTGAATGGCCTAACTCCTGCCTGCTTTTGGAATACTGGCTATCCAGTCCAATATAAAGCAAAACCATCCAGGTTATTCCTTCATGGCACTTGGTTATTAGGTATTCTTGGACTGTGACTACTACAGCGTGCTGGAAAGTAGGGGCTTGCCTGCCAGTTCCAAATCCCTTCCTAGCTATTCTTTCCTTTCTGTGGAGCTCCACACTTCAAGTAATGTACCCAGCTCTCCTTTGTAGGAGGAAGATGAGATTGTACTCAGCTACCAAATGCCTAATCTTGGTATCCGGGCTCTGGAGAGGCAAAGTCTTTGGGCTTTGTATTCACCCTGGTGGCAAACTAGCAGATAGTGCAGATCAGACAGACTTCTGACAGAAGCCCTGTCAGCCCTAGTGCCAGTGGAGTAGCAGCCAGGTACATGTAGGGGGTGAGTAAGGAAGCAAGGAGTAAATGGGGCAGAGTATGTCCTGAGTTGTGCATGGTGGGACTCAGCTGTATATATGTGTGGTTGCTGCTCTGTGGACTGACAGTTCCCCTGACTTCTGTAATGGTATTCCTACCACAGCTTGATTTGCAGTTTAAGAATGTTTGCTGTCACAGCATTTGGGAATACAAACTTCCACAGGATCCCAAATGGAGCCCACCTCATTCCCTTCCCATTCTGAGCCTGGCCTGAGGGTCTCTGAAAAGTCCCTTCCAAGACTGAAACTCTTCTTTCTCTAAGTTCAATACCTCAAAGAGAAGGGAAGGATTGTCATTCAAAGGCACCTGCTACCTCCACACAGATGTGGGTAGAGAGGAGGCAGCCCTCAATATTTGTACATTCTACTGTGGCTCCATCTCATTCATGACATGGGCCCATGCCTTTGAAGCAACTAAAATGAGTTTCCTTGGTTGTTTTAATGGCCTGCAATCTTGGGGACCAATGATAATGCCAGAGTTAAGGACATGTGACAGCATGAGTTTGGGGAAGAGTCTGGTAAATGGATATGGACGTGACTCCAGAGGGCCACAGGATTTCATGCGCTTACCACATTGCCATTTCATTCCTGCGTTGCAAAGTGGTCATCATTAACTCATTACACACATGGGACAACTGAGGTTTACAACCCAGACTTAGAGCTAGTAAGTGGCCAGAGAGCAGATTTCCACCCAGATTATGTTACTTCAAAATCCATATTCTTCCCTCTGGTCAGTTCACTGTTTCTGGGTTGATAACTCATACATTGCCCTAAACCATCCTTTGTGAGTCTACACCTATTTAATGCTTACTGAATACCATTATTGTTCGGTCCAGGGTCTCCAGAGCTATATTAGATCAGCTGTTATTTGTTGTCATCTTTCCCATGGGAACAGTATTACTCATGCTCACACAGTGTCTAAAACTGTGTTATGTAATACAGTAGCTGCTAGTCACATGTGGCTAATTAGAATATATTAGTTAAAATTAAGTCAAAACTTCTCTTATTTAGTTGAGCTAGCCATATTTTGGGTGTTCAAGTGTCACAGAGTGCTTATTGTTATTTGAGAGTGCAACTAGAGAATATGATTTTGATAGAACAAAGTTCTCTGGGTCAGCAGGGTTCTAGAAAAATTCACGGAGCATAGTAGATGCTCAAGGAATTGCTCCTTCTAGGATAGTGGTTTGTAATCCCAGAACTCAGGATACACAGGCAGGACAGGACTATCATGAGTTTTAGGCTAATATGAGCTGCAGAACAACTTCTAGGCAAACCTAGCCCACATAGAAAAATCCTATTTCAAAAGAGCAAAGCAAAGCAAAAGGGAAAAAGAAAACTCTTTAGTGTGAAATTTATAAAAAGAAGGTATAATTTAGATTGTAACAGAGAATAGGTTAAAAGAATAGTACACCAACAGATTTATTGATTTCTATTCCTGATAATATTTGTCTACATCATTTGGATCCTTTCTCTCAATGTGAATTAAAAAGCAGAATAAAGGAGCAAATTCATGAGCAAATAAGCATGATCCAAATTGTATATAAAATAAGACTGGTATGCTATAGGGCTGTGAAGTATAAATCAAAACACACAGGAATAGCAGTATATAAGCTGGAAGAAAAAAGGTAGAACTGAAGCATTTAAGATCCTTTCACTGCCTAAGAAGAAGATGAAAGCACAAATTAACATACTTTGATAGATCAAAGCTGAATATTATAATCTCTAGGGTAGCAATTCTCAGATGGGGTCTGTGGACCCTTGGCATCTCCAAGAACTTTTCAATGGGTCTGAAAGATGAAAATTCTTGCCTTTTGCATTTCTTTCACAGGCATACAATGCAGTGTCCCAGAGGCTGTGTGATGTCTCCACATGCTGAGTATAGGGATGGACATGAGAATCACACCATCTTCTATAAAAACAGACACTAAAAACTCTAAAACAACACGAAAATTTGCACAATGTTTTTATTTAGAAAAACACAGTTATTTTCCATAAAACAAATGGTATTTGTGTTGACATATAATAGTATATTAGTCAGGGTTCTGAACAAGAATAAAACTAATCTCTGTTCTCACTAATTTCATTCTCAAATATATTTCTTTCTCTTGATACCATTCAACCCAGAGTCCAGAGGTCTAAGAAACAGGAAGACAAATGATGTAGTTGTGGTCTTGAATGGTTGAGGCAAAGGAGGAGCTTATGCTTCAGTTCAAGTCCAAAATCAGAAAAACACTGTTTCAATTTTAAATCCTTTAAGTACTGGAGTTCCTTTTCCCCACCTATCTATCTATATCTATCAGTCTGTCTGTCTGTCTGTCTGTCTGTCTGTCTGTCTATACACCAGTCCTTCTCTCTGTCCATCTGTCCATCCATTCATCTGTCTGTCCCTCCATTTGTCTATCTACTTTACATTCCAATCACATGCACACATCTCCCTCCTCCCAGTTCCCCCCTCATACCCTCTTCCCTCCCCTTCTTCGCTGAGGAGGGGATGTCCCCCTTGGGTACCAACCTACCCTGACATCTCTAGTTTGTGTAGGACTAGACTAATCATTTCCCACTGAGACCAGACAAGGCAGCCCAGTTAGGGGACTGGGGTTCACAGACAGGCATCAGCTTTAGGCACAGTTCCAGTTCCAGTTGTTGGGGGACCTGCATGAAGACCAAGCAGCACATCTGCTACATACGTGTAAGGGGCCTAGTTCCAGCCCATGCTTGTTCTTTGGTTGGTGGTTCGATCTCTGAAACCCCCAAGAGTCCAGGTTAGTTGACTCTGTTGGTCTTCCTATGGAGTCCTTGTCCTCTTCAGGTCCCTCAATCCTTCCCCAAACTCTTCCACAAGACTCCCTAGCTCCTTCCAGTGTTTGGCAGTAAGTCTCTGCATCTGTTTCCCTTGGCTTCTGGGTGGAATCTATCAGAGGGCAGTCATGCTAGGTTCCTGTCTGCAGGCATAACATAGTATCATTAATAGTGTCAGGGATTGGTGCTTGCCCCTGGGAGGGGTCTCAAGTTGGGCCGGTTATTGGTTTGCCTTTCCTTCACTCTCTGTTCCATCTCTGTTCCTGTTTATCTTGTAGGTAGGACACATTTTAGGTGGGAGTTATTGTGGGTGGGTTGGTGTTCTTATTCCTTCACCAGTAGTCCTGCCTGGCTACAGAAGGTTTCCACTTTCATAATACAGGATAACCATGCTACAATCCACAGACCCAAAGAAGCCAAATACAAGGAGGGCTCAAGGTGGGATCCTTGAATTTCACTCAGAAGGGGAATTAAAATAGACATTGGAAGTGGATGGATGGAGGGATCTGGGTGGAAGAGGAGGTGGGAGGGGAAGGAGGTAGGGGATCACATGTACGGAGGGGGATGAAAATTGGTGGCAGCAGGCTGTGAGGGTCATCTCTAGAATGTGCCAGAGACCTGGAATGGGAGGGGGCTCCAGGGAGTTTATGAGGATGACCCTAGCTGAGACTTCTAGCAGTGGGAGTTTCTATTCCTGCACAAATAGCATGACCAAGATGCAAGTTGGGGAGGAAAGGGTTTGTTGAGCTTATACTTCCATGCTGCTGTTCCTCATGAAAGGAAGTCAGGACTGGAACTCAAGCAGGTCAGGAAGCAGGAGCTGATGCAGAGGCCATGGAGGGGTGCTGCTTACTGGCTTGATTGCTTCCTCTGGCTTGCTCACCTTGCTTTCTTGTAGAACCCAAGACTACTAGACCAGGTGTGGCACCACCCACAAGGGGCCCTCCCCCCTTGATCACTAATTGAGAAAATGCCTTACAGCAGGATCTCCTCAAGGGAGGCTCCTTTCTCTCTGATAACTCCAGCTTGTGTCAAGTTGACACAAAACCAGCCAGTACAGGGAGATATGGAGCCTGGGGTTCCTTCTTATCCAGGCTTTTTGTTCTGTTTATAGGCTTGGGTGAGTCCCATCCATATTGGTGAAGGCAATGTGCTTTACTCAGTCTATTGAAGAAACGAATGTTAACATCACAGAAATACTAACTTTGTCTGATAAGTCTGATATTTAGTTCCCTTTAAAAATGGGTCCTTTTATCTGTTTTGTTTCCTGCTTTAATTTTCCTTGTTTCTTTAGTTAACTCTATCTTAATCTTCATGGGAAATTTCCATTGAAAGCAGGCTCTTCCCTGGCACGTGGAATGGGTTATGGCCCTTTCTTTCCCAATAGGTAGAGAATAAAAACAATGTACATAAGCTTAACCAATGCCTTAGTGAAATTACTTTTTCAGATATTCCTAAGTGATACTTGCCAACATCTTAGCCACAGGCATGCCTCTCCTGGTATTTCTACCTTCCTATATATGTTCCCAATGCATACTGAGCCTCGATATGTCTGGAGTTTATGGTTTTCATCATTTAACTCACTGCCTTTATGAGGGGGCCACTTCTATAAACATACTGTAATAGAATCCTTTAAAATAATATTAGAGTGCATGTTATCTTCTATAAATATTGGTGATGTGAGGCTTTCATGTGGACCTTGTAACAGGGTATGGCATCTCTCTAATCAGGCAATAGTATCAACAAACATTCTGAGCCTGAGAGAATATGCTACCTTGGCCTAGAGAATTCACCTCACAGATAGTCTCACAAGACTCAGGCCAGTTCCCCCCCAAAATAACAGATGAGAAAGCCTGGAGTTATAGCTTCACAATTTATCCATTTAATTATTTCATAAAAATCATTATCGCTCCAAGAGTTATAGGCCAGGTCTCAGTATAGTCCTGAAACAATCTAGGTAAATGATTCCATAGATGCTAAATTTCTAGGTATCTCTAGTCTGGGAAACTGGAAATGTTGGGTCATGAAGAGTTTCTACTATACCAGCTCCAACATATTTGTAAGATACGGTGTGGAAGAGCCATGGAGACTCTGGGGGTGCTTTACCACTTACATTCTTGGAAAGGAACAATTTAACACCGATCTCTGACAAATGCCTATTACAACAAGTCAGGAAATACAGGTCAAATACGAATGAGTAAATGGCTGAGGATGCCTTTACCTACTCCTAGACACATTAGAGTAACACTGAGCTTAGGGGACTAAGGCCCTGTCAAAGCTCATGGAAAAGTATGACTGACTAGTGAAAATTTACATATGTAGGAATTAGGGGAATGTAGTACCCAGAATCTGCCATTTGTAAGTCCATGACTTGTTCTGTCTCCAAAAGAGCATTTTGGAAAGGCAGAACAGCAGATACAGAGAGTAGATGCTAAAAGTCATGGTGAGGCTAATGAGAACTCAAGTTTGGGTAGGAGGTAGGTTATGCCAGATGGGTTCCCTTGACTCTCACACTGAAAGTTCCTTAAAGTTCATCCCTCACAGACATATAAGACCGAGCCTCTCCCCTGCAAAGCAGAAAGAGAGTGGGATAATGTGTTCTTCTACTTCTCAGAGATAGTACAGAACAGGAGAATAACGGATAATGGTTGCACCAGGACCTGAACAGTGGGAAAAGGTTCCCATAGCCAGATAGAAGAAGCTGTTTCATAAAGACCCCACTTCCCTTTATGGTGCTTTATGAGAGTAGTGTTTCTTCTGTTCTGGAATAAGATCACAAGACAGGTCTGAGTTATTAATCTTTTGTACATTGGTACATATTTGAGTCATTTTCTTGGTTTTCCTGATGCACAGATACTTTGTTAGCGGTGTTCAAATTTGAACATACATCACAATCTCTAAAAGGCTTGGGCAACTCCAATCGCCAGGTCCTACTCCTACAGTTTCTGATTCGGAGAGTGTGCTTTCCTAACAAGTTCCCAGATGATAATGATACTGCTGGTATAGTGACCATGCTTTGAGAAGCACTGTTTTAGGACAATTTCTTCCCATGGATTTGAGGAGGGGCAGGTCTATTTGAAGACATGAATAGTATCTGACGAGGCATTTCCATCTCACACTCTGCTAGGCAAGTCATATAATCCCTTGGCCTTTTCCTTAGTTTCTGCATATTTAAATGGCTACGATAACAGCCTTACTTCACAAGTGGGCTGTGAGTGATTATTGCCATGTTGTTGATAACCCAGTAGTTTCTGTACTCCTGCTATGGGCTCAGGACTGTGTACACTGCTTTTGATTGCCCCCCTGACTATGTTTCCCTGACTCAGTTGTTCTCATAACAGCAAGACTCCTACTTCTTACCTGCTACTGCTGCAGGCAAAAGCCTGAAGGGGCAATGGGGCTGTTTTCTGTTTATTGTGGTTCCCACTTCTGTTTTGCCTGGTTTTCTCTTGGCTCTAATCCTAGGTTCATTTCATCAGGACACTGACAGCTTCTCAGCCACCAACTTCTGAATTTAAGCATGTTGGATGAGGCTGAACAAAGAAACAGTGAATTTAATAAAGCCTAAGAATCAGGAGAGCTCTCTCACCCAAATCAATCCTCGGTGTGTTTTTAATTAAATTATAGCCCTTGTGATTAAAGAGTGTGAATTTCATTACTGTGACCATTTATCAAAGAACATACCCACTGAACCTTCCCAACATGCAAGGAAAGAAGGCTTTAAAAAAAAATTTCATCAACACCAAGTGCCCTGTTTCTGTCTCCATTGACTCATCAAGCACACACCTACGCAGTAGTGACAAAACCACACCCACCTCCATGTTCCCCTCAATAGGCTGAGGCAGGTGAGTAGGAATCTTCCGATTTGGTGGAAGTGTTTCCTTACAACGCAAACAAGGAGCCAACATTCATATTTATATAGCAAGGAGTTTGGACATTCTTAAATGTTGAGGTTAGTTTGGCCTGGTCACAGCTTATGTAGCTGTATTAACTAATGAGAGCTGGAAGCAGGAGGGAAGGACAAGGAACACAATGTTGGATCTTAGAAATTGAAAGGCAACCTTAGAGGTGTTTTTGCTATGGTCTCTCTCTCTCTCTCTCTTTCTCTTTCTCTCTCTCTGTCTCGTTCTCTCTGCATTTATGTACATGCATATAAGAGTGTGTATGTGGGGCTGGAGAGATGGTTCAGCAGTTAAGAGCACTGACTGCTCTTCCAGAGGTCCTGAGTTCAAATCCCAGCAACCACATGGTGGCTCACAACCATCTGTAATGGGATCCGATGCCCTCTTCTGGTGTGTCTGACGACAGTTACTGTGTACTTACATATAATAAATAGCCTTTAAAAAAAATAAAAAAGAGTGTGTATGTGCATTCTTTGTACTTTTGGCAATTTTAAATTCAGCTGCTATATACAGAGAAGACCAGATCACACAACATAATCCAACTAATTTCACAACATGAGCACATTCATATAACAAGAATCTAGATAAAAACAACATTGCACTTTCTAGCAACCTTCACAAGGCCCTCATGGCCACTAATCCAGTCTAATAGAAAGCTGACAGGTTTTGCTCAGTTTTCTATTGTGTGTGTGGTTGTTTGGCTCAGCATTATGCTTATGAAATCTATATATGAATGTCATAACTGTACATATTCTAATCCTGATGGGAATTCCCAGTGCAGGCAGTATGAGCAGTACTGTTGTACACATTTCTGTACCTGTCTACTGATATTAATCCTCAGCCATGTATCACAGCATGACTCTAATACATTTTGAGAAGTGGTGAAGGCGTGTGCACATGTGCGCGTGCCACACACACACACACACACACACACACACACACACACACACACGGAGAGGATGGAGAGAACCTAGCAAAGATAGTATTTGAAGTTGCCTTTCAAATGCTAACATTAATGTATATCATTTTCCTTCCTGCTTGCCTCTCGCCTTCATTAATTTATATAGCCTTACATGCTATTTACAGACTTATTTACAGCAATATCACCACACATAGGTGAGAAATGCCTTGCCTTTTCAGTTATGGCACCTATGATGTCACTCAGCAATAAGAATTCTAAGTTTTATTATGGCCTTGTAGGAACACTGCTGCATATGCTCTCCTTTAGTGGCCAAAACATTATGTGGTACACGGCTTGCATACCTTATCTGTAGCTATAGTACTTAGTAGTGCAGTTGTTAGGTCATTTATATATGTTCAGCTATAACAGGCACTACCATAATTACATTCTAATTTCCAAGGTAGTCAAAGAATTTGTTCCCGCGGGCATACACAAGCATTATAATTGGTCCACGTAGGTATGTAAGAGTTCTAGTAGATCCCTATCATCAGGAAAATATGGGCAATTTTACATTTGCAATTCATATGAGAGTGTAGTTGTCTCAGGTTTCATTTCTTGGTGGGTACACTCTTAAACAAAAATATTATACAAGAAGTTTGGGGGGGATTAATATCTTTGAAGGAGTAAGGAGAGTGCACCCCAGCTTCACAGAGAGCAACTGGGGTAAAACTTTAGAACTGCCTCTAAATTAGAGAGGAAGAGCAGCTAGGCTATGAATTGTCATCTGTCAATGTTGTGGTAGCTGGGGACATGAGAACTTTGCTCCAGAAAGTGGACTGTAGAAGCTGTGATACACATCGCAGAGGCTGCTATGCTACAATCTGGTAGCTATCCATTGAAGTTTTGCTTTTTCTCTGATGAGTTCTGGAGTTAAACATATTTAGCCCCTTATGTAACTTTGAAGTGAAACGTTTATTGAATATTTTGCAAAAATTTCCATTGGGTTCTCAGTCTTTTTCAATGATTTGTAGAAATCTTTCCTTTCTTCTTTCTCCCCTTCCCCTCTCCCTGTCTATTTGCCCTCCTTCCCCCTCTCTCTCCCTCCCTCTTTCTTTCTGTCCTCCCTCCCCCTCCCTTCTTTCTGTCCTCCATCCCTCTCTCTCTTTCCCTCCCTTCCTTCCTTCTTTTGTCCTTTGTAGAAGGTTTTCCTTGATTTAGAGACAATCATCAGGGAAGAGATAAGCACATAGTCCACATACAGACTGAAAACCCAAGAGGGATGGTAAATGTGACAAACTGTTGAGAAAGCTGTCAATTGCAAAGTTGATGGTCTAGGACAGGACAGCATGTCATGGATTGGATACTAAGCTTAGTGACTGCAGGAGCCAGAAATTAGTGGTCCAAGTGATTCCCATCTTTATTACTCAAGGGGACCAAGGAGGCCACACTGTAATCTCTTTGATTTCAGTACAGGGCCTGAAACCCAAGGTTTTCAGATGGCTATGACATTACTAGGGAATAAGGATGTGCTAACTTTGGTGTGCTCTTTTTTTGTTTGTTTTTATTATTGGATATTTTATTTATTTACATTTCAGATGTTTTCCCCTTTCCAGGTCTCCCCTTCAGAAGCTTCCTATCCCATCCCCTCCCCCTGCTTCTATGAGGGTGCTCCCCTACCCACCCACCCACTCCCACCTCCCCTCCCTGACATTTCCCTACACTGGAGCATCCAGCCTTCACAGGACCAAGGGCCTCTCTTCCCATTGATGCCAGAAAAGGCCATCCTTTGTTATATATGTGGTTACAGCCATAGGTCCCTCCATGTGTACTCTTTGGTTAGTGGTTTAGTCCCTGGGAGCTCTGGGGGATCTGGTTGGTTGATATTGTTGTTTTTCCTATGGGACTGTAAACTCCTTCAGCTCCTTCAGTCATTTCTCTAACTCTTCCATTGGGTTCCCTGTGCTCAGTCCAATGGTTGACTGTCAGGCTCTGGCAGAGCCTCTCAGGAGACAGCTTATCATGCTTCCATCAGCAAGCACTTCTTGGCATCTACAATAAGGTCCAGGTTTGGTGTCTGTATATGGGATGGATCCCCAGGTGGGGCAGTCTCTGGACTGAAGGCCTTTCCTTCAGTCTCTGCTCCACACTTTGTCTCTGTATTTCCTCCCATGAGGATTTTTTCCCTTCTAAGAAGCACTGAAGCATCCACACTTTGGTCTTCTTTCTTCTTGAGCTTCATGTGGTCTGTGAATTGTATTTTGAGTATTCTGATGTGTGTTCTTTTGTGATTGGGTTACATCACTCAGGATGATGTTTTCTAGTTCCATCAATTTGCCTAAGAATTTCATGAAGTCACTGTTTTTAATAGCTGAGTAGTACTCCATTGTGTAAATGTACTCGTATAGAATCATTGTCATATAAGCAGTCTGCCACTGACTGAAACATTGGTGCATCACTGTGTATTCATTTGTGTATCTGGTAAGTGCTGTCTTTGGTTTTGAGGAAGGGAAGAATGAAAGAGGCCACTAATATGACACCATTAATGAAATCGATTCCCTCAAATTCATGGATATGCATTTCAAAATAAAGAGTTATGATTATCCTCAGTTCAAGAGTGGGGTTGGTATGGACATCCAGGTACAACTCTGAAAAGTTTTAGGTAAAAGTGCTATTGTCTTCATTACCTCAGCATAGACCAGCACAGTATCTTGGTCCTTCTGAGTGGTTCTGTGAGCTGTCCCTCTCCACACAGTATACACAGGGCTCCAGTTCTTCATATTGCTCCCAACATGTTCCACCGAGCAGATAATGAGGTATATAAGGGATATCAGGGATCCCCACTCAAATGAAGATATTAGGAAGATTGTAGCCCTGCAGTCAGGAGCAGGGCTGAAGCTAGCAGCTAGCTGATGTGTTTCCCTTCTTGACTTGACTTTGTGGGGCAAGAATGATGTTTTTTTTAAAGTAAATATGGTTCTTTCTGGTATTTCTGTCAATCTCTGATCATCTATTTCTAAGAGCTATCCAGAATATATAACATAATATTTTGTATAAATCAATATGAAAAAATTGGTTTCCCAACATAAAATTTGGCAAACGATTTGTATAATACCATTTCTTCTGATCATAGTCTTTCCCCACTCTTTTAATAGTCTAATTTATGATTTTAAGTGGTTTGTATATTTTATGTCTCATTTAAGTATTGGTTTGCATTGAGAATGTATATATATATATATATATATATATATATATATATATACACACACACATATATATGTATATATATACACATACATATACATACACATACACATATATATGATGTAAATATATAAGTAGAGAGCAATCATTTCCATCTGAAAGCTTATTTAAGGTCATTAAGATGGCTGGGCATGGTGGCACATACCTTTAATCACAGCACTCAGGAGACAGAGAATGGTGGATTTTTGTAGATTTCAGGTCAGCCTGGTCAATATAGTAAGCTCCAAGCTAGCCAGCACTGCATAGTAAGATCTGGTCTTAAAACAAACAAACAACAAGAACAACAAAGATTAAGATCATGAAGAAGAGCTAGGTTCCCTGTAAAATATACACTTATTTTTTTGCTATTTACACATCACATAAAATTGGTTTGCATATATAATATGAGGTAGGAATCACACAATATGTGTTTTTTCCAAATGATATTTGATTGATAATAGCTTGTTGAAAAGACAATGTACTTTTTTCTGGGGTCTTCACAGGCTACTTTTCTAGTTCACACTGGACTGCCTTGTACTTATGTGACATCCTCTTTATGATTGCATTCATTGTATCTCCCAGTATGCAACTTTCAAAAGACTGTTTTATTAGGATTCTATTGAATGTACAAATTAATTTGGGAATAATTAATATCTTTGTAATATTCCATTTTCCAATCCATGATTTGTAGCATATCTATCCTTTTATTGATATCTTTATGACTTCTGTGTTTCAAGTGTAGAGGTTTTATATATTTTATTGCATTTATTTCAAACATTTGATATTTTCTAATGTTATTGTAAATGACATGATTTATAATTTTAATTTGTACTTATTTGTTGTATATAAAACTGCAATGCCTTTTAAACTATACATTAACTTTGGTTTTTTTTCTAGATTCACTCATTCCAATAATTTGTTTTATAGACTCCACTGCACTTCTGAAGTACTCAATAATATAATTTAGAAATAATGGATTTTTATTTGATTCTAATATTTATTCCTGTCCTCCAGATTATTGAACTCAATTAAATGTCTGATCTAGCGTGGACCACAAGTGGTGAGAGTGGGCAAATTTTTCTCATTTTCAGTCTACAAGGGAAGATTTTCTTTCGCCTTTGATTATAGTACGTGCTGTTTTGTTTTATTTTACAGCTTCTCTTCACTAGATGAGAAAGTTCTCTTCCATTTGTAGATTGCTAAAAGATTTTTTGTTTGGATTTTATTTCATCGTGAATGGCTGTTGAGTGTTGTCAAATGTTTTTCTGCATCTCTTTAAATGATTATATGTTTTCCCCTTTTCCTCTGTTAATATGATTAATCACAGTGATTTACTTCCTAATGTTAAATCATGACTAGAATAAAACTCAATTGATTGTTGCCTTAGATTGTGTTTTCATCAGAAGCCATGAGGTCAAAGCTGGAGTACAAATAATTTATTTGGCAAATAATCCCTGAAAACACAGGATGGAGAAAGAAGGCGAAGAGCTTTCTCTTCAGCATATGTGCTAATGGGACAAGAAATAGACATGAATATATATATATATATATATATATATATATATATATATATATATATGTGTGTGTGTGTGTGTGTGTGTGTAGATATATGAGTAGACTCAGAATGCTATGAACACCAACTGACAGAGGGCCAGGAATGTGTCTATCTTGTCTCTATGGCTGATACCCATGCTCTTAGGGATTAGCTTGCATAAGATTGTAGAGGCAGCAAAGGAATGGAAAACATAGGCAATAATGATTTTATACCCTCTCTCTTATTTATATACATTAGAATAAAAGGACATTTTGGTCAAATGAAATACTTGCTTAGCAGTGGCTGGGATCAAAAGTCAGAATATACATTACCCACCCAAGAGCTTTCCTTTCTATATACTTACTTAAGAACAAATTGACACAGTGTATTTATCAAAACATGGTCATCGGGGAATGGACCCCATAAGGAAGGTGACAGGGGGTAACTAAATTGATAGGAACTCATGCCCACAGAAAGGACAGTGAAACAAGCCATACTGCTTCTGCTGGTCTAACTCAATTGTTTACAAACTACCATAACATCTGTCAGCTTACTAGAATCACCTCTAAAGCCCAGGAAGTGAGCATGGAAGGAACCTCATCTTTTTGTATGAATAAAGTAACTAATGTTAAGGGAGGAGGGGTGACATTTTGCCCAATGACTTAGAACTAGTGTGGGAGACTGCCTAACAGTCCACAAAGCTGTTCACTCCTTAAACCACTGAAACCAAAGAGGACTTGTAGGTATGATCCCATTAGAAATCCTGAGATGGATAGGTTACCCTGCATTATATATGAAGGTTCTAAAAGTAACTGCAAGAGTTCTTGTCAGAGGGAGGCAGGGGATAATTTGATACAGAAAGAAAAGAGAATATAATGATGAGAAGTCATGTACCTTAAACATGAAGGAAAGTACCATGAGCCAAGGTCTACTGTTGGGCCCTATTAGCTATATTTCCCTTAGAGCTTACAAAAGTGGCTAGCTAGCCCCGTCAGCACCTTGATCTTAGCACAGGGAAACAGATTTTGAAATCTGGGAGTTCTAGAAGTATGGGAGAAGTTTGGGCTGTTTGAAGACACTTGGTAATTTGACATAGCAGCAGAAGCTGACACAGTTGGTAAGTGGTATAGTTGGGAGGAAACCTGTCATCTTGTCATCCAGATAGAGGCACATGCTTCATCTTCTTAGAAAAGCCTCTTCAGCACCTGGATGTGGATATAAAAGATAGGAATTCAGAAGTGGTCGTGGTGGCTCAGGAACAGGAAGATGCTAGAGGCCACCCGATGAAAGTCCCTTTCTTGAAGTACATCATGCAGTTATCTGACCACATCAAACCTGAGAGTAGAGGCATGGAGCTCATGGCTTGTCCTCAGCCCACGGGAAGGAAGGTCATTCAATTGCTGACTAAGGTTTCTAAAGGTCAGGCTGGAGCACTGATTACTTGAGGTATCAGGTTCTGTCCACCCCACCCCAGCAGTAAAGGCAAATAGAGGATATCTGTTGCTCTGCTAAGCCAAAGCAGTCCCCACTCATGATCTTGCTTTTGTTGGACTCAAGTTAGTATCATCCAGAAGGGCAGTTTGGGACAACGTTCATCCTTCCATTGGTTATGAGAATCAGCCATTACAATGAGAGAAGAGCCCTTTGGCAATTGCCCAGAGCTCTTCCTATCCTTTTATGTACCAGAGCAGCTGTGGATAAGTTAGGGAAGAAAAGAGTGAATTCTGATTTCCTTTCTCCCTGAGATACATCCATGAGGACATAGTAGGTAGTTAGATAAATACAGTGGTTGACAGATGTGCAGTACTTTTATGATGTGAAAATTAAAATCACCAGGAAATATTCACATTCCCTCTCTTCCTCCCTCGCCCGTCTCCACTCCTCAACACCTTCTCCCCTTTGCCCTCTGTCTCCTCACTTTCCATTTCTTGACCCTTTATCCTGCTTCATTTTAGTGTCAAAACTCTATTTCTAGTGGGTGATTGGAATATGTGTCCTTATGTTCTTTCTACATTCCAAACTTTCCATTTGTTAAGTTTTGCATTGTAGAAATTGACTTTTCACCTAATTTCACTTTAGGCTTAAAGATCTTCAGCTGTTAAGCACTGCTAGGAATAAACTCTTCACTGAGCATACTGAGCTAACTGCTGAGGACCTCAGCATTTAGATGTGCATGTTTGCATTGAGCAAGCTTCAGCTCATGAGGCACTGTGTCTTTAAGTCCTTTCCATAGGTGTGGGAAGACGCCTGAGTCACACCCACATTCGCCATTACAAGATGGCACCTACATTCGGCCGAGGACAAGTTGTAAACAGGCTAGTGCGCATGCACCTGGTAATTTTCCACCTCAGAGTCTCAGCCTCTCTCGTGGCGGCATCTGGCCTGGTGTGCGGGAGCCAATGGGGAAGCTCCATGTCCCAGGCAAGCGCTGTGACCTATATAAGGGACGGGTGTTCTATTGTTCGGGGTCTCCACTCGTGGCAAGCTTATGCTCTCCCTCTCAAGATGCATTAAAGCTTTACTGCAGAAGGATCCTATGTGTGCCGCGTCGTTCTTGCTGGCGAGACCGTAGCGCGGGACACATAGGGAAAGAGGTCATTCTCCATGTTTATCTCCAGAGGCTGTTCTGTAAATGGCACAACTTATGAAGTACTTTTACAAATTTCATCGCCAACTCTTGCCATCATTCTGGGCATTAGCTAGGGTATTGTCCCAAGCCCAGGGCCCAGCTAAGGGTATTCCTAGGAACAGTGCTCCTGAAATTGTGCACCTGATTGGAACCGCATCTGGATTTTAGATATTGCCCGGATGAGGCTAAGGAGACTATGTGTGAGACTGTGTGTTGGATAACTAGTATCCTTAGATATAGAACAGGCATGGAACTGTGGTGGTAGTCAAAAGTCAATACAGAAGCTCTGCTTCACATAGCAGAACATGCAGCCCTAGAGTTGGGGTGGGGACAAATCATTATTTTAAAATCAAACCTTTTAAATCCCTAGGGTCCTGCTATCTATTGAAGCCACTAGAGACCTCATTTTATGAAACAAAATATCTTCTTGTAATGCAAATCACCATCCTATAATTGGCTTGGTTAAGCATCTATGTTAACTGGTTAAAAGGGCCCAAGCCCTTTCTCACTAGGACAGTATTTTTATATTGTTTCATCACAAAATATGATGGTCTTGAAGTCAACCATCACCTCTGTAATAATGATATCCTTTGGCCTAGAAATGTTGATCTACCTTGACCTAGGGCAGAGCTGACTCTCCCAGTACTTTCCCTCCCCTACCTCATGGAGGTTTGCAACAGAGCCATTAATTGGAAAGCTGGAAGTGCAAGTGGCACACCATACCACCTGGAGCCCTCTTTGAGAGAATGCCCATGTGCCCCAAGGATGGAGAGGAATACCAATTGCACAGTTAAAGGCCCCCTCAGGAGCCACAAGAGAAAATTAAAAGGCATACACACACCTAGAGTAAAGGGCCCTCTCTTTGTAGCTAATCACTGAAATTGGTTACCAGATTGTCCCCTCCCCCTTTGGTGAACCAAGGTTTTTCTCTTGTTCTGTTTGTGAAAGTGTGGGGGTAGTGCAATTTTTCTTCTGGCACCACATCTCCATGTTCCAAGGTCCAGCTTTCTCCCAGAGCCTCTGCATTTCCCAGCAGGAGCAGACACAGGAACAAGAGGAGAGCCAGCCTGAAGGCCAGGCAGATTCCATTCCATTTTGAAATGTGACCAGGGTCCACCACTGCAATTATAAGTTGGGGAAGCCATCTAGAGTAGCAGGCATTGTGAACAGGCTTAAACCTAGGTCTTTGCTTTTTGGACCCTGATCAGATGAGTGCTTGCTTCTGGGAGAAGGAGGGTAGGATGGAGAAAGAGGCATCAAGATGAACATGTGAAAGACAATGACAGAAGAACCGGAAACCCCAGACTAAGGCTACTTGTAAGGGACCAAGATGTATGAGCAAAGCTTGCAAATCTCCAAAAGCAGAGGTAGGTACTATTTAAATGAGTTATAAAGGGTCAGGGTACTGACTCTCCTGGCCAGTTCCAGAGTCATTCAACTAGTAACCTTTCCCAAGTCTCTGTCTCAATTCCAGCCTTAACAACGCTTTCTCCTTTAACAAACCGGCTCTATTTACACTATCATTCATGTGTCCCTAATCTAGTTTTTTTATTTCAAGACACAAGAGTCTAGAAATCATACTCCAATCTGTGCCTACAACATTGTTACCTTCTGTGCTTTCATGGCCCCTGCTGCTGGCCATGTTGGCTTCAGGACTGGTAGGCAGTTGGGAGCTAGTTGGCAGTGTCCCTAGATAAATGTATATAATCCTGAGGTTAGGAGAGGCTATACACCTTGAGCAGCCAGGAGAAGCAGGTGGTGACAGTTATTAGCATTAGTGTGGAAGCAAGCCTGGGCCAGCCACAGGAGGTACCCTTGAAATACCCACTGTTTCTGTATTTACTTTCCTCTACTAGGCCAGTAAAGGCTTGGGTCCCCTGCTGCCCAAGGCCATTTGCCCCATGAACTTGGCAGAATTGACATAAGCTGAGGTCTTGTACCCTGTTGTAGCTGGGAGCACTTATCTCTGTGAATGTCTTATAGGTAGCTTAGTCTTTGTGCCTGAGCTTGGTGGGAAATGCTAATACTCACACTGTTGTATATTGAATAATAGCTTTCTCCTAAAAGACATGCCTACCTCAGATGATATGAATGTGACCTTATTTGGCAAAAGATCTTGGCAGATGTAATTTATTGAAAGATCTCACAATGGAGTTGTCTTGGGTTATTCAGGTGGGTTTTAAATCCAGTGACAAAATAACCTTATAAAAAGCAGGCAGAAGGCAATTTGAAACCCATAGGAAGAATGAAACAAAGATAGAAATAGAAGTTGAAATCAGGGGGCCACTGAAAACTGGAAGAAGGAAGGAAGGATGGACTCTTGTCAGGAGCCTTCAAATAAAAGTACCTCTTCTGACACTTTAGTTTCAGACTTTTGGCCTTTAGAACTTTGGGGGAGCAAGTGAATAAGTGAATGCAGGAACATCTATATTTTACATACTGTAAAGATGCATGGGATTTATTTTTGTTGTTTTATTGTTTTTTCTTTCCTTTTTTCCTTTTTGTTGTTCTTTTTGGCTTTTGTTTTTTGGAAACAGGGTTTCTCTGTGTAGCCCTGGCTGTTCTGAAACTCACTCTGTAGACCAGGATTGTCTCAAACTCAGAGATCTACCTACCTTTGCCTCCTGAATACTGAGATTAAAAGTGTGTACAAATCACTATTGCCTGGCCACAGATGCTGTTTTAACCACTGAATTTATGCTGATTTCTTATGGCAGTCACAAAAAACCAATATGTGTTACTATAAAAGCACTATTAAAGATAAACAAGGGGGAAGAAGAGATAGAAGAAACTTCAGTGAGCATATACCAAGTGTGTGTGTGTGTGTGTGTGTGTGTGTGTATGTTTCAACCCCATTGAACAGTGGAGAAGACATGGAACATGAAGTAGCAGAATCTGTTCCACTCAGCTGGAAAGAGGTGGGACCTACCAGACTAGCAATCCCAGTAGTAGGGCTTCAGGCCTGATTTACCTGAAGAGTCAGGGGGTTTTAAGCTGCAGTCTACACAGTGAAATCTAGAACAACAGTATACTAAAGACCAAAAGGGAAGCCCAAAGAACACTTGGGCTTAATCTCTGAAACTATATGAGAAAGGATTCCTTGCCTAGAGAATTGGGCCCTAGTTACTCTAATCCAGCTCTCCTGAGTCTTCTGGATCCCTCTCAGAACCTTGCAGAGCTATTGCTAGAGGAAAGGAGAGCCTCAGGCCCACTTACTCTGTCTGCTTAGGAGGATATGGACCTGGGGGTTCCTTACTCAAAACCACAGCACCTTTCCTGAGTGGCTTTCTTGGTATTCAGCCAGAAACTTGGGTAAAGCCCCAGGTTCCAACTCGGTCTCTCTTCTCTTCATAGTCAGGCCAGTCATTTCCCCTCCTCACACTTGCAGAACAGGCTATCCACCACTGCCCTTGTGGCCTTGGACCACTCTCGAACATTTTCTTCTTCCTCTGGCCTCACATTGGTTGGGACAGGAAAGCATCATGAAGGTGCTTCAATGTCATTTATGTGGCTTGATCTTGATGATGTCATGACCAGTGTTGAAGCCGTGGCAGAAGAGAGCCGGAAGGAGACTGTCACCTGTGATTGATGGATGAACCCAGATGTGCTAGAAGCATGGCTGGCTGCATGATCTTTGTTGGCCATGGGCTGACCTTCAAAATGAGAGGGTTTAGAACCATATGCCTTTATAAACTGCTGTATACATCACTGTCATCAGGTGACTTCGGTGATGGGCTGCTTCCTTTTTCATCCTGTTTTTTTTTTTTTTTTCTCTTTTAAACCTATCATTAAGTTTTGTGCATCTTATTAATCACATTGTATTAAACTTTAGGACACACAGTAATTGAGCTGTCTATAAGCTGGACTTTGACTTTATGTGATGTTCAGGTTGGACTCTGTATTCAAGTCTGGTTTCTTCATTTGAAGCAGCTGGTTATCTTAGATTACAAAAGCCAATGTGCACCCACATTTACAATTGTTATTGTTCTGTTGTTATTCTTTTTATTAAAATTTGGAAATTCCTACAAGAAAAATTAGACTGAGCCAAGAATTCACTAGTCCCCAGCCCTCTCATATGCTCTTAGAATTCCTGGCAATGCAAGTGGTTCAGTTAGAAGGTTGGCAGTCACAAGAGAGCATAGGGCATAGCACCAACATTGTGCATTGTGTCCTTGTCTGTTGAGCTTGCTCACATAGCTAGCACCTCTGTTGGTGTTTAAATGTTCATGTGTTAGAACGTTAATCACCTAATTCATATGTGGATGGTATTTGGAGGAGGAAACTCAGAAAATATTTAGGATTAGATAAGGTCATAAGGTCAGGATCCCTATAGTGGTTATAGTGACCTATAAGAGGAAGGGAGCCTCTTAATTTATATTCCTTATACATTTCCTAGTCAAGGATATTGTTATACTACTAGAAAATGGACTAGAACAACAGCATGGGATGCTTTTTTAAAACCAATGACTCCCTTTCCAGTTCACTGCTGCACATAGTAGGTGCTCTATAATGAGTACTTTCTTTCCTTTTATTAAGTGGATAAATGAGTTAGTTCATTGGAAACTGAGGCTCAAAGCAGGACCCAAGATAATAACAGGCAGACCTGGGATGGTGACACATGGTGATAACACAGTTTATGATCTGTCTTTTCATACCATTGTGGCCCTAGCTTAAGATGGGGCCCTGGTGGGAGCAGGTGTGAAGACCTCTAGGAATAAAGAAGAAATTGGAAAAATCTCAAGGTTCTAAATGAGCAAGGTGCATGGCTACCCAATAACCTAGTGTTTCCTAAGTTTGGGAGGTTCCAGAGACAGACTTTAGGGGTACTATGTAGTTGGACCTTGAGATGTAAACTCTACCTGTAGTCTTAGGATATAGATGAAAAAAATCATTCTTGTTTTCCCAGAAATCCAAGGAAATACAATAGAGTGCAGTATGCCTGGCAAACAAGTAAGAATCAAGAAGAAGACTTTGTGGGTATCTACAAAGTCTACTCTGCATTCACCTGGTATATCATGCTAAACCTGACTCTGTGCCAAAACACCAACAAGCATTCACAGCTGTAGGCAAGGGGGTAAGACAGCAGATGCAGAAAATGGAGCAGTTAGAGAAGCCAGTGCAGAAGTCAGATCTTTGAACAGAATCTACCATTCTCTGTGATTCTGACCTTGCCTTTCAGCTTGTTTCTTTACTGCTGTTCCCCTCTTCAACTGGTGAAGTCCCCACTAGAAAATGCATAAGCAGTAAGATTCACAGATCATCTTTAATCTTGTTGCACAAAAACCCACTATATACCTTCCTGTGTGTGAGGTGTCAGAACCAAGAGCAAGTAACATAACATATATTTTAGTGAAAACGAGACTCTATTTCAATGAGTTGGCTCCAAGACTGATCATGATCTTTGGGTAGACATTCAGGAGAGGACTAAAACAGTAGGAAGGAGTTGGGAAGTCTTTGACATACCAGTGAGGTTTGAGCTGCACCTCTACAAGAGAGAAAGATGATGACCATCTGTATGACATCACAGGCAAGAGGGAAGCCACTGGCGATGCAGAGGTAGAAGAAGGCCAGATGTTGTGGGGATGAAAGCAGCTAGACAAGGATATACTTTTGTGAGGGGTGATGATATAGGAGGAGTGGGTGGCTGCAAAGCTAGTTGGGTCTGACTGGAACTGGAACGTGTTGAGTACCAACAGAGAAACTCAGGCAGACAACATCTCATTGGTGGGGGGAACGGGGGAGCAAAGGCTATAAACAAGGGTCTGTGACCTCATTTGGATATGTGGGGGTTTTGTTCACGTTTAAAGTCAGGATCATTTCATTTTAGTTGTTAAAAAAGGTGACTTATTGTTTCCTGGATTGGCCTTGAAATTTTTTTTTTTTAAAAAAGCATTTTATTAACTCTTTGTGAACTCCATGCAATGTATTTTAACCTTGCCTACCCCATACTCCTATTTCCTCTTTCTAGATCTACCCCCTTCCAACTCCATGTTCTCTTTTTTGTCTGCTTGTTTGTTTGATTTTCACAATTCATTGAGCTCAATTGTTACTGCCCATCATGGGTGTGGGGCCATGGGATCATGGAGACTACAACCTTAAGGAAAACTGTCTCTTTCCAAGGAGCCATCAACTGCCTATAGCTCATCAGGTAGGGGTGGAAGATCATGCTAGAACACTGCCTGTCTTGATCTTGTGGATCCTGTGCAGGTCCTATGCTAGTAGCCACAGCTGCTAGGTTCTCACTCATTTGCCACTGAGTACTCCACAGGCATGTGTCCTTTGCACTTTGGTCACAAGGAATTTCTGTGTTAACTACTTTCCACAAGGAAACTTCTCTGGGAAGGACTGTGTGCTATAATATATATGGGTTGAGAAAGACATGGATTTAGAAAGAATTTCGATACTATTTCCATTTAGAAAAATTGTAATAGTAAGTTCACTTGAGTCCTGTAAGGTCCTTAGGCCTTGAACTTTCAATCCTTCTGCCCTAACGTCTGGAGTAGAAAAAAAAAAAAAGTAGAAGATAAGAATCTTAAGAAGGGATTAGCCTGGATTTGTTTCAGTGGGCCCTAATCTAATAAGTGATCTTAAAAAAACAGACAAACAAACAAAAACCCCAGACATATAAAGAAGAGGAACTATGGAGAGGCCATATAAAGACAAAAAGCAAGGACTGCTGTGCCATAACTACAAAGCAACAAAGCCAGGGGTTGCCAGAAAGCTAGAGGATACAAGGAGATATTTTCTCTACAAGCCTTAGAAGAGAACATGGCATGCTCAACCTTGACTGCAACACAGTGATAATGATTTTCTCCAAGGCCACTGGAGCTTTCTAATCTACCTTCCCCAGCCAGCCATGCACTCTCTCAAGTCAGCAGTCATGTCATTTTTATTCGACATTATAGCCCCAGTTTCTATTACAAATCCTGGAAGATTTGGGGTCTTGCTTCATTGAAAAGAAGAACGGGGACATTGCTGGAGGTCGTGCCTGAATCCTCATGTGCACTGAATGATGTCTATGGATGGACATGCTCTAGGAATTAGTACATTTTTTAAAATTCAAGGTTCATATGATTGGTGCTGAACTCAAGTCATCTATTTGTGTTCATTACACATGACAAATAGAAGTAATGCTACCAGCAATTACCTAGAATCTTTAAAATGTTTTGTACTGTCAATGAATAAGTGAGGCCCTGTCCTTTGATTCGTCCCTTCTGTCACCTCCTGTTTCTAACTCAAAATGGAAACGCTGCAAGAAAAGGCTTTCATGTCCTATGCAGCTTCCGATCTGTCAGGACCCCTTCAATCCTGCGCAGGCCCTTTTAGCAAGGTGAAGTGGTTTACACACTGCCAGTGACAAACAGCCATCTCACAGACACCTGCCTGCATGGGTTTAAGAAGAGTCTGGCTTTCCAGAAACACCCAAGATGGCTCTTCTCATCTTTATGCCCTGGTGACAAGGCAAGTTCCTAATTTCCTAAGTAGAAGATATAGTCTAGGGAAATACGCCACTCCCCAGGAGGTCCTCTCACAGCCTCTCCGGGGGTTCAGAGGTAGCTTTGTCTTGAGTTAGTACTTTGTAAATGGCTCACTCCTTGACTGCAGATGCCAATTCCAGAAAAAGGATTAAAGATAGGCTTTGGAGAACTGCTGGTGCACTTGAGAGTCCCAGACCAAAGGAGCAACATCTGGGCTGAAGGGGAATGGCTTGAACCACTTACCTTCAATAACCTGCCAAGACTTCCTTTTTAAAAAAACTCACCTAAACAGCTTCTTTGCTTCTTGAGATTTCATCCTGAGGGAACAGGCAGGGCATGAGAACAGACAGAGCTGGGCTTTTAAGGGAGGGGGATGCCTGTAAGATTACCCAACTGAGATGTTTCACCAAGCCTAAACGGATGTACCTAGATCAAGATAAGGTTAAATTGACTCCACTGCTGTACCCTGGCCTGGAGGGCACTTAGGGCTGGAGGATTTTCTTGGGTCTACAAAAAGATCTAGAGTTGGGCCTTCTGGCTTCTTCATGGAGCTGAAGAGAGGCTATGGACAAGTCTTCTCCCTAGGCAATCAAAACCACAGTGCTATAAATAAAGGCAGCAACACAACACTAGTACAGGAGATGATGGGATGGGGGCTGTGGAAAGCATTGCTAGTGAGAGAGTGAGGCTGGGGCTTAGTAGGCACTGTGGTCCCCAATACTGGGTCAGGGAACACTTTTTTAAGAAACCTCTTTCCATAAAGGCTGTGAGAAGTAAAAGGCAAATAGAGGAAGGTTGGCCTCTGCTGGCAGTGTACTACCTGAGGCTCTTTCTAGGAATAGTGTCATTTCGGAGTGGGGGTGGAGGGAAGTCACATGCCTTTAACATCCTCCTAGTTGTTGGAATTTCATTTACTTTCTTATTCTGAACATACATTTGTTTATGTATCTGATAAAACAGATACATAAACAGGTTCTAAATAATTAGCTGTGTTTATTTTCAGTTTATTTTATGAGCATGAAAGGTTTAAACAGAAAGAATCCACATTACATGGATTAATTAGATGTTTTTAAGCTAAGGGGGGGGGACAAAAAAGCAAAACCAAGAAAATAAGTTGCAGAATATAATATAAAACTCAGCAGGCTTTGATTTTCTGCGATGACGCTATTAAAAAAATAATTAAGACACAAGCCACAATCTTACTCTATGCATAAATCAGACCTATCAAAGGCATATGTTTGTTTTTACATTATGATGTACATAAATTCATCCCAAACTATGAGCTTGGGCTATGAACTGAGCTAACCCTGAAGACTAATCTGATGGAAAACAGAGCAGGCTATGGCTGATGATGATGCCTTCTATCTCAGCTACTTTGAAGGAACAGATAGCAGGATTGAGGCTATAAATGTAGGGCAAGGGGGGCCATTAGGGTCCTTAGACACTAGAGAAAACCCCCCTCTACAGGAACCAAAAGGCATATTGCTTCGTTCCATTTGCAATGCAAAACCATCTCTTAGGAGAGTTGCCAGCACTGGGTTGTTTTGATCCAGTTAAGCTCTGAGATGCCTGCAAGCTAGTCCTGCTCCTGAACTCAGTTGTGTCTACATGTGTCCTTAAACTTTAGTATTCTAGCAGAAAAGCACAGAGACAGGGATCCATGCTCCTAAAATCACAAGCAGGCTAGAAAAGATTGCTAGCTTATTGATAAGTGTTCCCAAACATCTCCATCACAGACTAAATACAAAGGCATGTAAGGTACAAACAATGAGAATGTCTTAACGTTAGGAACTTTCTCCTTCTGGAAATGATGCTGTTTTGCTCCTGTGGACTTTTTTGAGATGACAGTGGTAGAATCAGTATAGCTACTGGAATAGTTTTTTTTTCCTCAAAGGTGCTACTGAATTTGGAGTCACAATCTGTGCCCCAAGCCATATTCTGACTCTCATTCCTAATAAGTCAATTAAAAGAATCAACAGTGGGAGCAGAAAAAAGATTTGTTCAATGTGGCCACATTAGGAAGAAAGGACGAAGAAATCCAGGGAACCAAGTTCATCTTCAGGGTCCTGAAGTGAGATTAGTTTAAACAGAGGGACATGCAGAGCTAAGCAGCCCTGGTTAAGGCATAGTCTCACCTGCCATTGGCTCATCTTTGTCTTGGCTTCAGTCTCTTTCTGTAAGGTGTTCTGGCAAGTTGTTACAACAGTGTGAACTCTCTTTCAGGGAGCCAAGTCCTTGTGGTTGAGGTTCTTTTCCCACCATGGATTCTTGAGAAGTCACTCCCAATATATTGGGGTTCATGGTTTCAATAGTCTGTCAGATTGGGACATGAGTGTCCCTTTAGAACCTTCTCCTTTCTGGTCGGTTCCTCTGGTTCACTCCAGGTCCTAGGTTCTTAACTCCTAGAGGGCAGGTGAACGGAAGAAGCAGGAAAGAGGGAGCATGAGAAAACATGCAAGGGCCATGACAAAGGTGGTATGCTCAAGTGAGATCCCAGCCTAAGATGAGGAGGGCTGCAGCCCAGCTCACTCCCAGGGCTCTACCCTCCCTGAGCAGGGTCAGGAGCCCTAGTGCTGGCTTTCACTACAGCCTGGCCACTTCCTGTTTTGAGTCTAGCACTTAACACAGCTACTCTGAATGGAGAAAGATTGCCCATTTTCCCATGTGTGAAATCCTCTTAGGATTTGCTGGCCACCTACCTTTCTCATGACATCCCCTACCCTTTGCTTATATGGATTCTCACAAGAAAAACCCCAATTTGCTATCTGAGCACACCAAGTGAGACCTTGCAAACTGAAAGAGCATGTACATAATGATGCCAAACTTTCCTGGCAGCTAAGCTCAGAGCATCTCAGCCTGAGGGGTGGGGGAGGCTCCTGCCCATGGCAGTCCTGGCGAGATCTGTAACTACTGATTAGTTCTTACTTTCCTGGCTGGAAATACACCAACTCTTTTTATCCAAAGATTCACGACTCTCCCTGGAGGGTTAAAACATAAATAGCAGTTTTTAACCACACTAATAAATAGATGAAGCTAAGCAAACAATTTATCAGCTGTCCTCACAGCCCCTCAGTGTGCCCGTCTGCCTTCTTGCCTCACTAATGTGCCCACCACTTTCCCTGGGCACGCTCTCATTCTGCAAAGGCTGAGAGAGAGGCTGGCCAAGTGGGTCTAAAAATAAAATGAACAAGAGGCAGAGAACAAGCTGCTACCACCCAAGCAGAGGATGTTGTCTGCCCAGAGACAAAGCCATAGTGCCAGAAGCTTAGATAGAGATGTCTATGAGGGGTTTTGGTCTCCCTTAGACTGCAAGGCTTGCCTAGATTGGTATTCCCCTGGTGTGTAGAGCATGAGTTTCCTTTATCATTTACATTCTGAGGTAGCATATTTCTGAAGCTGAAGTGTAGTGGTGGGTCTGCATTCCAAGTTGGGGCCTGCCCCTGTCAGTCTCTGAATGGCTGTGTTTCCTTCCCCATGAAGTCAGAGATGATTTGAGCTGTCTCAGAGTATCCTACAATGCTTTGGGCCTCAGGCTGGTCCATTCCCAAGAACATGGGAGGGGCAGGTAATATCTCTCAGGTAAGGCAGGTTGCAAGCCCAAGCTGCTGAAAGGTAGGATAGCCCTGACCACAGAAGCCAGGGACCTGCCCAATGACACATACAAGGAAGGGCAAACCAGGGGCCCTGCATCCTGGGCCAAGCCTTCCATCAGGGCCTTCCAAGATGCCAGTGGGCCAGGGAGGACCCAGCAGCTTATGAAAGCCCCTCAGAAGTAGCAAGCTCAGTGCTAAGCCAAGTGAGAGATTCCCTCTGCATGACTCTGTAGGCTTGCCATGGGTCACTCAAAATCCTTCTTCAAGGTTCTCCTGGTGAATATGGTGTCTCTCTACTGCATGGTTTCCAAGGGTACAGGATGCAGCTCAGAAGTGACTGCCCTGGTCTCAGGCTGGCTTGGATGGAAGCTGCTAGAGCTTTCTCACTGAGTGCCTAAGAAGCCATGGCAGGCCCTTTATCCCCTGCAGGTTAGCAGAAGACACAGAACTGGGCTTTGCTCTGAGTCATCCCCAAGGAGGGCACTTCTTCTAGATAGAAATAGGCCTGTGACTCACTCAGCAACCTGTAACATTGGGCCACTGTATAAGAGATGAATCACTGGGCATAGGCAGGCCTCTGGCTTGGCTTGGATGAACACAGGGATGTTAATGGAATGCAGCATGGCTCTAGTGACAGAACCTTGCTGTGCCATAGCATTAAAATGCTTGTATCCTTGGCATAGCAGGACCCACACTGTAGAGATATAGCATGCACTCCAGCCATTTTTCCCACTGTCCTAGATTGCCTATGGAGGTCCAAGCAGAAGCCACAGCTTAGGTCAAGGGACAGATGACATTTAGGTAAGGCCAGAGGGCATGTTTTGGAGAAGGGTATGCTTAAGTGACCAGGACAGTGCTGGATGAAAGAGATTGGTCTGGTAGAGGCTCCTGGGGCAGCTAAGGGACCCCAAAACAGTTCAGAAGCTCCCATCACAGGTCGTTTGGGATTCTATGAGAGCAAAACCTTCTGTGTGGTTTTTATAGCCATGGTGCTGGGGGTGGGGCTGGGGTAGAGTTTGGAGATGGGACTATCATTCTCTGAGACTCTCATGGGTGCTTCTTTCTCACTGACAAGCTGCTATCCAGCAGCCTTCTGGACATGGTCTTTTTGGATATACCTAAAGACTCTCTGAGTAACTAATTAAATCAGAACTTGTTTGTCTCTCACCTCTCTGGCTCTCAAGGAGACCATTAAGGTGACACTGGAAAGGTGCTCCCTAGTGTCCATCACTTCTTCCCTCAGATGTGACTGTTTTCTCAAGTCTTTCTACTGCCTGATCCTCTGGGATGGTCGACCCATGGGCACATCTTCTACTAGGCTCCACAGCTAGATCCCAGAACGTTTTATCATAGATTTCCTCTATGCTGCTTATGTCATCAAAGGCTCCACCAGCATCAGCTGACAAGACTCAGCCTCTTCTGGGATCTCAGCTTTTTCTCTCTTCCTCCCAATGTATATACTTCCTCAACCATCCCAATGGCTTGGCTTTGTGGAGTCTCCCCGGGACAAGGCTCTACTGCACTTAAACTTTTCAAGGAAACACTGGTATAGCATCACTCCACAGGGGAAAACTGATTACTAGTTTGTACAAAGCACAGGTTTATTTTGTTTTTCATGACGAGTCCTATTTCTAGTAGCCAGTTTAACTGTTCGTAGCCCCTTTCCTTTAGCTACATTTTTGTTTGTGCATTGAATTTTGTTGAATGAATGATACCCGCATGTCACCGGCTCTCCATGGGCCCTACTTAGGCAGACCAAAAAAAGGGAGAGCTTTCGGAATGGGAACACTCTTCTGTGCAAACTGACAGGCATTTATTAAAAGAGTGTCTGTGCAATTGACTATATTCTCTTTCCTTTTAGGATTTTTGGGAAACAAAAGTTTGGAAGGAATCTGGCTTTTGATTTCCTGTCGGCCTATAAGACCCACCCTCTTCACAACACAAAAAGCAAAGATCAAGAACCAAAGCGACCCTTGCCTGTGGAAAGGCTGTTGTTCCACATTCCTCAGAGAGCTGCTGACATCTAGAAGCAAACAGTCTGCTGAGGGACAATTAGGTTGATGGAAGCTCTCTGGATTCCCATTCCATTGCTTTTTAACTGCCTCAGTGCCAGCTGAACTAAAGCCCCAGGAGGTGAAATTGAACCCAAGGATTTCCCCAGCTATCTGGAATGAAGCTTTCACTTCTATAATTAGAGTCCTAGAATGTCAGGGCTGTTGAGGCCCTTAGGATCAGCTGGCCTGTCTCCATCACATCATTGACAAGCATGAGTTGAGGCCCAGCTGGGAGCCTCCCTCCTGCCTCCTTCTGCCTCCCTCCCTGCCAGGGCCTTCCTCTACTCTGTGTTTTCTGGCAGCCAGAGTGAGTATTCTATGGTACTTGGTGAATGGATTCAGAGCTGTTGTACACTCTATGTTTGGAGTGGCAGCCAGGCTTCTCAGCAAGCCGGCATTAAACTTTCCCTAGAGATTCTAATGTCTTCAGGAACACACACACAGAGTCTTTCATACTTTGTTTTGGATAGTCCTGTTCCCTGAACATTCCAAGCAGTTTCTCATCCTCTGGCCATTGTCCCAACTGTTTTTCAGAACAAAATGCCATCCAAATCCAGTCCTCGATGAGACCCTTCTCATTTGGCATGGTCTGTCTTCTGGGCTATTTCCTCTGCAAAGCATTTCAAAAGATGCATCATCAAGCGTCTCCAGCTCCCCACCTTGAGATTCACTCATTTACTCAAATGCTATTTCAGGAACTGCTCCAGGCCTCACTGGGCCTCAGCAGAAATTGAGATGATCTCTGCTATCATAGAGAAGCCATTCAAAAGTGAGGAGAGAGAGCGAATAAGGGGGACAAATATTTCAAGCTTTTAAATTGTTATTGTTAAATTGTTATATCAAATTGTTACCTTCTGTTTGTGGGTGTTTGCCTGCATATATATCTGTGCACCACATGTGTATCTCATGTTTGTGAAGACCAGAAGAGAGTATTGCATCCCCTTGAAATGGGTACAGACAGTTGTGAGTCACAACATGGGTTCTGGGAATCAAACCTGAGGCCTGTAGACAAGCAGTCAATGCTCTTAATTGCTGAGGCATCTCTCTAGTTCTGATCAGGCAGGCGTTTGGAGTTTGCTTCCCCTGCAGTATCTGAATTTTCTAAGCTTCAGTCATTGCATCACATAGGTTTGCGATAAGGTGGTTTGTGCCCCTGGCCTTCTGTAGGGACTGAACTCCTTGAGAACCCAATACAAGGGCCTATCTACAGCCCCAGCAGCACTGAGAATCTACTTAGAACTGTTTGTGGTCAGATATAGTAGACCACAGGTATAGTTCCTACCTGTGGAAGGCTGAGGCAGTAGGTCTAACAGTTCCAAGTCATCCTGGGGTATACCGTGAAGAAAGCAAAACAAAAAGGTGGACAAGTGGAAAGCCATTCTCTGGAGTGGATATTCTAGTCCTGGCCTACCAAGCAGGAGGCCCTGAACTTGAATCTTGGCACTGAAAGTGAGTAGACAAATGAATACTTGGCAAGTGGGTAGGGCATGTGTGTTCGTGCATACGCGTAAGCGTATAAATGAGATATTTGTGACTGAATAAATGAGACAGGAAGGATCTCTGACTGCGTGGATAGATGCCAAGAGAATAAGAAAGAAATGGGGTGAGTAGAAGACACGATGAATGGGGGGACAGGAGGGGAGTGTATGAGGACTTAGAGCCTGCAGTGAGTTTTCAGTTTTCTGAAACAAAGTTTCTACCTTCAAAGATTGGGTGGCTCAAGCACAGAATTTCTGGAGACTAAGAAAAAAGCTCTCATTAGTTTTCACACCACAGAACAAATGACAGGTGGCTCGAGACATCAGATTCACAGACTGTGCCACATTTTCACCCTCATGTGACTCTGGACTCTGGACCTGTTTTCAGGGAATGATGTTTCCAGAGGACTCATTTTGCTGACTCAGCCCATGTGGTTCAGGGCACACTCCTACCCTCTCATATCGCCTCTGTTTGCAAACATCAATAGTACTGAGAATAAATGATACTATTCTCTCATTAAAAAAGCAATTCGCACGTCTGTGTCCTGGAATTAGCTACTCCCATCACCAATCCCCTATAATTATTTGCCAAAGCTTTCTAGGTCCTTTTTTACCATGTGAATCTTAAGTTGAAGTTTAGTTTTATTTGCTATTTAAACTATTAAGGAAATGATTTTATGATCTAAAACATGAAGAGTGTCTTTCATGGAACTGTGTATGTCTTTTTCCAACATAATCTGCTACCAGAACTCTTTTTTTCCTCAGGGAACCTGATTCATCTGTCTGCTCTTTACACTCACTCAGTCTCTGTAAATATGCTTTTGTCTCTTCAGGGAGACTAGTCCTGAATGCTTTGGTGCCCAGCAGCTGTGTCAGGTAAGCAAGATGAGGGCTGCAGTGTGCAGAGTCATGGATATTCAGAGTGCATTTTAGATATGTTTGAGGTCATAGTGTTCCATGAATTAGGCCTAGCTGTTGGGTTTTCCTGCTAGTTGACCTTCTCTGTGTGTTTTGGTAGTTTTCATTGTTGCTACTCTTATACTGTGTCTGATGTTGCCATTGAAAACACAGTTAATTAGTGATCAAATAATTACTTCTGGATAGCCTTATGATCAAACTGTTCGGTATGCAAGGCAGAACCAGTTTGTCATGCCCAAGGGGGCTGAATGTGCCCCCAAATCCTGCTTTGACTCTTGAGCATCCGGCTGTACAACATTGCTCAGCAGCCTGACAGAGCAATCTCTAAAGAGTTAAGGCCACTACTCCCCCTGATTCTCTCCAGCATTGTCTGAGCTTTCAGGACTGATTGGTGGAAAACACTCCCCTCACTACTTTGTGTCTTCCATCAAACCAGAATCATTTCTCAGCTTCCAAGCTGGAAAGCTTGGCACTATTTCTCAGGCTCCAACTTCCTCCCTCTGACACTGACTCATAGCAAAATGCCATAATTTCATCTTTCTGTTCTAAACATCTCTTGGATGCATCTCTTCATTTCTGTTTGTACTGCAATCTTCTTTATCCAGGCCCTTGGGATATCAGCCATGAAAGGCTAGATTAACCTCCACAGTTTTCTCCAGGCTCCACACTGAGATGTAGTTCTCAGATTTATCATCCTAAAGGGATTCTTCATAATCTCATTTTTCATTTTGTCTCTGACATGCCAGGGTACTCCTTGGCTTATTGGGTAAAGTCCAAGCATTTCCAGTTGACTGTCAAGAAGACCCTTGCTAATCTTGCTGTCCCTATCTTTCAGCCTTTTAGTCCTTGTTGAGGAGTCTATTGTCAATAGCTGTTTGGTGACATTTGCCTGCTATAGTTTTGGCATTAGGAAAAAGAACTAGAGTGAGGGCATAGAAGAGTGAACCTATAGTGAAACTCATGAATAAATAAGCTGTGATTGATGACAGAGAAATACTGCACATGAGTAGAGAATGGATTGTCTTCTAAACATGTTGTAGAATGATAACCTGGGTATCTTTAAGGATGAGAACAATGAGGTACAACTTAGACTGTAGAGGTAAAACTGTAAGGCTTTTAGAAGGTCATATAGGCAAATGTCTTCCTGACCTAAGGGTAGGGACTGATCTCACAAACGTGATATGTATACATGGAGCACAGAGAAAAGATAAAGCATTGTTACTGTGTTACAACAGCAAAGCCCTCTCGGTTCAAAAGGCAGCACAGATAGAAAAAACAGGCACAAACAGAAAAAGGGATTTGCAGCACCCAATGCTGGTAAAGGTTTTTATCCAGAAAGATTTTAAAAGTTGTAAAAATCATTAATAAATACGTGGACAATACAATCAAAAAGCTAGCAAAAGTCAGAGTGGATATTAAGCCAGGAAATGCAAAAGATTAATAACTGTATGATACAGTGCTAGATTTCACTGCAGAGAAATTAAAATGAAAGCTACAGTGAGGGCCACTACTCACCACAGTGGCCTAAACTACCTGAAGTGATGACAGTAAGGGCTGGTAGGGATGAAGAGTCCTGAAAGTCTCTAATACTGCTTCCTGGTGGAGTATACAATAACAGTTGAGAAACACATGTATATCCAGTAGAGTTGAGTACAATCATATTGAATGACCTAGCATGTTTATTTCCCTGTACACCAGTGAAATGAGTACAGATGTGTATCAGGAGAAACTGATGATACACAGAGAATCCAAACTCTGAAGATATGTAGTTGTCCACTGTGAAGGTTGAACAAGTAAACTGCAATATATTCCTATGGAAAGCATGCATACTGGTAATAAAGATACATCTACAAAACACTCTTGAAACTAGGGCTAGGGAACATTGTGCATGAGGGGAGAGAAGTTTGCTGTGAGACTGTGCCTCCTAGTAATATGAGAAGCTACACCTGTAAAGTCTCACCAACATGACTGCCAAAACATTAGCTGAACCAATGGACACCAATGAACATGCCAAGATGGACAGGGAAAAGCCCAGGAGGCTTCAACCTTACCCATAAAACTATAGGCAACTAAGTAAAGCTGGGAGAGGGAGAGGTGGTCTTCCACAGTGAAGAGCATACCAATTTCTTGTCCAGTGCCAAACAGTCATCTCTGAAAACATAATACAGTCCATATTATGTAGACTGAATGGCTTATATTCAGGAATATACATTTATATACATGGACAAGTGTACATGCAATGACAATTAGGAGAAAAGAGGACGTGAACTTGAAGGAGATCAGGGACAGGTGTGTGGGAGATTTTGAAGGGAGGAAAGGGAAGGAAGACCTGAGATTAAATACCTTTTGCAGGGAGGAATATCTGGGAATACAAGTTTATTGGCTAAGCCCTCCAGACCTCTAGGTACCTCATTAGCATGGAGAACTCTTTGCTGGGCCTACATGACCATAGGACATGTTTCTTTTATGTGAGGAGCATGGCATGTGTTCCAGGTCAGACATCTGGCAGGCAGAGGAGAGTCACTGAAGTCTCAGGTGTGTTGCCACAGTCTCTGAGTCTCAACCTGCTCTACCTTACAAAATTACTGGCATGGTTTTACTGTCTAACACTGTTGGACTTTTAGCTCTGTGAGGTGTGAGGCCATGTGGAGCTCTAGACTAGCAATTGTGCACTCCGGGAAAGGGAAACTGGTTTCAAGCAAAGGTCATGACCTAGCCTAGCTTCTTTTGTAGACTACATACACTCTTGGCTTGTGGGATGACTAACTGCTTGCAGACACTGGCTTATCAAAACAGAAAGGCCTCAGGAGAGCATCTGGAAAGGAGGAAACTTCTAGTGAGCATCTACCAATGGAACTTCTAATCAGGACTTTGAACCCAAGGGGATAGCTTAGTGGTTGGTTGCACTGCCACGGTGAGAAAAGAGGCAAGCTTATGGCTTCACAAACACTGTTGCTGTGGCAGAACTGAGTGAACTGCCAGGATCCCAGAGCTCTGTCCTGAACTGTCACACCCCTTACCCCAAACCTTAAGAAGTACCCCTGAGGACTCTGAAGAGATTCTAGCTTGCCCCTATTTTGGCCACAGGACAATTGCTGCCCACAGCTGTGTGTAGTCAGTCACTACTTGGGGGCTAGTAAAGTCAGAGGCCAACACACTGCCATCCCATGTCGGCTGCTGACTCTATGATTGGCGCTCTGTTTTCTTGCCAAGCATCTACATACATTTCTTTTAGGATGCTATCTTCCAGCTGATTTCACTACTTAAAATGATTTTCTACTTTTTGATATCTTATTTGTTTTGACAAGAAGCAGGCAATGTCAGCACAAAGTTAGTAATTCTGAATAGAGTTTCTATACTAGTTCAGAGAGACTGGGGGCCATGTATGAACCCCCATTTTGACCCTTTGACTGAAAGCTATTGTGAACCACTAGCCTCTATCAATTCTCTGGAGTCCCATGGAAATTATTAGAGGGGTCTGGCCCCTACTGATTGGAGCTATCAAAAGGCTTCACAGGAAAGCCCATTAATGATAATGGACCATAGTATGCCAGGGTTAGGCAACTCTCAAAGGACTTCTTAGGGTTACTCTTTATCCTCAGAAAGCATCTCATTCACATCTCTTCCATGGGAACTCTGATAAGGTGACCTTGACCTGGTTATGGGAATCTTCTGAGTGGAAATGACCCCTCAACGAGTTATATAGACAGTACCCTAAAATCCCTATTCTGTATGAGTTCAGCATGGTGCTCCCTGGGCTGATGTGCTGGCAGGAAAGGCAGTTATTAGTCATCATGGGTTTCGCTGTAATCATTGTATGGACCTTGAGATCTCCCCTTTGCTGAACATATTCTATATAGCAACAGCCAGAGGAAAAGGGGTAAACCTAGAAAGGGGGAAAGCATCTTGAGGCCTGTGGGGCCTTTCTGACAACTACCTTCTCAGCAGCCAAGTTCCTCACCCCACTGATCTGTCTGTCCAATTAGAACTAGCAGACTGCACCTCCTTGCCAAGATCCCACATGAATACTTAGCATCATCAACAGCAGAATGGGGAGTTGACTTCAGCTCCTTGCCTTTTTGCTACAGAGATGGCCTCCATAGCAACAGATGTTCTGTTTAGGACAGCCTCTTCTGTACGAGACCTGAGGACTAGTAAGAGAAGGGTCAGAAGGACAGTCAAAAGGCCCTATAAAATGGGCTACAGAGGACACAGGAGATAGGCTGCAGTGATTAGTGTTTGTGTCAATAAAACATTTGTTTGCTCTGAAAAGTAATGCTGATAATCACTCCCCAAACTGTCTGCCATCTGTTGGTGATCTCTTGTGAGGTCCTAGTAGCAGGGCCCCATACCAAGCCATCTTGTCACGATGGCTCTTATCTTCTTTATCAGAATATATGGAATGTTCAATTGGGTCAAATTATTATTAGTACTCGGCATAGTTTGCATAAATTTTAGCAGATTTTTATCTTCCTAGGTGGAAGTTTTCAGAAGGTTACAAGAACAGCCAGCCTCATGGTTGGGACATGAAGACCTGGCTGGACCTCTTATGCTCTCTTATCTGGTACTGAATGAACAGTACTGGGAGCAGTTGACCTCCCCGAGAGCTTGGGCTGAATCTGGAGCCCAACAGAAGGATGAAAGCTGGGACAAAGAGCAAGTCACCTGATTAAAGCTGAGGTAAGAAGAAGGGATAAGTGCAAAGGTTCGATCTTCACCACTAAGGGAAGTGTTTAGGGCTCAGTTTACAGACTTGCAAATACTCCACAGAGCTCTGACAGACATATAGGGACAGAGCATGGTTACATTCCATGTGCTTAAGTTCAGGTGGTGGGAGGAAGGGCTGAGGAGTTAGATAGCTAAGACTGTGAATTCTTGGGAGCAATCACTTTTCCAGAGTAGTATAGGGCACAGCTCTGCTGAGAGCCTCATGACCCATGGGCCCAATACTTCTTGCTTCACAGAGCTCAGAGAACAAAATGTACCCAAGAGATGCAGGCAAAGATGCTCTCCTCTATCATCTTCCTAGAACCTTTTCTACTGTGTCATGAGGAAGCTTTGGCAGTCTGCACAGTACTAGGGCCAGATAATTGGAACATTCTTTGGCCAGCCCACCAAGGGTACCATCAGCAAAATAATGTCATGAGTTTCTTATGAGAAGGGAAATGAATCGTGGAAACAAAGAAACATGATAGACCCCAGATAGTAAGAAGCCAGCAGAAACTTTTGTGAATACATTCATGAGTGCCTTTGGGGGCTCCAGAAATACTTGAGGGATAAGGCAGGGTGAAGCGTGGGGACACAAACTGAGCCTCTGACAGTCTTAGTTCTTGGGTCCCTATATACATAGACTGATGACCAGCTGGACCTATGGCTTACAGGTGATTTAAAATCTGTGAAGAGGCAGTGTTATAGCACTGGGGCACAAATACTCCATTGGACAAATCTCAAGATGTTGGTGTTTACACGCTCTCTAGTATCCCCATCTTTGCTGAGGCATTCTTTTCATTCTATGGGCTAGATATGGTGATGATGACTTCCTTCTATGCATATCGAGCTATGATTTCTGGAGTTCCCTTTCCTGTATAGCACTATATTGCCAGGAGCCATATAAGAATTGGGTGATATTTGAAGACAGAAGTGAAGCAGATACCAGTATTGGAGCAGATGATGTTCATTCAGTGCCCTAATCTCCTGGTTACTCTTGGTGATGGAGCAGCTGGTAGCTACACAGCCACACAACTCCTTCGTTTCTCCCCCTACAGCCTCCTCAAATGTGTAGATGAAGCTCCTGCCTAAGAGTGGACAATTCTGAGGGTTCCACAAGCTGTTGAGGTTGGAGGGGGACAAAGACAGGTTCCAATCTATTCTGTTCTTCTTCGCGTTTTATTTTTCCTGCTTAACATCTGACATGAAGCCCCACCAAGTTCACACAGGACAATAGATACCATCCCTATGATAAACCTCTTACTATATAGCAACTGGACTATCACACCCCAGGGATAAACCTTGACTAATCAGACACTCCATCCAGCATGGTGGTTCAAAACCTATAATACCAGCACTTGGGAGGTTGAGGCAGCAAGATTGCCCCAAGTTTGAGGCCATCCTGGAATACATAGTGAGTTCCATGGCAGCCTGTACTATATACTAAGATACTGTCTCAAAACAAAACTAAAAGAAACAACCACACATATCAACTGTGTAGTTAAAAATATGCTTTTCCATTGCCTCATTGGAAATTTGCTTGGAATTGTTAGAACACCTTGAGCTTGAGTATAGTGTGGAGTTGGTGCATTTGGCTTAAGTATTAAAATATACTGAATGGTGTGGACAAAACCCCATAGTATGCTTTGATTTAGATGAACAGTTGTGTGGGAAAAACAATGTACTACTCTTTGCTATTTAGGATTATTATAATTAGCATTAACCTTTAATCAGCACTACCCATAAGCCACATGTAAGCCTTACTCCTTTCCTACGTCATCATAGGTAACAGGGGTTGGAGCCTCTAGGTGGAAAGTCCATGTAGTAGTGAGAAGCATGAAAGAAGAGGCAGGGAGTCAACAGGATGAGGAAGAAAGAAAGGGCCTAGGAAGAGATCCTCAGGGATTATCTGAGTTCTCATGATTCACTGCTCTGGAAGCATATTCTAATAAGCTAAGAACAGCACCAAAGAACTCCATGCAAAAGCTAGCTACAATCTTTATTATCTCTTACTAGGAAATGGGACTGAACTTGCCCCTGCTTTTCTTTTTTGGTTTCCCAGCCCAGGACAGTATCTAGAAAAGCAAATATTATGTTTGCTGTTATATCATTGAACAAAGTGCATGTGGGTGATTTTTCTGGAAATTTGAGGAATTCGAGGTCTTTCTACTCTTTCAAATGGAACAAGGCATGGCAGAGCTCTGAAAGAAAACAACTGTGTCCTGGCACCAGGGTAGAGAAAGACTCCATCTGATGAACTGTGTGAAGAAGGAGGGCAAGAATGCTACCAGCCAGATTTCTGCACAAGGAAGTGCTGGCCTCAAGGATGAAGCGTTCTGTTCATGGCCACAGAGGAAGGGACCTAGGCCAGGTCACAGGGTTGTTAAGAGCACTATAGCACACTGTCCTTGCTAGAAACAGAGATGACACTGATTATACCTATATGCTGGGGATTCCCACACTCTGTGTCACTGAAGCCCAACAGCAGGCAGGGACAAAGCTATGTTCTGGCATGCTGCATAGTCAAGAAAGCAGGTTCAGACTGCTCAGCGTGTGAGGATACACAGAGAAACAGAATCTGCAAACATATTCATTACTCTATTTAGCCTCTGTCTACTGCTTCAGACCTGCATCTGGTCTTCCTCCTTTAGATACTATGGTATAGAAAATGCTATTTCATACACAGTTTCTTTTCCTCCCTGCTTTCTTCTTTCCTCACTCCTCCTTCCATCTTTCTTTCTTTGCTATGGATAGAACCAGAGGCCTGGCAGACTCAAGGCAAGTACTCTACTGCTGAGGTACATATCCTGCCAAACATTTCACATTTATAAATATACGATTCTGTGGCAACACTTATATTAGAAATGATAGGAAATGATAACAATTATCATACTTCTAAACACTGTCTCATCTCACAAAGGGCTTCCCCATTAAGCAGCCACTTCTCTCTGCCCCCTCCTCCAGCCTCTGGTAAGCACTAATCTACTGTCTGTCTCTATGGATTTGCCTCCTGTAGACCTTTCATACAAATGGAATCAGACAGTACGTGACCTGTTGTGTCTGGCTTCCTTCACTTAGCGTCTCCTTCTAAGGTGCATCCATGGATCAGTACTTCATTCTTTGTTGTAGGAGGGTGATGTTCCACTATACAGATATAGCACATTTTATTTATTCATCCATCAGTCAATGGACATTTTTATTTCCAGCTGCTAGCCATTATGGTTAATGTTGCTATGGAGATTTCTCATGCAGTCACCTGTCATCATTTCTTTTAGGTCTGTACCCAGAAGTGGAATTGCTGGGTCATATGACAATTCTATGCGTTACATTTTGAGGAACAACCAAACTTTCTCCCACAGTGATTACTTTATACAATGGATTTGAGCTCTCTGCATACTTGCTATTACTTATTATTTTCTGGAGGTTATTTGTTTTGTTTTGATTCTAGTGGGTGTGAAATGGTATCTCACTGAGATTTTTAATTCATATTTCTCTATTGACTAGTGATATTGGCCATAGTTCATATTTCTTGACCTTTCCCATGTTTCTGAAGCAAAAACAAAGCATTGTTGTTGACCCTCCAAGATCCTGCCCCATTCCTGCTCCTCTGTGTGCCCACCTACCCTCTGTTTTCCACTGTGGACATATGCCACCTGGTCCTTTCCCTTTGCCCTTTCCCTACCCCCTTGGAATCTCTGCACATACATCTTGCTAATCTGATAATTCCTCTTCCCTGATTCTTGACACCTTGAGTGGCTTCCAAGTCCCTCTCAGTATGTTACCAAGTTAACATAATATCACCATACCTAAGTGATGGGTTTCTTACATCTCATTTTGCACTTTCCCTGTAGCAGGAGCTGAGTCTGGTGTGTCCTCAGTGACTCCAACTCTGAGCTGAATGTTGGACAAACAGAATGCTTGTGTTCACAGCAACAGATCAAAGACTCGACTTAAGATGCACAGGTCTCAGATAATGGATACTCTGTTGCCTTAGGAGCCCAGGCTGCTCCCTACTGGCTCTTTTTCTGCTATAACCACCCACTGTTAGGGTAGAGGAGAGCAGAGGTATTCCCAGTGTCTCCTGTTGATATCTTTAGAGTAGTCCATCCCCAGCTGTGGTCTGATATGACTCATGCCTTCAAGGGAGGATGACTGTTGTCAGAAAGTGACTCATGGGTATAGTTCCTCACCCTCTGCAATTTTGGCAAAGACTGCCCTGATGACGCGAGAGAGAGAACCCCATAGTGGGAGGCAGGGGCCAGACTTCCGGTCCTAGTCTGTGATGACTCAGTGTGTGATTTGGGAGCTCTAGATGTTCGACCTGTGAAGTAAACCACCTATGGAAACAATGAAAAGGTGAGGTGCCTACCCTGTGTCCTCAACCCAAGGTTGTCATTTAGAATCCCTGGCACAGAGCTCAGAAAAGCTGTATTTGATGCTCAACCTAGCTTGGAGATTTTTACAGAAGCTTCTTTAAGGGCACTGTTTGTTAGAGATGAAAATCAGAGTCTGGAGAACACCCACTGAGATATCCAGGTTCTCGTAGCGTGTATTAAAGAAGTAGAACAGGGACACGTACATCATGGAGGAACTAGAGACAGATTATTAAGAAAGAGAAAGGAATTTATTTTCCTATGAATGGAAGTGATCCAGAGAACTGGGAAAGGTCTAGGGTTTAAAAGCCCTAGGCTCAGAATGTTAAGACCATTTATGAGTCATCTTTCCCTGCATTTTGAGACTGTGAGCTTTTCTTGTGTATGCTCAGTTCCTTATGTACTTATGTACTGGTAGGATGGGGTTTGTTGTCTCTCAGCTAATTGGCCTCTTCTGTATGTTAACCATGATGCATTTCTCCATGGCCTACTGACCCGCCACACATACATTCTCTCAGACTGTGGCTCTGCAATTATCGAGGGTCCTTCCATCATGGTTTTACTGGACACTCGATTGTTCCCAAGTGAGAGTACATTGATTTGGGGATATTTGCCAACTGTCCTAGAACAGGTATCCGCCTTTAAGGGTAGACATATTCTGCTGTTTGCAGTGGTTTTCAAACTTCTAATCCACAATTACCCTGTGACAATATAAAGGTATAAGGGCATGATAAAGGTACAGATTGAAGGTGTGGCCAAGTGTGGTAAAGAATGTGGTACCCCCCCTCCAGGGGCACTGATAAAATCCAGCAGCAGCAGCAGCAGCAGCAGTAGAAGAAGAAGAGGAGGAGGAGGAAGAGGAGGAGGAGGAGGAGGAGGAGGAGGAGGAGGAGGAGGAGGAGGAGGAGGTGGTGGTGGTGGTGGTGATGCTTGGATTGGAGCAGCACACTAAGAAGGGTTTTGAGGACAGTGGACATATGGCATTGGTGTGGGTGAGAGGTACAGGAAGGAAGCCCGTGGGAATGACACGTGGGACAGTAAGAGAGGCTCTAAAATATAAGGGGAAGGTAGTCCTGGTCTTGTACAGAGTACCCGAGGTATTGAGATGATGGAGTATACAGATAGGCATGAGAAATGGGTTCAGATGTCTACAAAACCTGCCTGGTTCTTGTCAGCCCTGCAGTACAACTACAGGCCTGCAGAGGCGCTACTAGAAGCAGCGCTGGTAACTGCAGCACTATGAAAGGCTTATGAGTGCAGTATTCCCGCCGCTTAACTCTGTCTCTCTTGGGGTTACACCACCTTTGGCAAAAATATACACTCAAACAACTATCCCAAATGAGGGTGGTCTGAACAGCTTGAGGCTCAGGGTAGGCTTCTAGCAGGGCTGTTTCTTATCTGTTAGCTGTGTGTTTAGAGGAGGGAGGAGGTCCACTACTTGCTACAGTTAGATTTTGTTTCTAAAGTGAGTTGGTACGTCTCAGAGTAGTTAGGAATTCAGAGCTCTGGATTCCCAGTTCATCTCTACCACTGTACCAACTAAGACAAGCTAACCATTCTTTCTAAGGCTTAGCCTATTCTTTTGTGAACTGAGGGCCCCATTAGGCACCTGACTATAATTATTAATGATATACAAGCAAAGGACTGTATGGATAAAGGCCCTTTCCAACTTCCTGACTTTCTTCTCATTCATTATAGCAGAAGAGAAACCCTACCAGTCTATTTAACTTCATGACACAGATATGCTGCTAGGTCCTATGTATGTATTTTATATCACAAAAGACCATGTAGATGAGCCAGTGTGGGGACAAAGGCTTTGGGGAAGTGATGGTGGGAATGTACATTCTCGGGAGCAGGTGCAAGGGGAATGAGTAGCTTCTATGGAAGCCACTTAGAGCTACTGCCAAGGGACACACAAAAGACCTAACACTTCCAAGGAAGTGTCTTGGCTTGGAACAGATGATGGGGGAGGGGGTGGCGAAGAAGAGGATTGCCTAAACCTGGATCCCTTGGCTCGTGAGGCTGAGCCAGCATGGCCTTGGCATGGCCTTGGCATGCTCTCACAAGCTGTGCAGCTGCTAGACACTGCTCCCTACTCTGGATACAAGGTTAGCTATGGGCTGTAGTCCAAGGTTGTGGGCTCTAGCGACTGGCTAGAGAATAAAGAAGTAGCAAGAGAAAGTTTCTCCAGGGAAGAAATACAGTTCAGTGAAATCCTAGGCCCAGACTCAATATAGATATTGCTCCCATATGACTTAATGCCTATGTAGCTGGCCTCTGAGTCGAGGTAAGGGAATCTATGGTTTTAGAGCTACAGAGCTGCCAGATTCTGGCGCAGGCTACCTCTCCTCCACTTAGAGGCAGGCCACTGCCCAGCTGAACTTTCTGTTTTTTTTTTTTTTTTTGTTTTTTTGTTTTTTGCAGTCTTTGATTAAGAACCACATGCAGGGGCTCCAACAGACAAGCGTCATATCTGCAGGCCCATTAAATGGTACCCCACAAATCCTTGAAGCTAACTATGCAGTCTATCAGCCATTGGAGCAATCTGTGGGCATAGCTGGCTTCTAGAAAGATGCTTGATTCGTTGACAGCCAACCTGTCAATGTACAATTTAGGCTCTTCACTGGGAACTTCTTGTTGAGACAGGGTGTCATGTAGTTCAGGCTGGCCACCTACTCATTATGTAGCTGATGGTGATCTTAAACTCCTGATCCTCCTACCTCCACCTCTCAAACACTGGGATTGTAAGCATGTACACCTGGTTACCTGGTTAACACTGAGAACATGAGGTATAAGCATGTGCTTCCTCTCTTTCCCCTTTTCTGCTGTCAAGCCCTGTGGGCCATGAGGCCACACCTCCATTATGTAACCTGCTGTTCCTCAGCCCACATGCACAGCACATAACTCCTTTTTTCTTAGCCAAAGACACACTCTCTCTCTCTCTCTCTCTCTCTCTCTGTGTGTGTGTGTGTGTGAGAGAGAGAGAGAGAGAGAGGGAGTAAGTGAGTTAGTTGGTTGAAGGCTTTAGGTAAGACTGAGGATCTCCAAATAAGTAAAAATTCTGCCCATGGGAGTTAACAGAAAACTCTGTTAGGCTTTCCAGCCTCCTGATCAAAAGCTGCAGCATTATTGTGGATTCTGGGACGTGCTTGCTGATGGAAGCATGATAATCTGTCTCCTGAGAGGCTCTGCCAGAGCCTGACAAATACAGAGAATGATGCTCACAGCCAACTGTTGGACTGAGCGTGGGGTCCCAGATGGAGGAGGTGAGAAGGGACTGAAGGAGCTGAGGAGGTTTGCAGCCCCATGGAGAGAGCAACTGTGTCAACTGGCCAGACCCCCTGGAGCTCCAGGAGACTGATCCACCAACCAAAGAATACACATGGAGGGGCCCTGGTGCTGGCCACATATGTGGCAGAGGATTGCCTTGTTAGCCATCAGGGGGAAGAGAGGCCCTTGTGCCTGAGGGTGCTAGATGCCCCAGTGTAGGGGAATGCTAGGGAGGGAAGATGGGAGTGGGTGAGTGGGTAGGGGAGCACCCTCATAGAGGCACGGGGAGGGGTGATGGAATAGGGGGTTTCTGAAGGGGAGACCTGGAAAGGGGAAAACATTTGAAATGTAAATATATTCAAAAAAAAAAAGCTGCAGTATTAACCCTCACCTCAGTTTCCAGCTGAGGTGCCCTATGTTCCTCAGACTTGTAAGTCTGACACTGGATAATATAATTCCTTAAAATCAATGTGTCTCTGGATCTTTCTTGTTCTGTATGTTCCTTTCTGTTCATTCTAATTCTTTGGAGGTATTTGACTACCACAGTGGAGAGGCAAGTTGAGTGATTGTGGCAGCAACCACCATACACAGGAAGTATGAAGCTTCTTGTGGAACTATGTGTGCCAGATCCCTGGTCTGCCTCCAGCTCTACCCTACCCCATGTGTACCCAACTATGTTCCCTGCACAGCAGCTACTCATATGTCATTTACAGGGGCCACCAGTAATGGTGACAAGGGCTAGGTTCCAAATCTGCCATGAGCTGGAGTGATATCCCTTGCCTCCTTGTGTCCCATGTCTTGATAGAAACTGCTGCTTCCCAGAAGCTTTTGTGACACAGGGAATCTTGTCCTATAGGTTGATATGGAAAGCTGTACATTTGGGCCCCTCTGTTTCATTGGTGTGTAGGGAGTAGTGGAGATGTCTGAACCTGTTCTTCATGACTACCTTTTGCCTGAGTCTTGAACTACCTCTCTGCTATGACATCTGCACACTGTACTCCTCTGCCCATTCCCTGATGCCCAGGTTAGCTCCTGGAGCCTTATCCTGCTACCTTCACTTTGATAATAGAGAAAGGATGCAAGTTAACTACTGCCAGTGACAAGTCTCAATCCAGCAGACAAAGGCTCCTTCAGGAGCTCATTTTCAACCCCAGGGTCTTAGTGTGTGACAAAAATATTTAGAGGATCCAGAAAAGTGTAATCCCTCACAAGGTAGAAAGCTATACATTTACAAGGCAGCCTACTCATCAGGCTTCCTGAGAACTAGCACACTGAAGGCCTGAGTTGTCCAAGAAGCCCAAGCAGCTGACCTGCAAATTGAGAAAAATGGCTTTGGCTTCTTTTTCCTTCCATTCTTGGGTTAGTGAAGACACTTCGAAGAACATATTTAGATGATGCCAAAGGAACTGGTAAAGTGTTTGAGGACATGACCTTTATCTGGATAATTACATGCCAACACGATATAGCTAAAGTCATTTGGGAAGAGGGAAGCTCAAATGAGAAGATACCTGTAGTAGAATGTAATGTGGGAAATTTTCTAGATAATGATTTATGATTGATATGGGTGGGCCCATCCCCACAGAGAATAGTGCCCCTTCTAGGAAGATGACCCTGGATGATGTAAACCAGCAGACTGAGCAAGCTATAAGAAAAAGCTAGTAAACATTAGCCTTCCATGCTCTCTGCTTTGGTTCCTGCCTCCAAGTTCTTGCTGTGTTTGACTTCCTGCACAACTTCTCTGAATGATGAACTGTAATGTGGAGCTGTATTCTAAAATAAAACCTTTCCTCTGCAAGTTTGTCTAGGTTGTAGTATTTTGTCACAGCAGTAAAAACTCTAAGGCTCTGAGCTTTACTCTAGATGAAGCCGTGATGGACACAGAAATGCAGAACCTATGCCATAGAGGCCTCATTCTGTATACTATGCCATTTCTGCTTCTACCGCACTAGCCCAGAATTAGCATGGGATTTGAGGCCAAATGTACCCACCTATTCCAGCATCATTTACAACCCTGGTCACTTTTCACTTGTGGGGACTTGGAATGGCTACACAATGATGCAGGGCTTCTGAAGGCTTTGGAGTACAGCTGTTTCTGAGCCTCAAAGTTTTAACATATCTCTGAGAAGAGGTAGTGAGCACTCTTTACAAAGACCAGAGTCTCTGCTGTAGTTTGCGCTCTGACTATCTGGGCTATATCTTGTGGAGAGAGCGGGATCACCAGGGTGATAGGGACCAGAGATATCCTTTGCAGAACAAAGGTGGTTTGAAGGCAGCTACAGATTTCTCTCTTTGCCATGCACTGCTTGCAAGAGGCTCTCTAGACTACCACCCTCCATGAAGGGGACACTTAAAACATCAGTGGCATATAGAGGACACAATGTTATGGTATGATTCCATCTATGGGGTTGATAGCCTCCTACTACTACAGATTGAGTAAATGATTTCTGGCAAGGGAGACACCAGTGGGGCCAAGCCAGGTCCTTAATGACATCCCTCTGCTCCCACCATGGATTGGGCAAGGAGTGTAGCAGTAAGTGAGCTGTGTGAGCTTAACCCCTGCCAGCCACCATCAAGAAGTTGCTATCATAGCATCTGTGTCTCACTGGACCCATTGTTACCAGGAACGTTCTGGGAAGTGGCCTGGGATTAAAACTTCTGCGAATAGATCAATCCTCCCAGCACTGCAGACTCTCAGGAGAAAGCAATAGTCCTCCAAATGCAGGTCTAAGGAGGCAGCTTCACTTCCATTTCCCCTGCTTCAGCAGCCTCACTCCCATCTGAGAACTACCCTGTGTAAGGCATTCTGTCTCACAGTGTCACCATAGGCAAGCATGATCTAACTCTGATCCTCAGACCTAACAGAAGGCTTGGTCCCCTCTCAGAAGAAGGGGGAAGTGGCAGATTATGGAGACAGTGGGGCATTCCAAGAAGCCAAAGTGAGACACGTCCATAGATAGCAGCCTCATTGGTTGCCTAACAGACCCCAGCCCTCAGCCCAACCTGGCCAAGGAGTCCAGGGAAAATATTTCAGGCTTGATGATGGGCTGTTTCCCGGCTAGGCTGAATTATGCTACTGGGGACTTGAAATGGCTATGTAATGACCCTAATGCTTCTTTCCTTGACGTGTGTAAGCCAGAAAACACTGGGCCATCCTTGATAGAGATGACAGAAAGTTCCTAGTCAAAACTCTGATAAACTAGCTTTCTTTAATCACCAAATACCTCCAAAACTGATCTTAATTAGCCGCAAGGGATGGAGCAAGTTAGGCAGGTGAATTCGATCACCTTCTACCTGAGGTGCCCTTGCTGTCAGCTCTGTTGCCAGGCAGGCTTGTTTTGTTTAATCTAGTTACTTTTGATCCAGAGTTCATATTTACAATTTCACCTTCCTAAGATGGTTACACATAAAGTCTGTTTTTCACAGGCACTTAGCAGGCCCGACTGGCAGAGAATCAGTCTTGGTATTGCAGGCTCAGCATCAAATGAAAGGCAAAAGGGCTCGAGCTTACCAGAGGCCTTTGGGTCCTAGCAATTAGATAGTTCCTAGGGTCAACAACTTGGGCCTATCATGTTCTACTGTATGAGTGTCCTGTGGGAGCCATAACAAGTTACCACAACTATATGGCTTCAAGCAACAGATGTGCATTGTCACAATGGTAGAAGACTGAAGTCCGGTGATTAGCAAGGCTACACAATCTCTCCCAGTATGTGTCCAAAACAAAACAAAACATCAGTCTCTTGTCTCTAAGGGAATCAGAACTTACTCTGGTGCCAAGAGCCCAACAACACAGATTTAGGTTGCTCCAAATATCATGGTCCGTCCGATATGGTGACAATTTCATGAAGTTTTTATAGTAACAGAACAATTAAGTCATAAAAGAAGATAGTTTTCAGTTATGTTTTTGGCACATCAGGTATTAGGGTAGGCATATATCAGGTATTACAACAGAGTAGGAAAAAGCTCTGTCCTAGGCTTTAGAAGCTACCTGATGACATTCTTAGCCTTTGTGTCGGTAGAAATTAAGGGTCTGTTTGTAAATCTAATAGGATTTACTTAACAGTTACACACTGAGGCGGGTAATGAATGGCTATTAAGGAGGCTGAAGAAAGCCCAGGATAATTTGGGACCCAATCTATAACAAGATGCCAGCCTTCCATGAAACCAGAAAGAGCTGTACTCTTAATCCTCTCCCTCCTCAAGCAACTGATGTTTCATGTCAAATCTTTATTCCTCAGCAGCATCAGCACCAGCATCCAGGACACTTCTGAATATCTACTCTAGCCGTAAGTATAAGCTTCTCCAGGAGACCTGTGAACTGGACCAAGGGTTGCCAGTACTCCCAATCTTTGCAACCCTACCTTAGACTTCCTACCTCTAGTCTGCCAAGGCCCTTTAGGAAATGGGCTCCAAAGTAACCAAGAGTCTGGTTCGTGTCTTGATTAGAGCAGAGTCAAATTGTATACTCCAAATTTTAATAGCCCTGCCAAACACCTGACACTTGGAATCTTATGCCACCTGGCATCTCGTTGAATCCCAACACTTCCTTGGCTTAGTTCCTGACATTTTACACTCATTGGAAAAGTTGCAAAAGACCATTGAATCCCAGAAAGGTTAATTTGCTCCTAACCACACAGATAGTTATGGTAAAGTCAAAAGTCTGCCGCAGACAATGTTGCTTCAGAGGCCTGCCTTACACACTAAGGTGGCTACAGAAGGGGGCAGTGTACTCACCTCCCTTGTCCTAAATAGCTCTGTTGATGTAACTCAAGCTATTGGTTCTTTATATGGCTACCCATCCTGACTCACACTGAAAGATCTAGTATCCTTACCTACCTCCATATCTAGCCCTATGGATTCTTTAGTCTTTTGTTTAGTCCCTTTGTCTGTACTGCCCAAGATCTCTTCCAAGTCTGTCATGCTCCAGTCTGTGCATTTCCCCCACAGAAGCACCCCTCCCTCTTTTCCCCTCTGCCTACCCTAACAAGTGACAAAATCATCAAGAAGACGGAAGCTGCAGCACAGCAGGCGGGCAAAGGGCTGCTGGACAATGCTAGGAGCTGGCACCAGTTAAATTGAGAGCAATTCCTGGAAATCAGGAAACTATTGAGGCCAAAGGCATCAAAATTAAATTGGCCTTTGAAATAAACAAGTGCATCTCTGCAGGCATCAATTGTGATTCTGTGAGCTTCCAAGATGAGTCCTAAACGAGATAAAGGCTTTCAGTTGAGTCTTGGCTGGGTACCTTGGGGGCAGAAAGTGGGGCGATCTATGGTCCTGTTTGACTTGGAAGCTACTGAAGCAAACTGGGAGAAGAGAATACAGTCCTTAGGTCTTTCATGTGGCATACTTTCCTAGCTGTGGGGCTTTGTAAGTTAATTCTACCGTGCTTATGTGATGATGAAACAATGTACTCCGATCACATCCTGCAGTAAAATTACACCTGATATCCTCATAGTGTCTCTCATAGCCTCTCTCTCTTGCTCTCTCTCCCTTCCCCACTGTGTGTGTGTGTGTGTGTGTGTGTGTGTTTGTGTGTTGCATCCAGCCTTCTGCAGGAATTTACCATACATCATCTGGAGAGAAGGCAAACATTAGCACTTTGAGTGCTCTCCCTCTTCACCACCCCTGTAATAAGGCCAACCTTAGAAGCATGCCTGAATATACTGATTTCATGGAGACTCAAACACAATATGCCCATGGTCTCTGAGTAGACATAGCTACACAAAGCTGCAGCCACATAACAGGGAAACCCCTAGCTCTACCTGGATTGTTATACCTAGCTGGCATTTACACAAGTTCTGGGGACCCAATCTCTGATCCTCAGATTTGCCAGGAAAAGACTATAGCCACTGAGCAATCTACCCACCGGGAACCTTATCTTTTTCAATTTAATTATTGATTGATTTACTTTATATTCAGACAGCAGTTTCCCTCCTCTCCTCCCAGTCCTTCCTCCCATGCCCCATCCCCCAATCTATCCCTCTTCCATTTCTCTTCAGAAAAGGGAGAAGCCTCCCATGGATATCAACCAGCCTTGGCATATCAAGTTGCAGTAAGACTAGGGGCAATTTTTCCTACTGAGGCTAGATGAGGCAGCCCAGCAGGGGGAAAGGATTTCAAAGGCAGGCAACAAAGTCAAAGATAACCCCTGCTCCTGCTGTTGGGAATCCCACATGAAGACCAAGCTGCCCAACTGTTACATATGTGCAGAGGGCCTAAGTCAATCCTATGCATTCTCCTTGGTTGATGATTCATTCTCTGTGAGCCCCTATAGCTCCAGGTTAGTTGATTCTGCATGTTTTCTTATGGCATCCTTGCTTGACCTTCTGGCTCCTATAACCCTTTTTCCCCCTCTTCCACAGGAGTCCCCAAGCTCTACCTAATGTTTGGCTGTGGATCTGTTTCCATCAGTTGCGGGGTTATGCTAGGTTCCTGTCTGCAAGTGTAGCAGAATATCATTAACAGTGTTGGGGGTGGGCTCTCTTTCATGACATGGGGTGCTTCATGTCCTGGAGCTCAGTAAATTTGCTAGGGGGATGATTAGTAAACCCCAGGCTCTACCTCTCTCTGCCTCTCAGTATTGTGATTACAAGTACACGCTCTGGGGATCAAACTCACATCCTCAAGTGTGTGAGGCAAGCACTCTACTATCTTTCTAAGCCTCCATGTAACATTGTGGAGTTTTACATGCTGAACGCAGCTGCTGAATCTTTGTAACTCAGAACAATTTACTAAACACGGCCCCTATATTAGGATGAACTGTACTATTAGGATGTGAAAAAGGTAGTCTTGGTAGGCATCCCTGAAGAGCTCCCAGAGTAGAGAACAGGAGACACTCTAACTAAGTGATATGCCTTCTGAGTGCTCGAGATGAGGCTCTTAGTTTCAGCTCTGGAGGCTCAATGAAAAGCACAAGCCTTTGTATTTCAACACCAGTAAAGCTTACCAGAGTGGTAAGGGCCTGGACCATGGAGGATAAGCTTCTTCACTGATCATTGCTATGGTGAGGAAAGGAAGCAGAAGCAGGCATAAGACCTAGTAAGGATCCCATCTAGATGAAGCCCCATGTCCTGGGCTAGTAATGGTAGCCAAGGTTAGGCCTGATTCTTCAGTTGTTGGACAGCCATCAAAGCTCCTGGTTAAGGGAGACAGCAGAAGAAGATGTGGTGTGGAATCATGTGCAATGCTTCTGGGAGTAAAATATGTATGGGGGTCATGGGAGGTCCCCCAAGTCTCTAAAGTGACCCACATGGTCAAGCTTGTGTTCCCAACAATAGGAAAACGGCCTGTGCTTTCTCGACTATGACATTTCCAATGGGTATCATTGGAATCATAACAGTGTCATCAGCTGCAGTAGTTGGCACAGGATTATTCACTACTGCACATTTGCAGTTAAATAGAAGAAAAGACAGGTTCATCTAAGAATGCCCTTAGCAAAGCAGTGTACAAATTTTCTTTTTTCCTTCTATTGAAAATATTTGTTTCTCACATTCTATATCCCAATTGTGGTTTTCCCTCCTTCTACTCCTTCTAGTTCCTGCCCATCTCTACTCCCATCCTGAAACAACCCCCTTTCTGTCTCTAATTAGAAAACAAATACCTTCTAAGACATAATAATAAAATATAGTGAGATAAAACAAAGCTAATACATCAGGATAGGACAAAACAAACAAGCAGAAGGAAAAGAGCCAAAGAAAAGGCAAAGAAACAGATCTAGACATCAAGACCCACTCATTCACACACTTGTGAGTCACATAAAAATATTGAACTGGAAACCATAACATACATGCAAAGGACCTGGAGATAAAGAGAGATAAAATTAAATGAATAGAAAATGTAAATAAAATAAAATGAGAGAAAAAATTTAAAAATCCCTTACAGGATATTATGAGACAAAGAACCTCCAAAGATGCCATTAAATTAATTTACTGTTGGCCATTCACTGCTGGGCATGTGCCCTATCCTTAAAAGTAGTTTGTTTCCCTGGTGAGACTCCCTTGGAGAAAATTAAATTTTCACTGGTAAGTTGCTATCAATTGGAGACAGCTTTTGAATTAGGAGTAAGGGCATGTGTTGACTTCTCCTTTCAGCTCTAGGGCCCCATTTGGTGCAGACCTGTTCAGGCCCTGTGCATGCTGTCTCAGTCTCTGTGAGTTATATGTATGTCAATCTTACATACATATATGTCTTGTTGATTTAAAGGGCCTGGATTGACCCTTGAGTCCCCATTTTGTTTTAAATTCTCTGGGAAAATGATAAATATGCTAAAGTACCTCTCTTGTAGAAAATAAGTGCATTGGTTGTCTAGAGGCAAAGCACTGGTGTCACTGCTCGGAGTTTTCAGCTAAACTGGCTGAGTTCTCATAGATTGTCATATTTACTTGAAAGAATGACTAATGTTATTCAGGCTTGGGTATTTGGCAGACATTTTCTTGTAGATGAACCAAGTAAGCCTGTCACTCCAAGGAAAACAAATGTATTTATTTTTGCCAATGATAAAATTTGAGCGTTTAAGCAAAGATTAAATTTTGAAAAGCAAATATCCACCACTGTGATCATGATGGCTTTGCAACAGTTAAGGGATTCTTCCAATGAAGGAGATGGCAATGTGAATCAGTGTGGTTTTATGATACTCTAGAGGGACACATATAAAAATATGGGCACTGTGCATTAGTCAGGGCACCGATGTGACCAATGAACATTCCAAGTGACCAGTGAACATTTCTAGCAAACCACAAATGGGCAGAAGATACATTTAAAAAACAGAAAAGTTCAATGGGGCTCAATGGAGCTGGGCAAGGAGGGTTCACAGATATATTTCATGCTCCATACTGCATTTATTTTGGGAGAAACAACCACTGGTCAGGCTTTAGTGTCCTGTCCAAAAAGAATGTCTCAACTGATCTAAAAAGCACATTAAGTTCTCTTTCCTTTTTCTTCTGCATATCTGCCTAAGCCTGGGTTTTCTTCATAAACAGCCAAAGCAACATATCACAACCAAATAGAGACGTGAGAATCCAGCTGTGTCCTCTCAAGCCAGACATCAGAGACATTGGCAAAAATGTAAAAGAATGCTTCTCTTCTCAGCACAAGTTTTGTTTTGGAAAATATAGCTAATTTTCTTGAAAATATTTATATTTTCTTGTACTGCGTTTCATGTTTTAATTTAAAAATAAATAATAAATAAACATTTTAGTTTCTTCCTAATATTGTTAACATGGATAGCTATAATCCACATAAACCAAAGCTCCTTGGAGGCCTCAGTAAATTGTTGTTGCTTTACTTCACTGTATTCTGGTTTTATTGAGACAAAATTTGTATGACTTGAAACTCATCTTTTTAAGTGTATAATCAGTAGCACTGAATACATCTCTAGTATGCTGCAGCTGTCACCCCTCTCTAGCTCCCAAAGGAAAGCCCATGCCCATTAAGTGTCCACTCCTTCCCACCCTCTCTTAGCCCTTGGCAACCACTCCTCTGCTCTCTGTGGACTTACCCTCAATGACTTTTAAATTTATACAGGTTCTGAAACAAAAAAGTTTATGAACTACTGACCTAGTATATGAAATCTCAGTTGTGCTTTTATTAGCTGTATCTCAATCAACTGGCATAACTTCCAGAAATCACAGTTTCTTGAGCCTCTAAATGAAGGGAATGATGCTGTACTCCCAAAGATATGGTGAGGATTAAATGGAGAGATGCTTGATAGAGAGTAATATTCAATAATTTGCAGCTCTTATCACTAAGTTCAAATTAGGAACAAGAACAACTCTACTCCTATGCCCTCTGTTTCTAAATATGACTAGCAAGCAGAGTGCGGTGGCACATGCTTTTAATCTCTCTGAGTTCTCGGGCAGCCTGGTCTACAAAGCAAGTTCCATGACATCCAGGGTTACACAAAGAAACCTTATTTTGAAAAAGCAAAACCACAACAACAACAACAACAACAACAACAACAACAAAAAGCTAAATATGACTGGCATTCTTGGAGAGTGAAATCCAGGTTTACCTCACATAGGCTGAGGGATCTGGTAGATGACTTCTCTCTCCATGCTCTGCTCCTCTAATCTGGGAGAAGGAGTTCATTCTATTGGTGTTCCACAAGCATTTGTGAGAATCAGCACAGCATCATTTGCCTACATCCTTAGCAGGTAGGAAGGACATAGTGACAGGGAATTGTTGGGAAGAGGGGTCACACTGGTAACAAGTTTGAAAAATACTTGCACACCTTTTCCTGGCTCTCATTTCCTGGTGTGGTGTACAAAACATCCACACAGATTAGGCCGTTGGCATGATGGATCCATAAGCCCATCTTCTTAGGCAAAACCCATCACATCATAGTCTGTTCAAGACCTTCATGGGCCTGCTTTGTCTTTGTTCATCTGTTCCTTGTGCATGGGCCACTTGTCTTTGGAAAAGCAAAGGAACTTGCACCAAGCTTTTTTTTATTTCTAGAGTTCCATCCATCACATGATGCTGAAGAACCCAATTGACCTGTCCCAGTGAAGAAGGACATGTCTATTTGCCACAGGGCTGCCTTGGAGGGACAGCAGACAAGAGGCCTTGGCACTCTGGCTATATTTTTCTTCCCAAGGATGCCATATAGTGCTGAGTAGGTCATTCCTCTTTCTGTTCTTTTTAAATAATCAGTTGTTCCAAAAAATATTCCAATAATAGCTCATTCAGCTTCCCAAGGAATTTAGCCTTTCTTAATTCTCTGTCACCCTTGCCTTTCTTGGGAAGTGGAATTGAGAAATATTATTACGACATTGTTTATAGTCCCAAGGTTGATTTCAAGGAAACCTTGGGCTGCAAAGGAGACATAGTCACAATCTTTACTGGAGGTGCATCATCAGTGTTAAATTACCTAAGCCATTCATGTAGAAGTTTCGATGTGGTGTGAACAGCCCCTCTGAGTTACAGGCCCCAGGCCTGCTGCCAAAAGATAAGGTGATATGTGAGTACATACATACTTGGTCCTTGTATTCCCCTACCCCACCTTGACTTGAGCCCTCTATAGAATCTGCCTAGGCATTTGGATACTTCAGAACATGCTGCCTAGAAGGATATGACTGGGTTGCCAGTCATCACTGCTCACTGTGCATAAGCCCTAAGGAATATTTCAATCACACAGTTCTGCAAGTTAGATAATGGACACACAAAATGAACCACTTCCCTAAGAAGTAGACAGTAGACTAGTGAGAAATAGACATGGTGGTAAAGCAGGAAGCTATCAAAAGGTCTCTTAGGTCCTTTCACAAGATATTGTAGGACTTTTTAGTATCCAGTTACCAAGGTGACCTTTAATTCATTTGAGTGAAGAACTGTGAGCCAGTTTACAGATCAAGATACTGAGACCCAGAGAAATTATTGAATTGCTCACAACCACTGCACAGGCATAGAGCTGGCTCAAAATTTAGCTTTCCATCTCACCTTTGCATTTTGCCTGCTTCCTGTAAATTCAATGATGGAGATCATCCCATAATTTATTCATACTCACTACATGAATATAAACACAGTCTTATGTGCAATTATGATATGTAGTATAGCATTTCCACAGATAATTGAAAATATTGTTTCTCAAAACTATAACAGAAGATGGGGCTTTTGGTTTATAAATTCAAGTCTGTGGGCAAGATATTTACTATACTTGTAATACTACACCAAGAGTTTTTCCTTGATCCTATACCATAACACATGCAACTCCTCCATATCTTTTTAATGTAGAGGTTAATAAGTGTTTCAAGATGAGTTATAGTCTTTACATAAAACTTATGGTGATGATAAATACTTTTGCTTAGGACCCAACGTGGAACCTCAAAATTCTGCTTTCTGTGGAGAAAGCATCTTTGCAGATGTGACTTTAGTTAAGGATGGGGACATGAAGTGAGCCTCAATATCATTTCTTGGATCCTTATAAGAGGGAGGGAGAAGATTTGACAGAGTGGTAAACACAGAAGTAGGTCACATAAAGATGGAAGTGGGGATTGGAGTGATATGACTAAAAGTCAAGGAATGATGTCAGCCTTAGAATGTGGAAGGTACAAGGGACAGTTCTCCCTGGTGCTTCTAGAAGAGTGTGGTTTTGAGGACACCTTAAATCATACAGTTCCTGCAAAGGGGATTAAACAGACAGCCCAAAATCTATTCAACTTTAGAAAAATACAAAAGGGCTGGAGCTAATCACTCTTATAGAAAAATTTTTAAATGACCAATAAATGCACAGGAGGATGTTAACTATTACTTCCCAAAGCAATGTCAAGGAAAGATGTTACCATTCACCTCTCAAATTGCAAAGGGCTTAAAGGATTCTATGTTGGTGGTGAAAGCTTGGACTTTTGGTTAGAAGGTAAATATGTTTATTTGTTGAGGGCCTTTAGGCAGCACTCATAATCTTTAACCCATCAAGCTCACTCCAAGGGATATTGAAAATGGAAAGTTACACAGGACAAATAGTAAGGATGGGAAAACCATGTGGAATACACAGGGAGAAGCCTGAATAATGTTAAGTAAGCATTAACTATCTTTATCTTTCCGAAGTGAGATCTTAGGTGATCTTCTAATGTTCTCTATGTTTTCAATATGGTTTGAAGGTTTTAAGAGGCCATGCATCTTACAATCCTGCAAAGTAAGAAAACTACTTTTAAAACAATAAAGAAATGCAGAGTCTGGTGCAATATTAACACATAGGTTTGTATCAAAGCTGCCTGATATTCATAACTAGGTACAGAGTAACACAGAAATATCTGCAAGAAAGAGCTCTTTCAAAGTCTGCCCCCCCCCAAAACCTAGGCTGGACTATTTTAATATCTGAAGACTAGGAATAGGACAGGCACTTTTAAGAGTTCTTGCAAGAGTTAAATAAAAAAATACATGTTAACATATTCTGTACCTTATCAGTTCTGTGACAAAATATGTGACAAATGAAAACTTCTAGAAGGGTGTATTTTGGCTTGCATTTAAGAATACATTCATGTTGAAAATAGGTATACTATGTAGCAACTGGTCACATTCCATCCTCAGTCTGGAAAGAAAGGGAACTAACTATAGGTACCTAGCTTTGTTTCTCTGCTTCCTTTTTACTCAGTATATAGGATGATGTTGCTTACACTTAGCATGGATCTTCCTTGTTCATTTACACCTTTTTTAAAACATCCACATAGACACACTCATCCATATGTTTTATAGGTGATTCTAATGCTGGTCAAGTTGACAATAAGGATTACCTATAAAAGAAAGTTTAAAAACACTCAAGATTTAACTACTGTCATCATTTATTAAGGAAATATTAATAACCCTTCTAATATATAACAGGTTGAAGAGTAATTACCAGTGACATTCTCTTTCCAATTTCTAAAACCTATTTAAAGGTTGGTTGATATGACAAAATTGACTTTGAAATTCATTTAAAAATCTGGAGATGAGAGAACATATTAGATTTTCTAAATTTCTTCTAACTATAATGATATGTCTTTATTAGAGAGATAGGGTTTTTGTTAGTATCAGAGAGGAAAATGTAGCGACAGAACTTGGGATTGAAATGATATGTCACTATGAGAAAAAGAAGTTGGCCTCTAGACCCTGAAAAAGGCAAATATAGTGATCATCCATAAGACCTTTTAGAATAAATAAAATTTTGTCAACATTTTTAAGCTTCTGATTCTCAGAAGTATAAGGATAGATCTATGATGTGAGAAGCTGCTAGGCATATGTCAATTCATTATAGCAGCCTTATGAAATGAATATATATTTTGCTTCTGTAATGCACTTGCCCTTGCATTTGGTATTTTTTTCTACCTGGAACTCAACATATAGACCAGGTTGGTCTCGAACTTACAGAGATCTGCTTGCTCTGCCTTTATCACGACCTCCTAATTGCTAGAGTTAAAAGTGTGTAACATCATACCCAGTCAGCACCTGCTAAGTTTTTTAGGAAAAGAGCTGTGGTTGGTTCAGCTTTCTGTCCTGCAGATGTCAGAAGCCATGTAGAAAAGGCTAAAGATATGTGTGTAGGTTTTCTGGAGATAGCCCACCATTTTGCATGCTGCAATAGGTAAACTCTGAATTGCAGGGCCTACAGAGAATGTTATTCCAGGATTGCTTCATGCTACTGATATACTTTTCCGGTCACTATTATATGGTCTAATGACTCCTGGGCATTAGCCCACAGATTTCCTGCAGGTTGACATAAGGATGAACTTAAGAGAATTAATGGTGTTTAGATAAATTAAAAATTTTATAGAACTCCTGATTTAATTCAAATAATCTTAGGAAGAAAGTTTTAAGAATTGGTTTTAGTTCGTTTGCCAACTTTATTTGTCTAACTTTATTATAAAGTTAGAATCAAGTATAGAATGAGCCTCATCCTCATAGAATAGCAAGTAAAGGCTGCATAATAAGAAATACTATGAGCTTTCCTAAACTACATCAAAAAGAGAAACAGGCTTGGGACAAATTTGTGGTCAAAGAAAAACATTCATTCTGGGTCAGGTACAAGGATGAAGCCATAGGTGTGTACTATGATAAAGTGAGGCCATGTGAAACTGTTGCTTTGAACTTATAATGAGCTTATAGAATGAAACACTGCTTTGTACTATCAAAATCCTTTCGGAACTGCCCTTTTGTTTAACAGTTTACCCATGAGGTAATTTTCTAAAGAAATTTTGTCTAAGAAGGTATAAAAAGGCCAGAGAGAAGAAATACAGTGGTAGCTTGGGGGGGGGGGCTCTGCCCCATCCATCCAAATGTATGTGAGTGGCATTTGGGGCTTAGTCCCATCCACCAAATGTATATATGTTTATGTTTGTTTGTCTATATATATGTATGTGCATATGTGCGTATGTGTGTGTGTGTGTGTGTGTGTGTGTGTAGGTTTATATGTATTTATGGAAGTATACATGAACACTCGTGGAGGTGATCAGGCAGGTGGTCTGAGCCAACCAGAGTGTGTCTTGTCTGTGTAAATTATTTTCTTTTTCTTTTCTTTTCTCTCTAGTTCACTAAGAGTTAATGAGTTCCAAGCCTCTTGCCTGGCCAGAGGGAGGTCCTTGAGCCATGGAGAAAAGAAATCAGCCTTTATTAGCACAAAATAGTAAGAGAAAAGAAACCAGAGCTTATTAGCACAAAATAGAGTTACAAGGCCAGAGATCATCTGTTTTTGGCCTTTGTCCAATGCTGTGTACCACTGAGTACAGTTCCTTCTAAATCACTGGGCAGGCCCCTGGCACACTGAGACTGACTCTCTTAGTTCAAATCTGTGACAGTTTTCTCCAGGATGCTTTAAACAGCTTCTACATGAACATCTTGGCCTAACTATCTCCATTTCAGCTCAATCATAGTTCCCAAAACAAGTATATTACCTTTATACTCCAAAGCACTCAGGATCTTCCCATCATTTTCAGAATCAAAGCCAGAGTCATAATCTATCTCCAGCCTACCAATGTCTGCTTTCTTCTTATTCTTCTCTACATCTTGCTCTAACACAGCCACTATCATGATCATCACTCTTCTATTCCCTCCTCACATAGCATCATATGCACTGGCCATCTACTTAACCAACTCAAAACTTGAATTATCTATTATGCCTGGGCATTCTCAGCCATTCCTCATTTCTCTTGCAACAATTTCCTCATCCCCTTCTGGTAGAAAATACACCCCTCACCCCTGGACAGCTCACTGTTGAAGCATGTGCCTACGTATTTTGCCCACATGTGAGCATAAGTAAGTGGTGAGATGGGACAATGGTTGATTAATTTCTGCATCCCTAGAGCAGAAACTTATAAGATCTTCTGCATTGGCCAATTACTTAACTAGCGTTTGTCAAGTAGAATTTGATGGCATGTTTGCATAATCTAACATTTCTTGGCACCAGTAAACAATCACACTGAATCTTCTCTTCTCCCAGGCTTTAGGAGACATGAACTTATCTGGGGGAATGCCCAGTCTTGTGTGATTTTCTCTGTTGATCTTAGTCAGGTTGCAGTTGTTGCATCTGTTTCTCAGTTCTGGACAAGTGCCTTTAATAGTCATATTTCTGCCCCCTTCCTGTTCTCTGCATTTCTGCTGCAGATTTCTCATCCATAGAATGGTTACTTTCCTTTGATTTCTCACACCCTCTTGATTGTTTGTCTACCATAGTAACAACCCCTGAATCTCCCATGTGGATTTATAGAGGATTTCAGAACAACAGCTGTAACATAGTCAGAAGGTATACCCTACCATGTGCCTGGCAGGCTGTAATTGCTAGTTCACACATGCCCACAGTAGCAGTTTTCCAATATGGAAATACATGAAAACCATCCAAGGGTTTTTGAGAGCACAAATTTCCAGGTGCTACACTCTGAGACTCTGGATCAGTTGGTCTGAGATTGTACCAAAAATTTGCCTTTCTGACAAGAATGCAGAGTATGGTAGTGCTGTTTGTCTAGGTACCACAATTGAGATCCTCTGGTCTTATAAAGAGTTGGAATGAGTTAATGAGAAGGAACTTGAGAGAGGCCAGTGGAATTCACATTTCTTGGCAAGTAATACACATAGAAGCTGGGAGTTCAACAGAGGACAGGATGTTGTGGCTTGCATGTGGGATGAGGGTGATAAAGAAGGATGCACAGAAAGGGAAGGGCAAACTTGAGGATAATATCTCTATATGCCCAGATACTGGGCATCTGTTTTATACACTGATATCACATATCCAATGAGTCCAAAGATATTTGGTTACCACTTATGTTTTAGATGGTATTTGTATTAATTGTTTGAGAATTTCATACAATATATTTTTTATCATCATATTAACCCCTGTCACTTCCAACAAAACTTTGGACTTTGTGTTTTCTGTGTTTTTTAAACTCATCAAGTGCAACTTGTACTGTCTTAAGACTCTTGGGTGTGGGGCTTGCTCTGGAGCATGGTCAATATACCAGAGGTCACAGCCTTAAAAAATCCAACTCTCCTTCTACAAGAAGCTATAAACTGTCAATAACTCCTAGCAACTCATGCCCACCACCCTTTTATGCTGGGATTTTGTCAGGCTTGAACTTGTACATGTATTATGAATGCTGTGTGCATATCCCTTGATGTATCCAAAAACACTGTTTACTTTTAGTTATGTACCACTTTTGGTTCTTAGAATCTTTCTTCTCCCTCTCCCCAAGACTTGGGCAAATGGAATGATACAGATGTCTCACTTAAGGCTGACTAAACACTCTCCAGTCTCTCATTTTCTGCACAACAATCAGTTGTAAGGCTTTGTGTTAATCACCATCTACTGCAAGAAGACAATCTTCTGTGATCTGTACATGGTATCTGAACACAGTATTAAAATGACTCCTAATCTATGAGCATGGTGGTAAGTTATTAGGAATCATTTTAATACTATGTTCAGACACCATTTGTAGAACAGCTTCTCAGTTATCTGCTCTTGCATCCTGTTCTAATATAGCTCGATGAGTTTCCAGAAGAGAAGAGAATCTGGGATAACAGGAAAGTGACATATAATGCTGCTGGAGTAGGTGAGATATGTTCACCATCCTAGGAAATTGTTAATATAAGAAGAATCAAATACAAGCAGTAATTTCTATAATTTGTAATTGGCTCTTTGCATATATGTTTATTCTTATTTATGCCTATACCATTTCTTTGTTTAAAAATAAATGTTATCTATCTTCATGTGAACCCTCAATGTACCTTTTACCAAATCATTTTCAGAGTGCATTAATATTTATTTTCTCAGTAGCGTTTCATTTCAAAGTGTTGATTTTCCTTATACTTGTCTATAAGGAAAGGGGTATTAGTTTTCCTTGTGTGTTTTAGAATTTTGGATGACTTCACATAGTAACAAATTTTCTTTTATTTTCTGCCCTACCACTCTCATCCCATGAAATATACTTGTTAATGGTACTCCCTAGTACTCTAGGACCTGTAGTCAATAATCTTGGTGGCTCAGAGCTTCCTTGCTTCTGTGATTGCGGGCATATCCTCACATTACTAGGCAACTTGGACTACCTTTTAGATGATAGGCTGTATTTGCTTCATTTAAAATACCTAGATGTGCAGTTCTATGTACATTACAACTCTGATCAGAGGGTGATTGTAATGTGTAGAAAGCCTTAAAGAATTGGCAAGCCCCACATTAGTGCCTGATTTCCAACAATGACCTCCATCTCCTCAATACTACACAGGAGCAGAAGTGGCCATCTCTCTCTGCTTCTAGATCCAAAGCACAGCTGACATGTGCCGTCATCCCTGTTTAACACATATGTTGTGTTTTATTTTTCTCTGCTGAGTGAGTTACTTATTTATATGCTTTGCTGGTGTGTATCTATATTTTTTTTCATAGTATGTATTTGCCATGTTTTTGAGGGATGGTTTCAAAATGTAACCTTAAATGCCTACTTCTAGTGGTGGACTGTTTGCCCAGAATGGGCAAGACTTTTAGTTCCATCCCCAGAACCTCAATAAAAAGTCATTTTATCAAACACTCCAGATTGGTTTAGTTTTCAGGAGTCTTTCACGGGTGTTGTTTGGACCCTGAACTGATTCATCAGCCTGCATATTATGAGTCTCATAATTTGGCAGGATGAATATAACAGGAATATATTCTTAAGATTCTGGAAGTAGGAGTTTCAAAACAAAGGTGTTGGCAGGGCTACAATTTCTCTGAAGACTGAAGGAAGGACCTTTTCACTTCACAGCTTCTGAAGAATGTCCATGTTCTTCATATGTCCTTCCTTGTGTTTATGTCTATATTCTATTCTTGGCACCATTTACTGGCTTAGAACTCACTATTAAAACCAATATTACCTCATCTTAATTCTTTTGATTTATAATAACCAAGTTTTCATATAAGATCACATCCATATGTTTACCTCAGCACACTAGCCTTTTGCCTATTGGTAAGCTGAGCTTCTGATAGAAGCAGTTAAATACTTGACTCCTTCTCTGATTCTCAGCTTAGCATGGACCATTTTGGTTCTTCAGAATGCTGTATTGAAAATGGAACTGGATTATAGAACCTGAAACCATCACCCAATCTTGGCTTAGCCAAACCTTTCAAGTATATTGGCCTTCTAACAGTTCATCACTAGCATAATATCCGTATGCATGGAAGGGAAATTAGTTTCTGGCCTTTGTACCCTGGTTAATGGTCCTGGATTGAGGGCAAGCATTCAAGTTCAGAAAGACAGGCATCATTCTTTCAAGAGGATATTTGGGAATTTAGAATTGGCAAAGGAATTCTAGGAACATCGCATTATCTAGCTGCATTAGAGTATGTGGTACTATGATCAATGGTCTAAAATGGCTGAACCTTTTGTATCTGAACCCGCTTTCTACAGTATTGTTTCTTCTTCTATTGTCAGAGAACAGTCCTGATGTCTTGCATCAGCTCTGTTGCTCTCTTTGTAACTCATTGCTTCTATGTATTAGACATATGGGCATAAGAACATCAAATGAAGGTGAGTTGAGAGATCTGGTGAAGGAGGGTAGGTGTTTTTAAATGATGTCCACTTTGCAGAGGCCTTTCTGGTCCTTGTAGGTCATTATCTAGATGACATGTAGTAATTGCTCTTGGAGATCTATAGGATCAACAGACTTTCCTAGGTCTTGGCACCATCATTGCCCTTGATGCCTTGTAGGGTCAGAGTGATGATTATACAGCTCAGACTCTTCTTGCTGTTCCACTAACCGTCTGCCAGCCTCACTGACTCAGTGTTTTCCATCAAGATTCCCAGACTGGGGACTAGACTCCAGGCACTGTACTCCCAACAGGACACTATTGGCTGTATGGACTAGCAAAAAGAATAAAGGCCTTGGGGGCAGCCAGACCAAAGTTTTAATTCCTGCTCTTTCCACTTATATGTGAGGAGAAATAGTGTAACCTTTCTAGTTTTGGTTTAAATATTTATAAAATGAGGGCCACAGTACTATATACTAGCACCTACCACATACTTACCAGGAAGACACCTTAGTGTCAAGTAAAACAAAGTAGTAAGAGCATTTTATATGTTGTAGGTATTTCCTGTAGGCCCAACAGTTTCTCCATCTTCTGAACATATATTCCTTTACTTGCTATCAGAAAGGTTTTCCTGTTTTGCTTTCCCATTTCTGACACAGTCATTGCAGCAACAAACATTTTGTCTGTGTTCTGCTGACCAATTAAGCATCAGCTGCCTTGCATAGTGAATAAGTCAGCAACACAACTCAACACTCTAGGAGAACATGGAGGTGGGGCCTTCTTGATCTCACCCTGTCTCTGTTCTTTGCTCTCAAAATTCTAAGTCTATAGTACTAAGGTAGAAAGCCATATTTAGCATCTCTTGTCTCCTTTGAATGGGAAGGGGACAAGAACTTCTTAATTTCAGCATCATGAAAGGAGTGAGAAGAGGTGGGCACAGCTCCATATCTTACCTCTAAAAGCTCCTTAATGATACTAAAAGGGGGAGGGATTTCCATTCTCCCTAGACTTACTGCCTCTCAGCCAGGGACTGAGAAAATCAGTGGCTAAGCTACAAACAGACTTATATTAAGCCAGAGTGCTATTTAGAATCTGAATGCACTTATACAATCCTTTGATATAGTCAAATCCTTTCTAGATGATTTTTCAAAATATTAATTCCTTCTTTAGAGATGAAGAAATCAAGGCAGTGTTTGAGGTCATGGTGCATTTATGTTAAGTTGGCAGCTGAATGGAGCCAGGGCCTTGTTTTCTTCTTTCTTTAAGTTTTTTCTATTCCATGTTGATCCCATCACTTTGAAATCAAATAACTAGACGAAAGCAAAAAACATGCTTCCTATACCTTCAGTACCTTCCTGGGATTACCTGGAGCTGAGGAACATGAGGTTTCACTTTAAGAAAGTACAAGTTGGGAGGATTGTGTTTAGCACCAATGCCCTATTCTGGTTCTGTTATTCGAGCTTAGAGTTCATAAGCTCAACTTTTTGGTTATGTGACAGAGTAGGCTTAGAAAAGAAGTTAGGGGTCTGAGGCAAAGCTAGAGAAAAGCCTTTCCTCTCTGGCTCATGGGCATGTATTTATACATATTGTACCTTGTTCACACATACTTCTGAACCTTCATCTTCTCCACCATACAATCCTTGAGAGGCTGATACAAGGCCCAAAGGTCATCAGGCCAGCCATTGCTAATCCGTGGAGGTAAATCTATATCTGACTTTGCTAGATAATCCCATTTATGGGGCAGCCACTTAGGGTCAGGCCTTTCAGGCACTGAACTAAACATGGTGCATGAATCATGTCCAAGCAGGCCAGAGATTAACTTGAGATAAAAGCCTTTCCTGACCAGTCCAAGAGCCATCACACTGAAATAAAGTCATGTGCTGTATACATAAGGATGTTAGAGGTTCCCAAAAGATATAAAGTACCTAGGGATATTTGGATTTCAAATAAATCATCAATATTCTTTTAGCATATGTATATAGCATATAATCTTTGGAAGCATACCAAAATCCATTCAGTTTAATATCAAATTTATATGTAACTAGATACCCTATATTTTATTCAGTACCTATAGGTGTACATGGAGTTGGTATGGCAGGGAAAGCAGGTTTTTTTATGTTGTTTGTTTGTTTATATTTTCATTTTAAAGCAAGAGAATCAGGATTACAGGTGTCAGTAAAGAAATCATGTTCCTATCAAGGCAAAGTCATGATTTCTGTTCTTACCTTGATACATAAGAAGACCACCCATAAACCAGCAATTTTGTTCTGAAGAACCCAACTTCTTTAATCTTTTCTGTTCTTCCTGATCATTCCCAGGATGCTTTTTCCCCCATATTCACCTGAATACCTTTGGGGAATTAAAAACAAAAAGGTGATTTTGGGTTATTTAATTTTCAAATTCATATAAAGATGAGACATGATCTCTAAAGATGCCCATAGTCTTTGGAAATAGAATAAAAGAACAGAATTTACCTTGCTGTCTGAAACAATGAACAGGCAAAACATAAGAAGTAATTTTTAATAAAATGCCAGATGTTAGGTAACAAAAGATAGTGATGGTAAAAATGGGAAACAGGAAAGGTGATGGCCGGAGTGGTTCAAGTTTATCACCAAGAGAGTGATTCTAGATGGTAACTGCAATAAAAGGCAACGTTGTAAAGGGAGTTTCTAGGCTCAGGAGAATGACATCAGCTCAGATGTGGTAAGAACCTCATAGAGGAGGACATGAGAATGGAAGTGATAGGGAGGGATAAATTCACATTGCTGTATTGGAATTTAGAGATAAGGGAGAGGCTCTTTTATAATAATTCACCCTCATAAGAATTAAGTCAATTTTCCAAAGGGGCTACCTCTTTCAAGATAGCATTTCTAATGACCCAAACAGCTCCCGCTCATCTCCAAATCTTGAAGATCATATCTCCTCAACCAAGCTTCAAAACATGAACCTTTGAGGGACACACACTCAAATCATACCTAACAATTTGTTGGCAGCAAATTTGTTGTTTCACACAAAGCCAATAAGAAACACACTGAATGAAACACACACACACACACACACACAGAGGGTGTGTGTGCTACACATATATAGGCATATACACATGGATGCACACATGCACTCACAGATCAAAGTTAATGGGAGAAAATCCTTGTCCAATGGTTATCTGACAGAATATTAATAACTAGACTATATAAAGAATTCAAAATATAATAAATGTAAATATATTGAGTTTTACATGGAAACATCTTTACTTATCAGAGAATTATAAATGAAAACCACACTGGGATCCCATACTACCCATTCATAATGTCCACAAGCAACTAGGTAGAAGAAGATTTGGCTCTCAGTTGAGGAAAGGACCTTTTCCGCAGTTTTACTTAGTTTTCCCATTATCCAGTCAAAATGCCTTAGAAATCTTGAGCATGACAGATATTTGTTTAAAGGAAAGTGAGTGCAGTCTTGAGTTTAAAGTCTCATCTCTGTTTTTGTTTTGTTTTGTTTTTTTATGAGCTGGGTGACCTTGAAATGTCTACACCACATCTTAAAGCATCAGTTTTCTCAATGTTTGCATGATTGTCTATAGAATGGGCTCAAATGTGTATGTAAGAGTGATCCACAATGCTTGGGTGTAACTTTATATCTGAAGTGAATGACAACAGCATAAAGGGGCATAAAACATTTATAAGCCTGAAGAGTACACATGCACAGATGTCAACACTGACATGCATTCCACTTACTACAGTGTAAAAGAGGGCCTCCTCCCACATTCATTTGCAGCAACCCTATGGCATAGGTCTTCCTTCTTTTTTTGTAATGAAATTTGATACTTATTACCTTATAGTGTTAGTGGAGTAAACAAACATAGTGAAGTAAAGAAAACATATTTCTTAGCTATTATGTAAAGTTCTATTCAAAATGGTGAAATTGGTTATGAAATAGCAACAATTATTGTCTGAAAATAAGCAATATAGACATAGAATACTAAATCTAAGTAAAATTTTTTACAAAATATGTTGAAAAGTCCTTAAAATCCTATGTGATATTATGCAAATCATATAGTAGTAATTTTGTCTTATTTTTGTAACTTAATTATCATAAATTCCTTTATAACATATTTAGTAGGTTATGTGTTTGTGTATGATTGTAGTGTGGAACAGAACCCAGTGTTTCAAGCATACTAGTCTGGTGATCTACCACCGAGCAACATCTCCAAAACCATTAATATCATTGAGACTCTACAATATGATATGAAGTTTGGATGAGAGAAAAAAACTGGAGCAAGCTTGGAAATGCTTTTCTTTTCTTTTCTCTTCTCTTCTTTTCCTTCCTTCCTTCCTTCCTTCCTTCCTTCCTTTCTTTCTTTCCTTTTTTTCTTCCTTGATGGCTCTTATATAGATACAAAAATGGAGACTCAAAGATCATAGATAATTTAAGTTGTCATACTACAAATAAAGGGGAATAGAATTTGTCAAGTGTTTCAACAGGTAGCAGAAGACAGCAATAACTGAGGACACAGCCTGTCTGAACACCAGCCTCATCTCCACACTCAGCCTAGGGCAATATACTCTCTCAGCCAGCTGGCTCACCTGTACCCACCATGGTGAGGTTATGTGGGTGTAAAAAAATCAACATATATATGGAATAGATAATGTCAGCTATGGACACTGTATTAGCCAAGATCAATAATTATAGTTTATCTTATATCTCAAGTAGAAGAACAGAGCTTGATGTTTCTCAACACAAAATAATGTGATTGCTCTGAGTTGGTTGTTATACATTTTATGCATGTACAGAAGCATCTCATCACATCTGACAAAAAGGAACAATTACTATGTCTCAACTAAAAATTTTAAAAGAAAGATAATTTCATCATTAATGAAATATTAATCTAATCTAAATGATTAGCTTTTGTGGTCTTATGCTTTGGATGTAGTTTTTCTCCCACCAAAATTCATGTTGGAATTTGAGTCCACCAGCAATGTTATTGAAAAGTGGTAGCATCATTCAGAATGGAGTAGGTCATTAGAGATTCCTGCTTTTCTCACAGGTCTAGGAGAATTCTCATGGAACTGTGTTAGCTATTGTGAGAGTGGGTTGTTGTAAAGCAAAGCTGCTCTTCATGTGATATGTCTTTCCTATATACCTATTTGCCAAGAGTTCAAAGAGCATGATGGGGGCTTTGATGCCATTTTAAAAAGGAACTTCCTAACCTCAATGACTACAAGCCAAACTAAACCTATTTCCTTTTGTATTATTTAGTATTCTGTTCCAGCGAGAAGAAATGGAGTAAGAAAGCTACAATTAGTGTAAACTACTTGTAGGCATTTATGTGAGTGCTCAATATTTAATAGTTAGTCAATATTTGAATTCATTTTGGGTGTTGATATGTTTGTGTCTACTTCCTAAGCAACAAAACATCATTCTCAGAGCACAGCTCATCATTTTCAACTAGGAAAGATCTTCATGCTACCTATACTACTGCTCAGAGAGTACAAAGAAACAACAAAGTGTCCCACATGAAATGCATGCATATGCTCAGATTGGCAAGTGCTTCTCCATAAACCTAAGCCCACTGGAAAGTCAGTGGCAACGTTTGAGATGGAAGAAATTGAGGGCTATATTATATTGAGCAGCTTTTCCAAGGAGTGGATCAACCCCTCAGAAACCTTCCCAAGAGAAGTGAATGATGTTTGCCTCAGTCTGTTGGTCATCTGCCAGCAGGAAATCCTCTTATGGCACTTCTAAGAATGTTTACACAGGACAGAGATACTAAATATCTAACTGATGGAGCACAGGGAAGGTCACAAATCCCTTTTGGCACATGTTCATTGAGGAACTAAATACTTTATAAAATTTTCAATGGCGCGGATGCAGCATAGCCTGCTAAGGGATGGGTAATATGAGCAGGAGATTGCTGTGGCTGAGCAGAGAATGTGTCCTGTTCATGCTGTGCTGGGGTTGTAGCCCATTTGGGGGTCTATCACCACTTCTCAAGGGCTCAGTGCCAGAGAGGTTAGTAGCTCTGCTTCATTTCCCTCCCTGGGAGCTCTGCCCCAATACTCATGGTTTCTGCCAGCCTGCAAGCTTTTCCTCCTTTCCCTCTTTAGGCTCCAGCATCCCTGCTTTGACCTGGGATTAGATTGTGACTCCTTATAATGCTACTGAACAAATCTTAGCGAGTTGATGGAGTATGTTCTTGTTTGCTTTTTTATGTTGTTGCTGTGATAAAAAAAAAAACACTCTGGCAACTAAAGGGAGCTAAGGACTTACTTCAGTTTATACCTGCAGGTCACAATCCATCATTGACTGAAATCAGGGCAGGAACTTGACACAGAAACTGTGGAGGAATGCTTATTGTTGGCTTGTTCACTGGCTCATACTGCGATAGCTTTCTTATAAAGCCAAAGCCTAATGTCCCAGAGATGGTTCTTCTCACCGTGGGCTGGGTCCTCTTATACTAACCATCAATCAAAACAGTATCTCACAGACATGACAAAAGACCATTTTGGGATTGGAAGTTTCTTAACTGAGGTTTTCTCTTCCCAGGTGATTCTAAGTTGCATCGAGTCTAAGTCGGACAGATGTTGAACATAGGATGACCTGACCACTGTGATTTGATATCTCAGAGGTTGCTTTCCTTCTGATTATGGTAGAAGTCTATCATAATCTTGATATGACAGGCTGAGGATTTGACAGAGAAGGGATGGCAAGTCCAGTGGGTGGCAATTTTATGGACTTCTCTCCTGTAGAGTTGGAGCATATTTTAGGACCAGTCCCGTGTCAGCTAGTGGGAAGAGCTAGGAAAATAAAATGTCCTAGTCATAGATCTAGGGCATTTGAGTTCCAGCTCAGATATCATTAGCTCCTTGTAGATGATAAGACTTAACTTATTCCTCTCTGGAAAGATCAAGAACTCAGTGACCTCAGAAGTATCAGAACAATGAAAAGGAAGAGGTACTTTGGTTTCTAGTATAGACTCCCAGAGTAGCTAGGAAACATTGGGAGCAATAACCCTTTGTAAGAGGCCCCATGACTCTGGACTAAAACTCTGGCCCTGCTGCTGAATATCTGTCTTGGATTTTCAGCTTCATGAAGAGAATAATTTGCTTCCACCCCTCTGTGTACTGTAGGAACTAAATGAAGGAGTGGAGAGGAGAAATTTGCCTTACCACAGGCACTGTAGTATCAGTTTCTTCAGGGGCAGATATTCTAGTTCCAGACCTCAGGGTTGGCAAGTGGATAGGAAGATACAGGCTTGGAACTGGAACTCAGACAGGAGCAAATGCCCTCCAGAAAAAAAAAAATGGAAAATGAGGCCATAAACAGTTCCGTTGTAGAGATTTCTTGACAAGACCTGGGATTTCCCTGTAAGATGTCAGCCTGGCAAATGGATGAGCCTTCCCAGTCCAGGTATTTTTCTCTCATAGCTTTTTATCCCAGGGAGGTGAGTAGAGAAGTGAGTGTCCACTGACACTGTGATGCCTACTAGACTCTGGGTATCACTCAGTGTCTGTTGAAGGACCAAAATCCCTTTCCCAGATTCTGTTGCTCTTTAAATCATTACAGATGACTGAAGATTTTATTTGGAGAGGAATAAAGTCCACATTTGAGAAAGTGGTTCATCAGCACTAAATGTTTAGCTGAACCTTCTGATAGCGATGAAAGCTTAAAAAAATAAAACCACATTGGGAGTTAATTCTACAGACAGGGAAGATAGAGGGTATAACTGGCTGGTTTTGTGTAAACTTGATACAAGCTGGAGTTATCACAGAGAAAGGAGTTTCAGTTGAGAAGATGCCTCCATGAGATACAGCTGTAAGGCATCTTCTCAATTAGTGACCAAGCGGGGAGGAGCCCTTGTGGGTGGTACCATCTGTGGGCTGGTAGTTTTGGGCTCTATAAGAGAGCTAGCTGAGCAATCCAGGAGAAGAAGCAAGCCAGTTAAATTACATCCCTCCATGGCCTCTGCATCAGCTCCTGCTTCCTGACCTGCTTGAGTTCCGGTCCTGACTTCCTCTGGTGATGAGCAGCAGCACTGAAGTGTAAGCTCAAAAAAACCCTTTCCTCCACAACTTGCATTTCGATCATGATGTTTGTGTAGGCATAGACACCCTTACTAAGACAAATTGGTACCAGAACTGGGGTATTCCTGTTACAATCTGACCATGTTTTAGGGAGGACTGTGGAAGGACATTGGAACTTTGGTCTGCTCTGTGGGATGTTGTGTAGGAGCTTGGAAGATCATGTTGAGAACAGTGCAGAAGATGGAGGCCTGGCTTGTGAAATTTCAGAGGGAAAATTAAAGACTCTTATCAGGGCCATTGCTATTTTGACTGTGAAGATTCTGTGGTTTTGGTTAGCTGGGGCTGAAGGATCAGCTGTGATTAACAAGTTATCAGAACTATTAAAGCAAAACCATTGCATTGCTGGGGCTATTAATGATGCTTGGCTGGAGCTGGGAAATTGGCAGTGATTGAGAGGAGACCAGCATCATTGAGGTGAAATCTTCTGAGAAGTGTTTTCTAAGAGCACAGAGGCTGTGTTCCAGCGATAGCCAGAGTTGTACCTTGGGCTGTGGCTGGACTTGGTCATGTGTAAGAGTCAACCAGGTGGTACTGGTTCTGAAGGCATGAAGGAGTCATGAAGAGCAGCTGAGGCCTGGGCACTGTGAGAGGCCTCAGAAGGCCATTGGTGAAGGTGCAGACTCAGTTGCAGTTGATGGCCCAGGACTGAAGGGGTCATGCAGGGGAGTTGAGGCTTGGCACCATGGGGAGAGCCTATGGGAGGCTGTTGGTAAAGCCTAGTTGCAGCAGAAGACAGCAGTGTTTTGGAGATGCCAGTACCATGAGATGACCACCAAGAACAGCAGCAGCAGTGGAGAACAGGCACCTGGAGCCTAGAAGACAAAGTGTGTGCTACAAATGGCAGAGCTGGAGAAGTGACTCGAGCCCTTGGAGTAATCCAGAAGATCATGAGTGGATCCCAGACATTGGACGGTTGGAGTTTGATTTTTCTTTTGATTGTGACTGTGCCCTGATATATTTTCCCCCTGAAGGAAGAAGGTATTCTAGTGGAGCCCACAGTTAAGAGACTTTGGTAAAAAGACTTTGAATTCTAAGAGATAGGATATTTTTAAAGGGATTGAAATTTTGATATGTAAGAATTTGCAAAGACTGTGGGCCTTTTAAAGTTATTTAGATCTTGGGGATGAATAAGAAAGCAAGGGTTGAAGCTTAATAGTGATGTATTTGTGCATCAAGTTGACAAGGGGTCAATTGTACTGGCTGGTTTTGTGTCAACTTGACACAAGCTGGAGTTATCACAGAGAAAGGAGTTTCAGTTGAGAAAATGCCTCCATGAGATCTAGCTGTAAGGCATCTTCTCAATTAGTGATCAAGGGGAAAGGGCCCCTTATGGGTGGTACCATCTGTGGACTGGTAGTCTTGGGCTCTATAAGAAAGTCAGCTGAGCAAGCCAGGAGAAGAAGCAAGCCAGTAAGTTACATCCCTCCATGGCCTCTGCATCAGCTCCTGCTTCCTGACCTGCTTGTGGTTCTAGTCTTGACTTCCTCTGGTGATGAGTAGCAGCATAGAAGTGTAAGCTCAACAAACCCTTTCCTCCCCAACTTACAATTTGGTCATGATGTTTGTGCAGGAATAGAAACCCCGACTGAGACAGAGGGCATCCCTTCTGTTTCCTTTATTGACATTCAGCTATTCCTAAGGCCATTCAGAACCTCTCCCCTTCCCTTTGGGAATCTTAGATTAGATATGCCCATATATACTCTTTACTGAAGAAGGGCACTGGGACATGTAGACTTTACTGACATTCAGTCTGCAGCCTCTTTTTGATGAAGTTACAGAGACCTCTAGTTTCAAGGTACCCTCCTAGGCTAAAGTGAGAAGTAATTCAGATGCCTAAGCTCTGTCCCAGGTTCCTATTTTGTTTAACTTTTTCAGGAACATGGACTGGAGACTGGTCTTTTTATTTAGCCATTTCCTCCAAACAGAAACCTTTCTTCTTGGAGAGAAAGCTAGGTTCAAGAAGAAAACAAAATTTCCAAGGATTAGAAAGCTCCTAAAATTTTACAGAATTGACAAGCCCCTTCCTCAAGGTTATATAAACACTAAAAAAAAAAAAAAAAAAAAAAAAAAAAAGTACTGAGAAGACACTTTCTCTCTTGCTGAGCTGCCTGCAAGTTATTCAGGGAATTCCAGAGATTCAGGCTTCCTGAATCATTATGTGTGCTGGAGTAGGGCTTTGTGGTGATGCAACTGCTCTGAAATCACCCCTATGCCTGGAAGTAATCCCTTACCCATAATTTGTTTTAAGTAATCCCAACAAACTCACCCATTCACTAAGTTAGATTTAAGTGGGATAATTTCTTTGGTATGTTATTGGTGCCTTATCTGGGGTGAATAGATGTTTGTTAATGTCTCTACAGGATAAAGACACTTGGGATCAGGCAAAGTATTTCTGGAAATGGATTTGCATGTGATCTCATCCGGCCACTTCCATAAGAAAGTGTGTAGATAACTAATCCAGATGAGTCTGTCAGTAGTCCTTTAAACACTGTATCCTCCTTTATTCTATGACAGGAAAAGTAAGTTTTAACAATAGTTGATTTTTCTAGCATCACTACTGATAACATCAAGAAAAACTCCTTTTTGAGGACTCAAAAATGCTCTTGTCCAAGTTAGTTTCTAATTCCTACCAGAAACTTAATACTACAGAACTCTGAGCACAATCTGCATACCTTCATCATCTTCATTCTAGTGGCACAATGTTTCTGGGCCCTGGTTGGGCATAGGCACACATGCATAGGCTTTTCAGTATAAATACTAGCTCTGAATAGACCTCGGGATCTTTCCAAGGAGGCGGCATAGCAAGGGACAGGAGGCCTGACTCTAATTCCAGCAATGAATGGTAGGTACATCTGGGCTTCCAGGTTAAGGGATTAGCAACTAAACTGGCAAAAGATGCTCCACTCAGCAGCATACCTTTTGGAAATGTGATCCATTCGTGGAGCACTAAATAACTAGAAGCCATAAGATATAGCTCTGTCTATCCCTATTTTATAAACAAACCAGAGAGATACAGGATTGTTAGCACACGTTTTCTGACCATCTACAAAGACTGGCAGTACCAACCAAGTATTCTTTTTTCTACAGAAGCTTGAAGGTCACCACCATATTGGTGCCTACCTAATTTTCTGATAAATTAAGCAATGTCCTTACCTGATTCTTTCTCCTCTCTGTAAACCCTTATCTGAGCATTCGAAATATATAGATAGGACAAAATTCCAGTGTCAAATGTTTCTGTTTTGCATTTCTTCCTGAGGAGGTTTGATATTTTATTTTCTCTTAATTGTCAGTTCTACTGCAATTAGTGGATTCTAATCATAGATGTACATAGAAAAGGAAGGAGACATTGGTGAGAGATGAAGCAAAAGAACGAAGCTCACAATTTTCCTACATAGGCCAACCTGGAGATAGCCTATAATCTGATGCTGTGGCTTGGCAAAGGAAACTATCCTAACCTGCCTTCTGCATGCTTGCCCAAAGTAAAAAAATGTTACCTCTGATTATAGCATCATCAGCCTCCCAATAATGTGGGCTCCATGCTTGCCTCATTGCTTTAGTGAGCAGAAATCTAGACCCAGAAAGGCACATAACATATCATGGAAAGAAGATAATTTCTTATCACGGAAACTGTTCAAGGAAAGACTGAACTGCCATATGTTGTGGAATGCCTGCTAGAGGATTGGGGCAAAGTATTACAAGACCCATCCACTTTAGAACCTGATACTTCCCAGCTCCCTAAGTAAGAGTCATTCCTTTGACCCACGGTTATACTAGGCTTTAGTCTTCAGCATGTGACTAGGTTCTTAAAGATCACTGAAAGCCACTTTGTCTCTGGGCAGGTTAGTGGTTTCTGCAGCTCTCTGCTCGTTGACAGCTCTATTGGAGCCATGCCAGGAGCACAGATGGCAATTTCTATCTCATAAATCCAAAGGAAGTAGTCTGATCATACTTTATGATATGAAACTGATAAGAAAGTCTCCTCCCTGAGGGCCAGCTCTCCTACTATCCACAAGTACTATGTACGCAAGCTGCCAATGGAGAAAAGCAGTCAACAGTTCTATCCAGCTGTAATTCCAATGAACCACCATGACAAGAAGCATTGCTAGATATCTTCAAGGTACAATATTGATACTTTTTATCTTGGTTGGTAACCAACAGATACATAATTGTACTTAAAGCATACTCAGTGTAAGCGAAATCACTTTGAGTACTGTGAAACTGGGCAACTCTTGGTGATTTAAATGGTCAAAGACTCCAGAAAAGAATGTAATACTCCCATTTTTCTAAACAATATACGTTCTAATTGTATTCTAAATACTTACTACTTATACTCACATATTTCAGTGCTATGTGGATGACCACCTTGTTTGTTCCTTCTCTGCTTTTTTTTTTTCTGGGCAACCTATTCATCTGAGCATCAACTTCAAGCTTATACCATGTAGGAATGTTGACTGTCACAGTGGAAATCTACTTTATAGCTGGCATTCACATTTTTTTCATATAACCAATTTTGGCTTTAATACTTTCTTTATAAAGAACTTACACCAGCAACATATATTTCTTCTTCTCCTTTTGACTCCTCATGCTACCAAAGGTTTAGAATACATTGATGTCTAACCTGAATTAGGTTTAAAAAATCTTATCTGTCTGATATCCTCCTTCATCTTCAGTCTTTGGTTTCTGTTTGGCTCCATCAGGCCAAATACTTTTCCTCTAAAGATAAGCCTATCACAATCCTCCAAAGCTGTGATTATGTTATCTTATATGGCAAGGTAAGTTTTCAGAAAGGATGAAGTTAAGGAACTTAAAACAGGGAGATTATGCCAGATCATGTGGTAGCACCAATATACTCACATGGAAAAAGGTGATATGACAGGGAAGCCAAAGTCAGGTGATAGTTTACTGGCTTTGAAGACAAAGGGAGGCCACATTCCAGTGAATTCAGTGGTTTCTAGGATCCAGAATAATCAATAACACAGATTCTCCATGACAGACTCCAGATAGAACGCAGGTCTGCTGACTCATTTTGGATTTCTGAGCACTTCTTCAAGAGTCAGTTTCCTGCTCTGTAAAAGGGCAATGATAGAACCATAATCCCAGAGTCTTTAGCGTAATGAACAGTTTTACACAAATTTTGATCAGCATGTTCAGCTTGTGTGAGGTGATGCAGTATTAGAGGAGCTGGGCAAAGGATAGAATGAACTCTATTATCTAGCTTACAACTTCTCTATCACTTCAGGACTGATACATGACATCCCACCTACAGAAATATTTTAGAAAAAAACCCTAAAGCATCACCTTTTTCCATAGATACTTTCACACAAACTCCTGAATTAACAGATGAAAAAGAAGGGCTAAAGTACATCATGAGCTTCTGGCCAGGTGTGGGTTGCAAAAGAAAACAGCTAGAGTAGGGAGAGATAGATGCTCTCAACTATTCTCTTTCAGGCTGATCAATGCAAAGGGCAATGTGGCTCACTTTGCTTTGTGGGGAGGGAGGTGATGTGCTAGGTGTAGGGTAAGGTAAGACAGTGGTGCCCTTGCTCCTGGGCATTGTTCTCTCTAAGGCTGCATTTAGAAAAAAAAATGATCCTGTGTGTTTCTTGGAACATTCAGAGTCAGCAGATAATTTGTTGTCCTTACTTCTAGAAGCACTTAGGATTTAAATGGATATTTAAGAGTCTACCAAAATGCTTGGCTAACAACAAGAACAACAGAACCAACAGCAACCACCACCACCATTGTGGATTAAACTAGCAACAGGCTTGTTCAGTCTAGCCTTGAGCCTTCCAATCTAAAACTCTGTGCTTCAGAAGGTATTTAGCAGTCTTCTAGGCAGATGATGACTACCAGAGACTACAATGTTTTGCAGTGCTCAGAAAGTCCAAGCCTGGGACAATCCACATACCCTTGATCATACAGTGACTTCATTCTGAGTAAAGGGAAGAGGCAGGTTCCACCTCCATTTTACCTACAAGCCCAACCTCCACACAGGACACTGGATCTCAAATAAAGCACTTGTCTGAGACAAAAGGCAGATGTGGAAATGTCCATTATCCCCTCTAAGGTAAATCGAAGGCAGGTAAATCAAAGACAGCAAAGAGCCCTAAGGAGACAGCCTGGGGCCCTGTTCCTCAGTGAGGCCTACTGATAAGGCATTCCCTGTCAGACCTAGTGTCCTTTCCAAGCCACTATTCCAGATACATCTACTGTTTTTTATCTTTCTGGTCATATCCTGTTCCTACCAACCTCCATCCCACCCTTCTTAAACATGGATACCAACTGGCTCCTCATCTGCTAATAATTTTCTCCTCTTTCTAGGTACCCACTCGAGTCACCTTCTTTGGTATAGTGGGCCATAAACTCTTTGGTTCCCCTGTTACATCCAATCACCAAGATTAAGATTCTTCTGTTTCATAATATTTTATTGATTATTTGGGAATGTTTCATCATGAACCCTGAGCTCCCTCACTACCCAGTCCTCCCCATTCTACCCTCCTATCTAGGAGTCCTCCCTGCTCCCCCCAAAAGATTTTTAAAAGTTAATTAGTGTTGCTTATATACTCACTGGAGCATGGTCAAACTCCCCATGGACAGCCCCTTAAAGACAACTGAAACCTTCCCCATCCAGATGCCCTCCAGAAGCCATCAACTGGGGAGCTACACTTCAGCATCTTTATCACAATTTTTAAGATTTCCCTTTGATGGCTTTCTGTCTAGGTTGTTACATTTGGAGGTAGGGGGTGGGGGATAGTGGTTGTCACAGAAGCCTTCTATGTCTGTCTTTCTCAACTGTGAGTCTGCAGTAATAAATACCATGTAAAAGTAGCTTCCTTGACTTTTATACTCAGCAGGAGCATGGGTCAGGAATTTACGCATGGTCTCTGGCAACAGCACAGACCATTGACATCCACATGGTCTCTGGTGTCAGTACATACCATGGGCCTCAGCATGGTCTTGGGTAGCAGTTCAGATCATGGACAATAACACAGCCCTCTGCTGTAGCATGGGTCATGGATACCATCATAGCCCTTACAGCAGTATAGGCCAAGGGCATCAACATGGCCTTATGTGGCAGCACAGGCCACACACATCAATATGGTTCCTATCAGGAGCATAGCCCTCAGACATCAACATGGCTTTAGGTAGCCTCACACACCATGGACATCCATATGGTCTTCAGTGGTAACAATGCCATGGTCATCAACACAGACCCTGGCACGGACCCAGACATGGCCTTCAACAGCAACCTGGATCTGGATATCACCACGGCCTCATGTAGCAGTGCAGGCCACCCACATCAATATGGCCCCTCATGGCAGCACTGCCCACAGACAACAGCATGGATTCATTCTGTAAGGCTCTCTCACTATAGTTAGTGGCCTTCTCAAGAAGCAGGCACAAATTCAGCAATATTAGATCCTGGTAGAGATGGCAAAACAGGAAATGTTGATTAAATGAGTAGAGTAACTCAGCCAGGTAATAAAGGAGGCTCCTGACTACTGGAAAAGCCAAATTTAGGAGTTCTCTCCAAGGCCATCCTTTAGTTGTCAATTCATATGTGAAATGGGACAGATTTGTTTATATATCATGACTAACACAGGACTTTTTACAAAAGAAACCCAAAGTGTGTAGAGACCCCCTTCCATCCCCAGGGATTGATAACATACTGGGCTCTCTATTGCTTGCTTCTTTCTCTCTCTCTCTCTCTCTCTCTCTCTCTCTCTCTCTCTCTCTGTATGTGTGTGCATGTGTGACTGTTAGTTGTTTGACCATGTAAAGGAAAGGGTACTTGGTGAAAACAGCAATCTATGCCTTCAAAGCTCTCAGCTCAGCATAAGCCAAGTCTGTTTCTTCCTGCCTGACTTGATCCCAGAAGTTTTAGGCTTCACTGGCAAGGACAGAGCACTCAGATTCTTGCCAATTTTCCCAAGGCCTAGGCTCCTGAGGACAATAGTTCAGGTTTCCACTTCCTGAGATCCATGGCTTGTCTATATTGGCACAGAAAATACTTTTTATTTACTATTCAGCCAGAATGGTAGGGCTACTCCTATAGGGCCCCAGAGAAGACTTGTTCAGGTGTTTTATCATAGTGCTAATCCTTGTCATTCTGCATACTGCTATAAGTAAGAGACAGCTTAATAATGAGACAGGCAGAAAGACAAGCAAAAGCTATCTCAGCCTAATGGAAAGCTGGTTCTGATGCAAGACCAGTGGTCACAGTGTGAGGTCTTTACTATAAAAACACTCAGAAAATGCTAACTCTCCTTTTCTCAGTAGTCATCAGTTGCCTATGGCTCTTTGTCTAGGGGTGTGACCTCATGAGATTTCCTCCAGTCCATGTTAACATGACCATTGATATTGCCATTGTTCAGATCTTGTTTATGCAGCCATTTCTAGGAGAGTCTGTTTCACAGCAGATTTCCTGGTATTCTGGATCTTATAATCTTTCTGCCCCCCTCTTCTGTTATATTCCCTGAACCTTAGATGCAGGAGGTATGATGTAGGTGTATCCATTGGGTCTGGGCTCCCCACAATCTTTTGATCTCTGCATTGTGTCCAATTATGGTTTTCTGTGATAGTTGTCATTTTCTGTATAGAGAAGCTTATTTGGTAAGACCTGAAACCATATACATACAAAAACACCAACCAGAAACAGAATCAGCAGTCTGTTTTTTTATATATTTGTGCATGCATACATGCATATAATACATACATACATATATACATGAATACATATGTAACAATAATAATCAGAAAAGAAGAGACTTGTGCTTCGGGGTAACTAGAAGGAGTTGGAGAGAGGAGATGTGGGAAGGACTGGAGGGAGGAAAGGAGAAAATCAATGTAATTATATTTTAATTAAAGTATATAATATTTGATAAAGACATACCTGATTATATAGGTGACATGATATTACTCTATTTTCCTTTCTCACCAAGAGTCATCACATGTATGTGATTTTTCATTTTGGTCTCTCTGGGTTAAATGACATTCCCAGATGTATCTGTCCCAGACAACCAACCCTCCAAGCAAAGAGAAGGCACCAGACAATCTTCATGGAAAAGACAGGATCTGTGCTTGCTGTAATGAGGCTTCCAATAGCATATATACAGAACAAGGAAGCTTGTCATAAGGCAAAGCCAGGCTCCAGTCTTCTAGTGACAATGGGACAACTCCACTGCTGGATAATAGCACCTCATGCCTTTCAAAATGGCCAATCTGTGCACCTCCTGTTCTTTTAGGGTGAAGCCTGTGTCATCAAGGATAGAAAAGGGAGAAAACTTCAGGAAAACTTGCCAGTGGCAGGACCTCTCCCCATCTGCAGTCTGAAATTGCTACAGGTTAAATAAGATTCACAAGATTCAAGGCTTAGGCTGGGTAATCCCGGACAGCCTTGCTGTTTTTCCTGGCCTCTTTTCCATGTCAAGCAGACACATAGAGAGCGTCCAGCCAGAGTATCACATGGGTGCCTCCCAAAAAAACTTGTCCATGGTCCTTCTAGGCTCTCACTGGCCAGAGTTCTGGTAAAAGGACCTAAAAAATGCCCTTGAGGGTCATCTACTCTAATAGTTCCATTGTACAAATGGAGAAATAGAGGCCCAGAGAAGGAAGGTATTTGCCATGGCACCTGACAGAAAACTATGCCCTTTCATCTCTCTTCATTTATAATTAAGCCTTTTACTTAAAGACAAAAGCAGTTCACATGCATTTGTGGCAAAATAAAAGGCAATGCTTTGTTTTAAATGCCCTATGAGATATACCTCACTTTTGTAAATGATTCCATGGTGAAGATGGCATGACTTTGTGTACATATATAAAGTAGGAAGGAGTAACAGCAACAGAAGACCACTGTTCCATGAATATGTCTCATATCCTTTGTCCCCAGCTGAAACTGCAGAAAGAATCTCTCTTTGCCTTTTTGTTAAATTTTCAAAGATATTTAGAAATTGGATCTGGATGGTCCATTCCGCCCATTAATCCATTTGGTCTCTCCCAGCCCTTCCCAATGTTTACTCCACTTCCTGTGCTGGCACTCATTTCCTTTTCCTCTAAGAATTAAGCCTCTGTAAACAGGAGATGCTAGAAGGCTTCATATCTACTGCATATCGCTCCACATCAGAAAACCCTTGACCCTGGGCAGGTAGTTATTGGTCTCACAAAGCCAGAGAGGTCCATGTGGCTAAAAGTATGTGCTGTGAATCCCTGGCTTTCCATAGAGCCACTGCTTCTCTTTGGTACCTTACCCTTTCCTCTAAGCCTCCAGACCTGCCAGCAAACCACCCCCGCCCAACCAACAGCTATCAAAAAGGACCAGATTTCTATTGTCAGCCCTCTCTGGTCAAGTCTGACTTTTATTTCTTCTCAAGTTTTAAATACCACCAAGTGATTATAATTTATCCTGACAGCATCTCTTTGGAGAGATTCTTTTACTTAAAAAAAAAAAAATCATTCTTCTTTTCTGATGATAGGGTAGTGGGGGAATTTTTGTATAGTCTTCTCAGTATTGATCACATTTCACATTGGTTTATAGTCATGGGCAATTTTCTCTGTCACATGTATATAAACAGTATCTGCAGTACACACCAACAGAAGATTCCAGTTACCTCCTTTAGTCAGGCTTTTCACTTCCTAGCTGCAGTAAAAATTAAATGAAAACTCCAGAACAAAACACAATTGGCAAGAAAACTGGACCACTGGAGACTTGGGCACAGGTAGTAGTGGTGCTACCATCATGCACAGAATTGGGGCCCAAGGGAAGAGAAATAACCAATGTGATGGTGTGGGGAAGCTAAGCAAGGGTAATTTTAGAAGTTCAACCATATTTTTTTCTTCTGACCTGACACGTCTAGGACAGTGCTGTTCGGGGGGAATTTCTGCAACAATGGACCTGTTCTAGGTTGGCTGTAATCCAGCAGGCACTATGAATATGTACCTGTGGGATACTTGAAATATGGTTAATGTAACTGAGGAAATGAACTTTTATGTCTAATTTAAAAATTAAATATACATATGTAGAATGTGGCTACCTTAGTGCAAAGGACGGAAGTCAAGAAAGAACAACTTTCTTGTAATACACCATTACAGCTCCTTCAAGGAGTCCTTCCTTTTTGAGAATGTGGCTGTGTTACTTTTTCCGCCAACAATTTGGTCAAACCTATAGCCTTATTTTCAGATTGAAGAACAAGCACAGCCTAGCCTACCCTTGCTAAGCATGTCTTGCAGAGGATCCCCATATGAGCATTGTGTACCTGTGACTACCTGTCAGGCTACAGAAAACACTTGAGACCCAGCCCCAGGATCAGAGGATATAGGTTGCTCTCAAATTCAGTCTTCTGTGACCTTGAACTACAAGCCACGCAGCTTCTCCTAATGTGGCCAAAGAAGCTTTACGAGCTAAAAGAGAAATGTGCATGGAGTTGAGAAGAAAGAGAGAATAAAGTGAGAGGCTTTAAATCCCACTGTAATAGGAGGACCAGGCTGAGAACTCAAATTCTCCAGGGAAGAGAAGAACAGACATATGAGACACCAAGATCACAGGTCCCCTGAATCTTGGAAGTGCGGGCAGCTCCTGCAGTTATTACTAAGAAAGACCTACTGAGTGCTAGCATACAGTACACAGACAATATCAAAAATGGCCACAAGAGCCTGGTGTCTGAAGCTCATATCCTTGCTCTATTCCCACTCTAATAGTGAGATGGGTTGACGAGAGCAAAGCCTGCCTGCTTTCTATCCTATGGTGTCACACAGCTCAGGTCAATGGAGTAGACCCCTAACTTCCAGCTAGCAAGCTCTGGCTTGGATCATGCAAACAAAATGAACAAGGTACTGGGAGAATGTAGATGAAAAAGAGGAAACTTTGAAGTGGGCCTCACAAGATAGAAATGTCGTAGAAGGAAATGCGGATGAGATCCAGATTTAGACAGATCTGAGTAGAAATACAGACTATGTTATATATAGGCTGGCACTATGTATGAAACATTTATGGGCCTCAGGTTCTTCATTTGACATGCCAAAGTAATATTATTTCTCTGCTCTAGGGCCTGACACAGAGACATCCCCTGTCTAAATGAAAAGTTACTTTAGAAGCACTTAGTCCATACTTGGATATATTGGGCTGTTCCCATAAAGTATAATTTTAAAACAAAGTAATTTCAAGTTGTCAATAGGCTTGGAAAAGAGGAGCTGTTTGGGCTCAGGCATAGCACAGAGAAACAGACTATCACTAAGGAGTCCCAGATAGTCAAGGGAGAGTAAAGTACACCATAAGAGAGCAGGCTTGGCACAAAGTCTAAACACAGATCTCCACAAAGGATTTGGAATGTCACTTTTGACTTTGGACTGCAGCCTGTGGGCTTCAGAGAGCCATCAGATGGATTTGAGCAATGGAGCAACAGGTCTGCATTGTGCAGGAACAAAATAGAAAACCAGGGGGGACAATGACTGCCTTATTCTGTATGGCTGCTTAGGATGAAGCCCTGAGAATTCATGGCTCTGAAGAACTCCCAGAAAAGAGGCACCAAGTGAAGTTTGTTTTTGTGACATCATGGTCAACTGAGGAGGGTGATGGCTGAGCGATTGCCAGTAGAAAAGAGGCAGCAGCCAGCTGTCAGCACCTACCAAGTACCAAGAGGGATTGCCTGAGGTGCTATTTTACTAAAGTGTTTCTTATTTGAGTTTTATGATCAAGTAAAGTGTTTGCAAGCATCCAATGCCAGAGGGTACCAGAAGTGCAGGGCTTGTGCTGCTTCCCTGTTATATGCAGGATGCAGCCTATAGTATTGTCTTTGATGGCAAATCTCCAGACACTGAGAACTATAGATCCCCAATCATCAGCACCCAGAGATAGGAAGAAGCAGAGATGTTGTGTCCCAGTGACAGTCAAGAGAGCAAAAAACAAGCAAAGGACCAGACCCTTCTGCTGGTCCTGCCTCACCACCCACCTCCCACACAGAGCTCCCTGCTATTGCTTAGCATCCAAGCCTATAGTCACTTAGTTTCTTGTTTCTGGTGGCAAGCTGAGGGGCTGAATATTGTAAACAAGTAGATTAATATGGGTTTGAATTCTTAGACAAATAAGATTAGAGCTGCCTAGGGATGAGGCTGAAGAGGCCCTCACATGGGATTCCAGAGACTGCCTGTGCTTGTGGCTCTCTAGAAAACAGAGCATGAACCTAAAGGCCCTTAACTACATTCCTTTCCCTAAAAGACTAGCATTTTAGAAATGAGCACTCTTCCCAGGAAATCCTGAAGGAAGCCCTTCCAGGGAATTGTCTTGTACCGCTTACTGTTGCCTGGGTGCAGGATCTTTGCAGGCCAGCACTGGCTTCCAGAGCAAGGCTGCAGGAATTGATATCCTCTGGAGGCTTGGCATGAGTGCAGAGATGGCATACATTTCTGGCCTTCAGTAGCAACATGTGCTTTTATGGATGGACTGGGAAAGCCAAGACTTTGGATAGGTTGCTGGGGAATGGGACTCACACACATCTAGAATGTTCTAATTGGTGCCAAGCTATTTTGTGATTTTTTTTTTTTGGGTCTCATGATCAATTCATACAGCCAAAAATATAAAGAACATGCCAGCTTCTAACATGACTACCACTTTACCCTAGTGACAAATATTGTCATCTAAAAAGTATGATAAATAGCATGGTTTTGGTATCTGTGCATGTTCTATAAAACATACACAGAAGGCTTACGAGAGGGAGAGAGAGAGAGAGAGAGAGAGAGAGAGAGAGAGAGAGAGAAGACACAAAGAACCTTGAGGTCAAAATCTACAATTCCAGGCTGTAGAAGATAAACTTAAGAATAAATGGAATGCGAGCAGTGTCCTATGTACTTGCAAAACATTTTGCCATGTATGTGAAGATAAAGCATGGGCGGCGGGGCAAGAGCAAGGGACCAAGAACCAGACCCCTTAGCTGGGGTGCAAGCTCGGGCAAGTCTTTTAAGCTCTCTGGACCATATTTTCCTCTAGTGCAGAGAGCAGCTCTTGTGAGGACTTAGCAAAACAATACAAATAGCTTTAGAACTACCTAGCACATAGCATGGTCTGTGAATATGTTCAACTAAAACAAAATAATCAGGATTCAATATAAGAGTCATCTAAACTGGGCAGGGTAATCATCAGCCCATTGGAGAGATTGGAAAGCAGGCTTTGTGAGCTTTAATATATAGAGTTAGTCAGTGAGAGAGGCTTTGGACTTCAGCCCTTTACAGGAGACTAACCACAGGAGGATGTATCCTGTTCCATTGCTCTCTTCACAGCTAGAAGGTTAATACATTTTTTGTTAACTCAAACTGCAACAAGCAGGGCATCTTAATCATACATCATTTTCTAAAGATTGAAGTGGCTTATAAGAAATGCATCGATGAAAAGAATCTGCAGAAGTAAAACTTTAAAGAGAGAGGTCAGAAACATTCAGAGGAAGGAGAGAGAACATTTCACTGGGACTTGAGGGTGAGATCATTGGGACCAAAATACACTTGGCTTTGAGATTCTTGGCAGCCAACACACAGGAACAATGCAGGCAGACTTCAACTAACATTGCCAATAGGAACATTTCTAGATAGGGATGGTGGCATGGTGGGGGTTGGGTTGCAAGGCAGAAGAAAGGAAGTTCCATGTATGTCCCAAGGCTCCACTCCAGAGATACCACAGTCTCTGAGGGCAGGTTACAGATTTCTGAGATGGTTGGATCATACCAGATACCTAGGTAGGACGCTTGGAGTAGCAGGCATGTGATAGGCCAGGTTCAGCGGGACTACAGAGGCCTAGGAGCTAGAAAATGCTCCTTTAAGAAACATCTAGACCACAGCAGCATGGAGAGGGAATCGTTTCTGAGTCAATTACAAAAGTGTGAAGAGCTGCATCCTATTCCATGCAGGCAGATGTATAGATATAAATGGCTCAATGATTCTCTGCCTTTCCACGTGCCTCTGCTGTTAGCCACCTATGTCGTGAGTGGATCCCAAGTTTCATTTCATTATGTCAGGGGTAAAGACATGAAAGATGAGAAAACCATGAAGTGCTGGGAGAAGAGAGAGATACTGATAGCTTAGAAAGCAGAAATTGTGTATCTTTTAAAAATAGTACTTCATCAATACACACCCACACAAAGCATTATGTATTGAACTGTATTGCCTCAAAATTTATATGTTGAAGTCCTAATCCCCAATAACTCAAGTGACATTATTTGGAACAGGCATATTGCAGATAAATGTAGTTAATATAATGATATACTGGACTGGAATGACCAATGTTATTATATGGAGGAGAACACTACAGGGAGAGAATGCTAAATAAAGATGAAGGTAACAAAGAGATGCTCCTGCCAGGCAGGGAATGGCAGAAAGTGCTGGCCCTGCCAAAGAGGTTGGTAAACAGGTATGGAACAGCTTCTTCCTCTCAACACTTAGGAGCCAGCTTTATTGATAGCTTAGATTTCCATGACCCAAGACTCTTATCTGCTCATAGCATTTTGTTCTGGTAGCAGTCCCACAATACTGTACATATATCATATTCTTCTCCCTCTCTCCATAATCCTTTAGGTATAAATTGATTTTTATGTGACTGTAATATAAAAGAGATACATTCCTAGAGATGTATGGCACAGCAGGGGCTGTGTATGTATGAATATTAGCTAGATTTAAATCAACTTCTCTGTATTTCATACCAACATAGAAGTACAGAATAAGGACAACTTTCTTTCATTGTATGGTATTCTGTTGATTCTTTCAACACTTACAGTATTGCTTAACACTTCATCAACACAGGGTGGTTGATCACATTCTCTAGAGCTCACAGATGAAGAAACCATGTTACCATAAAGTAAGATGTTTTTGCAATAAGGTGAGATGTTTTGGTCAAGGCTGTATTACTAGGAAGTAACAGCACATGCAGTCTCCACTGTGCTAGACCAGTGTGTGACTATGCCCAGGCCTATGTGTACAGAAGAGGCAAATATACTTGCTAAAAGAATAAATGGCTAAATCTTGAGGCAAAAGTCTTGTTGACTTCCCAGCACTTCCTCCATGTCTTCCTAGGCTGCATGATGATATTCTACCTATTTCATTCATGACTATTTTTCAAACTTTGGCTCATTACAACTCTGTCTTTCCACAGACTCCAATCATATTCCTACCTTAATCCTGGACTGTCCTCTTTCCCACTAGAGCAGCCAACAATAGGTATCAAAGCTCCTTAATGATTTTTTTCATTTCATTTGCAACTTGATGAGATCTAAGAAGTGAAGTAAAATGCATAATTTGTGCTATTCTATTTTACCACTGAAGCAGAGTTCATCACCACTGGTATAGCTGGAGTTTGGATTGAGACTCAATTTTCAGACTCCAAGTTTAAGGTCATTTTTATACGAATGCACTTTTTTATATCAAACACTTACCATAAAGCAGTTGCTGTCTTAGGTGCGTAGAGGACACAGTATCATCGAACCTGTCTACAAATATAGAGACAGAAACTGAGATGAAGGAAGTAATCTGCCTAAAGTGGCAATGCATAGAAGTGGTAAAGCTAGGATGTAATTGTGGGTCTGGTCAAGTCTATGCCTGGCATACAGCACATGCACCTAGAGTTGCCTCTCCTGGATCTCTTCCAGAGATGAAGACTTTTAAAAAAGTGGCCAGCATGAAAGGCTGGTCCTCAGATCCCAGTGGATGTTTTTAATGAATGGCCTCAAATGCCCATCAACCAACTAGTAGACCAGTAAAACATCCAGGGAGTCTCTTGGCTCAGGACTGAGGTGTTAACACATGTTTTTAGATCATCTAATTCCTTCCTCCTAGCTCCTGAAATTTGTGGGCCATCTCTCCTAAATCCTGGTAAATGGCAACCATGCAGGAATCCTCTAGTGACATTTACACCTTCATCTTAACTGATCTAGAGCCCAGCTTTCACCAACATTATCCTGTTGTCCCATGTCAATGACATGTCAGGGACAGGAACCTTTGAAAGCAAATCATTCCAGGATGCTTTCTGGACTTAACCTGAGAATCCATATAAACAGTAGTCATTATCACCTGGAATATCTCCCTCTGTTCATGGAGCCTGTGGCTATGGCCTATGCAGTGCTCTGCCTGCTGGAGTTGATATGCAGCTTACCTTCCTTCATCACTTCATCACAAGTACTTGACCCTTAAACCTAGCTCAGGAGAAGGAGAAAAATCTTCCTAGAGAGAAATAAATTATTTCCTCTAAGAATTCTAAACTCTAAAGATTTGCAAGGGAAAAGCACAGATGCTAAACTAACATGCTGGGGAGGAAGGCAGGTGCTAGGCTAAATAAAGAAATGTGAGCACATACACAGAGAACACGCTCCTTTATTTCCACAGAGAGGCACAAATGTATATTAATGAGGATTTTGAATGCCAAGAAATCAAATAATGACATAAACATCACACTCAGCCCTAAAGCAGCAGAACTGGCTACAATAATGCACTATGGAAAGGGCAAAGGATGACTTGGGGACATGACTCTGAAGACTCTGAAGCTTCACAGAGGCAACTGCTCTACCACTTGATACCATGGGTCAGAGCCACTCTTGGCCTTAGTCAGTGATACAGGAGTGAAGCTCTGGGAAGCTGTTGCAGATCTCAAGGCAAAAGGGCAAAAATGGTCTAGGTCTCATGTTCTAGACTGAAAACTCTACATGAAATCTGAGGCAAATCTCTTTCCTGTTTCTAAGAGGCACACACTCCTTTAGATGCAGTGAGGGTTGAGGTAGAGAGAAGCTAGCAAGGAGACAACCTAAAGATGGCAGCCTCTTCTCATGCTCTTTATAACCCAAGGAAGCTCATGAGGGCTTGTGTTTGTCTGCTCCATTCTAGGCCTATGTGCAGCTCCTTTTTGCTGGCCAAATATAAGAGACAGCTAAATCAATGCCAAAATCAAGTCCTATTTTGTACCCATGGTGGTTAAGTATCTTTTTGGCTGCCCAGATAAGAACCTGAAAGTACCATTTGCTAATTTCCCCAGCTGTTCTTTGATCCCAAGGCACATTTTAACACAACTCAAACTCAGGCAGTTAGTTTTTCGATCAGTGTCAATGATGAAAAAACACATGGCCTGCAGAAAATCTACCACATTATTCCATTTTCAGGAGCTATGATAGTGGGGCCAGAGGACATAAGTGGTGTTGTTGGTGGACAAATGAGAAAGTCTAAGGCTTAGTGATGCAACAAAGATGCTACAACAAGAACTCTAAATTGTGATTTTGTTTGTGCATCTAGACATATGGACGCTGATCCTTATTTGCAATTATCTATGCCATTATCCTTCCTGCTTAAGTTTTCCAGAGCTATCTTCTATTGTGTATGACCAAGAATCCTGACACAACCCATAAATTTATGTTAAAATCCTTGAATATATTCTTCTATTCTCTCTATAGTCCTGTCACCCTTTGAAATCCAATACAAATCTCCTCTCCCATCGTCTAAAAAGCACGGCCTAAGTATTCCATTTATTCTAACAGTATTCTCTAGGGTTATGAGCCAGGCATTCTGCTAAGTATTGAAGATGTGACAACAAGTTGCCCACTGGTCACTTTGCAAAAGTTTCTGTCATTGTAATAAATGATTAATAATCAGGACAGGTTGTGAATCCATGGTGCATGCCTGAACCATGATAGGGAACTTAGAGATGAAAAATTAAGACTACCAACTTTGATAATAGAGGACAAGCTGTCATATCAAACGAGATAAATATTCTAGTCAATGCATTAAAAAGTTTCTGTGAAGTATTAAAGATTTATAAAGATAATAATTATTATTATGGCAAGATATCAGAAAGATGAACATCATATCTAGTGATGTTTTGCTGTGAAGAAATAAAAATATAATTAAAATATAATTGTATAAAAATGTTATTAAAAGTACAATAATTAAAATAATGGGCTAACAAGATGGGTATAAGAGGCAGGCAGATTCCTGAGTTTGAAGCCAGCCTGGTCTACAGAGTGAGTTCCAGGACAGCCGGGGCTACACAGAGAAACCCTGTCTCGAAAAACCAAAACAACAACAACAACAACAACAACAACAAAAACCAAGATGGTAATAACAGATAATACACCACAGAAGGAAGAATTAATGAACTGGAATATCTGTCAGTGGAAAATAGCCAGATTGTGTACAGAGACACAAGTGTAGAAAATACTAAAAAGAGTGTCAGACATATAAAGGACAGAATAAATAACCTGTGAGAATGTAGCATCAGTGGAAGAATGAGAGAAGACTAGAAGAACACAGACGTTAAACAAACATACTGGGGAAGAAGATACTTCTTAGGCTAGGGTCCACTAGGCTAAGGACATTTCAAAGAGAGAAGGCATCAAAATACAGATTTGCAATCTCTTTTCAGCTCAATCATATAGTGTATATACAAAACAATTCTCTGAGTTTTCTTTTAACTTGGAATTTCAGGAAAGTATTAAAATCTATTTTGAGAATAATCAAAACGAAAACTAACAAAGAAGAGCAGAAGAGCTATAGAAAGAGAGTGTATGGTGTATGTATGTATGTATGTTTATACATGCACACACATATATACATATGCATATCCACAAACACAAATATATGTATGCACACCTATATGCATTTTGAATAAAGGAATAGTTAATATCATATTCTAATTACAGTAACTAAGTTGGTGTGATATGTGAAGGACACAGGTTTAAATTGGATCTACCCTAGGTGTAGTATGAGTTACCACCATTGTAAAAATTCACCTTTTGCTTAAAGTTTGCTACAGGAATTTTGTAAATTTTTACTGATAAAATGCTTTGTGCATATCATTAGCATAAATGTAATTTGATTAATTAAAAATCTTGATTAATTAAAATGTGTTCATTTAACATTGAAAAAATTTGACCTTAAAATGGAATTGTCTCAGTGGCTCATCTTTCTGTAGAAAATAACTTCAAGAAACAAACATAAAACATAAATCTTCATGTAGGAGCAGAATGTACCCTTTAGTAGTAAAATTTTACTTTAAATATTTTTTGATTGTTGACTTTTAAAGGCTTGTGATTCACTTTATTATGGCTAGATAGGAAAGTCCTCTCTGGTTTCGTATGCTATTCTTGCAAATATTGTTTGACTTTGCTTCCCGTCTGTGCTGTGTTTTGTAATGATGATGTCAGTGTTCCAGCCCTATAATGCTGTTGTCAGGTGGATGTTCTAGTCTTTGCTTCTGGACATGGAACCCATGACAGCCTAGAAAACAAATGTATGAATCATGGATTTTCATTAAATATTACAAAATTGTGTTCAAAAAGGTTTATATACCTCAAAAAGAATGATTTAGAGAAGGCCACACTGAGGCACATCCTAGTAAAAACTGTTGAAGTGAAACTAATAAGAAAATACCCAGATTAGGTAAAATTCAATTATGTAATATGTTGTATTTTGAAATATGTGGCAATAATGGCATCTATACTTAGAATTGAAGATTGGAGGATTTCTTCTTCCAAAACCAAGTGAATAACAAGTATCACAGTGGCTTTCTGGTGACAAGCAACCATAAATCTAGACAAAACAGCTACAAAAATTGATTCTAGGTGCTAGAAATTAGACACTTCACTTGAGGAAACAGGTATGTTAGTACAATCCCTGATAGGAAAGAACTCCAGAATGGCATTGGTTATGTGCGCAGGAAAACTGTAGTGGAGTGAACTGAACCCAAGCATCACATGACAGCCTTATTGTGGAGAGGAACAGAGATCAGAATCTAGGAAGTGTAAAGTGATTGTCATCTGTCAGATAGCATCATAATCAAGGAAGGATCACAGGGAGACAGAAGCACCAAAAGTCCATAGCATCATATGGCAGAACCATTAAACTAAGCTACCATAAACTGAATGACTTCAGCAACAAAAATGTATTCTCTCAAAGTTCTGGATGCTAGAAGCTCAAGACCAAGGCTTTAGCAGGACTGAGGACTGATACCTTCTGAGAACTAGGAAGAGAAATAATCTGCTTCCAGATGGTTCCCTTCATCTTGTCTTTATTCTATATAACTTCTGAAACTGCCATATATATATCTTTCTGTTCAAAATTATTCTTATAAGGGCTCCAATCATTTTGGATTAGAGCCTGTACTAATGGACTCACTTTATTTATTTATTCATACTTTATTTACATTTCAAATGTTTCCCCCTTTCCAGATTTCCACTTTGGACCCTCCCCCTTCCCCCCCCCCCCCCCCTGCCACGATGGGGTATCCCCCCCCCATCCACTCTCTTCTTCCTTCTTTGGCATTCTCCTATACTGGGGGATCTAACACTCTGAGACCCAAGGGCCTCTCCTCCCCCTGATAGCTAACAAGACCCTCCTCTGCCACATATGTGGCCAGCACCATGGGTCCCTCCATGTATATTCTTTGGTTGGTGATTCAGTCTCCGGGAATATCGAGGGGTCAGGCCAGTTGCCACTGTTGCTGCCTCGCTGGGGCTGCAAACTCCCTCAGCTCCCTCAGTCCTTTCTCCAAGTCCTCCACCTGGGTCCTCACACTCAGCCCTACTGTTGCTGTGAAGTGACGCTTGGGTATTTCAAACTTTTGGGCTAATAACCACTTATCAGTGAGTACATACCATGTTCATTCTTTTGTGACTGCTTTACCTTGCTCAGGATATTTTCAAGTTCCATCCATTTGTCTGCAAATGTCATGAAATCATTGTTTTTAATTGCTGAGTATTATTCCATTGTGTAAATGTACCACATTTTCTGTATCCATTCCTCTGTTGAGGGACATCTGGGTTTTTCTAGTTTCTGGCTATTATAAATATGGCTGCTATGAACATAGTGGAGCATGTGTCTTTATTACATGTAGGAGCATCTTCTGGGTATATGCCCAGGAGTGGAATAGCTAGGTCAGGTAGAATTATGTTAATTTTTGTGAGGGTCCACCAAGCTGATTTCCAGAGAGGTTGTATCAGCTTGCATTCCCACCAGCAATGGAGGAGTGTTCCTCTTTCTCCACATCCTCACCAACATCTGCTGTCATCTGAGTTTTTTATCTTAGCCATTCTGACTGGTGTGAGGTGGAATCTCAGGGTTGTTTTGATTTGCATTTCTCTGATGACTCAGGATGTTGAGCATTTCTTTTATGTGCTTCGCGGCCATTCGAGTTTCCTCAGTTGAGAATTCTCTGTTTAGCTCTCTTCCCCATTTTTTGATAGGGTTATTTGGATCTCTGGTGTCTAGCTTCTTGAGTTCCTTGTATACCTTGGATATTAGCCCTCTATCGGACTTAGATTTGGTAAAGATCTTTTCCGAATCTTTAGGTTGCTGTTTTCATATTTAAAGTGTCCTTTGCCTTACAGAAGCTTTGTAATTTTATGAGGTCCCATTTGTCGATTCTTGATCTTAGAGCACAAGCCATTGGTGTTCAGTTCAGGAACTTTTCCCCTCTACCCATATGTTCGAGACTTTTCCCCACTTTCTCTTCTATTAGATTCGGTGTATCTGGTTTTATGTGGAGATCCTTGATCCACTTGGACTTTAGCTTTGTACAGGGAGATAGGAATGGATCAGTTCGTAATCTTCTACATGCAGACTGCCAGTTGAATCAGCACCATTTGTTGAAGATGCTGTTTTTTTTCCACTGGATGGCTTTAGCTCCTTGGTCAAAGATCAAGTGACCATAAGTGTGTGGGTTCATTTCTGGGTCTTCAATTCTATTCCACTGATCTACCTGCTTGTCACTGTACCAATACCATGCAATTTTTATCACTACTGCTCTGTAGTACAGCTTGAGGTCAGGGAGGCTGATTCCCCCAGAAGTCCTTTTATTGTTAGAATAGTTTGTGCTATCCTAGGATTTTTGTTATTCCATATGAATTTGAGAATTGCTCTTTCAAGGTCTATGAAGAATTGAGTTGGGATTTTGATGGGGATTGCATTGAATCTGTAGATTGCTTTCGGCAGGATGGCCATTTTAACTGTATTAATCCTGCCAATCCATGAGCATGGGAGATCTTTCCATCTTCTGAGGTCTTCTTCGATTTCTTTCTTCAAAGACTTGAAGTTCTTTTCATACAGATCTTTCATTTGTTCGGTTAGAGTCACACAAAGATACTTAATATTGTTTGTGACAATTGTGAAAGGTGTCATTTCCCTAATTTCTTTCTCAGCCTGTCTTTCCTTCGAGTATAGGAAGGCTACTGATTTGCTAGAGTTAATTTTGTATCCGGCCACTTTGCTGAAAGTGTTTTTCAGCCGTAGCAGATCTCTGGTGGAGTTTTTGGGTCACTTAAGTATACCATCATATCATCTGCAAATAGTGATATTTTGATTTCTTCCTTTCCAATTTGTTTCCCTTTGACCTCCTTTTGTTGTCTAATAACTCTAGCTAGAACTTCAAGTACTATATTGAATAGATATATATATAGAGAGAGGGCAGCCTTGCCTAGTCCCTGATTTGAGTGGGATTGCTTCGAATTTCTCTCCATGTAGTTTGATGTTGGCCACTGGTTTACTGTATATTGCTTTTACTATGTTTATGTATGCTCCTTGAATTCCTGATCTTTCTAAGACTTTTATCATGAAGGGATATTGAACTTTGGAAATGCCTTTTCAGCATCTAAGGAAATGACCATGTGGTTTTTTTGTTTGAGTTTGTTTATGTAGTGGATTACATTGATGGTTTTCTGGGTATTGAACTATCCCTGCATCCCTGGGATGAAGCTTACTTGATCAATGTGAATGATCATTTTTATGTGTTCTTGGATTCAGTTTGCAAGAATTTTATTGAGTATTTTTGCATCAATACTCATGAGGGAAATTGGTTGAAGTTTTCTTTTATTGTTGGGTCTTTGGGGAGTTTTGGTATCAGTGTAACTGTGGCCTCATAGAATGAATTGGGTAGTGTTCCTTCTGTTTCTATTTTGTTGAATAGGTTGAAGAGTATTGGTATTAGTTCTTCTTTGAAGGTCTGATAGAATTCTGCACTGAACCCATCTGGTCCTGGCCTTTTTGTGGTTGGGAGACTTTAATGAATGCTTCTATTTCTTTAGGGGTTATGGGACTCTTTAGATGGTTTATCTGATCCTGTTTTAACTTTGGTAATTGGTATCTGTCTAGAAACTTGTCCATTTCATCCAGATTTTCTAATTTTGTTGTATATAGGTTTTTGTAATAGGATCTGAAGATTTTTTTAGTTTCCTCAGAATCTCTTGTTATATCTCCCTTTTCATTTCTAATTTTGTTAATTTGCATACTGTCTCTGTGCCCTCTGGCTGAGGGTTTATATATCTTGTTGATTTTCTCAAAGAACCAGCTCCTGGTTTCGTTGATTCTTTGTATTGTTCTTTTAGTTTCCACTTGATTGATTTCAGCCCTTAATTTGATTATTTCCTGCCTTCTAGTCCTCTTGAGTGTATTAGCTTCTTTTTGTTCTTGAACATTCAGGTGTGCTGTTAAGCTGTTAGTAAATGCTCTCTTCAGTTTCTGTTTGGAGGCATTCAGATCTATGAGTTTTCCTCTTAACACTGCTTTCATTGTGTCCCATAGGTTTGGGTACATTGTACTTTCATTTTCATTAAATTCTAGGAAGTCTTTAATTTCTTTCTTTATTTCTTCCTTGGCCAAGTTATCATTGAGTATAGCATTGTTCAGCTTCCATTTATATGTGGGCTTTCTATTATTGTTGTTGCCATGGAAGACCAGCCTTATTCTGTAGTAATCTAATAGGAGGCATGGGATTATTTCAATCTTCTTATATCTGTTGAGGTTTGGTTTGTGACCAATTATATGATCAATTTTGGAGAAGGTACCATGAGGTGCTGAGAAGAAGGTATATTCTTTTGATATAGGATGAAATGTTCTATAGATATCTGTTAAATCCATTTGGTTCATAGCATCTGTTAGTTTCACTGTGTCTCTGTTTAGTTTATGTTTCCAAGATCTGTCCATTGTTGATAGTGGGGTGTTGAAGTCTCCCACTATTATTTTGTGAAGTGCAATGTGTGCTTGGAGCTTTAGTAAAGTTTCCTTCATGAATGTGGGAGCTCTTGCATTCAGGGCATAGATGTTCAGAATTGAGAGTTCTTCTTGGTAGATTTTTCCTTTGATGAGTATGGAGTGTCCTTTCTTATCTTTTTTGATGACTTTTGGTTGAGAGTCAATTTTATCCAATATTAGAATGGCTACTCTAGCCTGTTTCTTGGGGCAATTGCCTGGAAAATTGTTTTCCAGCCCTTTACTCTGAGGTAGTGTTTGTCTTTAACACAGAGGTATGTTTCCTGGATGCAGCAAAATGCTGGGTCCTGTTTATGGATTCAGTCTGTCAGTCTATGTCTTTTTATTGGGTAATTGAGACCATTGATGTTAAGAGATATTAAAGAATAGTGATTGTTGCTTCCTGTTATTTTCGATGATGTTTATATGTTTGTGTGGCTATCTTCTTTTGAATTTGCTGAAAGATTACTTGTCTTGCTTTTTCTTGAGTGTAGTTTCCCTCCTTGAGTTGGTGTTTTCCACGTATTATTCTTTGTAGGGCTGGGTTTGTGGAAACATACTGTGCAAATTTGGATTTGTCATAGAATATTTTGGTTTCACCATCTATGATTATTGAGAGTTTTGGTGGATATAGCAGCCTGGGCTGGTATTTGTGTTCTCTTAGAATCTGTATGAGATCTGCCCAGGATCTTCTAGCTTTCATAGTCTCTGGTGAGAAGTCTGGTGTAATTCTGATAGGTCTGCTTTTATATGTTACTTGCCCTTTTTCCCTTACTGCTTTTAATATTCTTTCCTTATTTTGTGTATTTGGTGTTTTTACTATAATGTGATGAGAGGAATTTCTTTTCTGGTCCAGTCTATTTGGTGTTCTGTAGGCTTCTTGTATATTTATGTTCATCTCTTTGTTTAGGTTAGGGAAGTTTCCTTCTACAATTTTGTTGAAGATATTTCCTGGTCCTTTACGTTGGGAAACTTCACTCACTCCTATACCTATTATCCTCAGGTTCTGTCTTCTCATTGGATCCTGGATACCCTGGATGTTTTGGGTTAGGAGCTTTATGCATTTTGTGTTTTCTTTGACTGTTGTGTCCCTGTTTTCTATGGTATCTTCTGTACCTGAGATTCTCTCTTCCATCTCTTGTATTCTGTTGGTGATGCTTGCATCTATGACTCCTGATTTCTTTCCTATGTTCTCTAACTCCAGGGTTGTCTACCTTTGTGATTTCTTTATTTTTTCTATTTCTGTTTTTAATTCCTGAATGGTTTTGTTCATTTGTTTGATTGTGTTTTCCTGTAATTCTTTAAGGGATTTCTGTGTGTCCTCTTTAAGGGCTTCCGGTTGTTTACCTGTGTTCTCTTGTATTTCTTTAAGGAAGTTATTTATTTCCTTTTTAAAATCTTCTATCATCCTCTTGAGATGTGATTTTGAGTATCAGTCTTCCTTTTCTGGTGTGTTAGGGTATCCAGGGCTGGTTGTGATGGGAGAGCTGGGTTCTGATGATGCCACATAGTCTTGGTTTCTGTTCCTTGTGTTCTTGCCCTTGCCTTTCACCATCTGGTTATCTCTGGTGTTAGCTGGTCTTTCTCTCTCTGACTGTGGCTTGTCTTTCCAGCAAGCCTAGGTGTCAATACTCCTTGGAGATCAGTTCTCTCTGAGAGGAATTTGGGTTTGGAGAGTTGTGGTGCAGGGTCAGCTCTGGGGTGCAGACAGAAACAAGGAGGATCTAATCCCCAGGTAACCCTTATTTCCTGTGTCCTGATGGCTCTGCAAGGGTCCCACTTGGTCCAGTGAATTTGAAAAGAAGTGGTGGTCTTGCCTGTGCTTAAAGGTGTGTCTGCACTCCTGTTATACCAGCTCTCTCCTGGCACTATTTGAGTGTGGAGCCCTATGTCACAGGATCTGCTCTCCAGCCACCAAAAAAACCAGATTCCTGTTCCTCAGACCCTGTGACCTGGGTTTTCCAGGTGGGTCCCTCTTAGCAGTCAGTTTTGTCCCCACTCCTGGGAGGGTAGCTTTCTCAGAGCGCTATTTGATTATGGAGCCCTAATGGCCCAGGCAGAGGACTCCTGCCACAGATGGAAACCGGAAGGCTCTTATCTCCTGGCTGTTCCTCAGTCCCTGTGTCTGGAACCCTCCTCTTGCTGACTTTTCCCCACTTGTGGGCAGCTTGCTTTCTCCTGGAGCTGTTTGGCTATGGAGCCCTGGTGGCCCAGGCAGAGGACTCCCATGGACTCACTTTAATTTGGTTACTTTGTAAAGACTATTTCCAAATGAGAACACATTTGGAATTACTGGCTGTTATGAATTCAGTATACAAAATTTGAGAATACAATTCAACATACAAGTCCTAGTGTAGAATCTTCTGAAAGACTATGAGTGAATGTGAGCTATAAATCTGAGGCAAGATAATGTTCATGGCTTTAAATATACAGTAAAATATTCACAATGTAAGATACTATGAAATTTTGACATGAGAAATCAATTATGTCAACATTAAAATATTTAAGATGGTGATTTTAATCAGCAAGACTTTAAAGAAGCTATGAGAAGTATATTTTACAAACAAATTATTCAAATATTCCATTTGATGAATGAGCAGATAGGGAATTTAAGCAGAGGAGTGAGAAAATGTCTAATAGAACCAAATGAAATCCTAGAATTGAAAAGGACAATAGCTGAAATTGATAATTCACCAGATGAAGTTAATGAAAGTTTGAAAAGGACCAAAGATTGACTTAGTGACTTTAAAGATACTGCTATAATTTACTTTAAAGATCCTGGTATAATTTATCCAATATGCAATAATAGCTGAGAAGGAAGATGAAGCAGAAAAATGCTATAAGAAAGAGTGGTCAAACATTTCACAAGTTTGATTAAAAATGTTGACTTTTATATCTAAAGGTCTCAGTGAACCTGGAGTAAAGTAAATAGAAAAAATACTTAATTATACCATAGTCATTTGCTAAAAGTCAACAATAAAGGAATAGCTTGAAAAAAATCCAGAAGAAAAAACCTACTCAGGAATAATGATACAAATAATGGCTAACCACTTATCAGAAAAACCAACAAGCAAATTGGCTCGGGAAAAAGATTTTTAAAGTACTTTCAAAAGAAACAATCCAACCAAATACCTGGCAAAACTAAGAGCGAAATTAAGGTACTTTCAGAGAAGAAATTGCTGAGAGAATTCATGGCCAGCAGAGACACAGCACTAAAAGGAAAAGAGCATTTCATGGGTACTCAGAACTACAAGAAGGTAATTGAATGTTGTAGATGGTAAAGAAATGGATTGCCATAAAAAACATTTCCTTATTTATTTTGCGTCTCATGATTTATTTAAAATAAAATTGATTTTCAAGATATAACAGAAAATTTTAAGGTAGGACTCATAACAAGAAAGAGTAAGGGTATGACGACAATACCGCACACAGCACACAGTATGACTAGTAGATGAAATTATACTTCTTAAAAATAACTACAGTCATACCGTAGTAGAGTCATGCAGATAATGAGAAATTCAAAGTGTTGTATAAAGTGGGACACTGATAAACTAAAGCACGTTTTGTTAGCACCAAAAAGATTAAAAATAATAAGAGGCTTAACTCAGATATGGAATAATTAAATATTAACCACAGGAAACATAAATAATACACAAGAAAACAGAGAACACACACACACAAAAAGCTGAGATAAATTTCAGAGGACCCAGATTCAATTCCCAGAACCATGTGGCAGCTTATAACTGTTACTGCTATCCCAGGAGATATGATGCTCTTTCATGATCTGTATAGGACCAGGCATACACGTGGTACACATATATACATTCAGACAAAGTACTCATGCTCATAAATAAAAATTAATTAAAAAACACAGTTGGCTGGGGATGTAGCTCAATAGTAGAGTTTTTACTATGCATCTGTAAGTCTTTTCATTTGATACTTAGTGTCACAAAATATAGAAATTATTGTGTCAGGTAAAAGGGAAATCCAATAATATGATATCTATAATGCATAAGTTAAATATAGTAACACAGATTTTATGTTTAAAAAATGAAAAGAAGTATCACATGAAGAGAATTTTAAGAAACCTGGCTAATGCAATCATTATCTAAACAATAGTTTAATAGAAGAGAATGATAGTGAATTAATAAGAATATATCATAAGGATGAAGAATTACTATATCAAGAATATACATTTATAAATATATGTGCATAAGCATATGTTTTGGAATATATGGAGCAAGAAAAACTAAGAGGCATAAAAGAGAAACAAATTTGTAATCATTACTGGGAATTTCAAGACTGATTTTTCTTAGTAACAGATAGACCAGTTATAAAAAAAAGAAAAACAAGAAAAGAAAAAAAAGGATGAATACTTTTAGGTTGTGAATAATATTATTAAGTACCATAACTTAACACTTCCAGAATACCACCTCAACTTCCATATCCCGTTACACTGTGATTCTCAAGCTAGAAGGAAATATAAAAGAAACATATTGCACATTTGTATCCTTAATAAACACACATGGAAAAATCTCTCATAACAAATAAACCAGTGTAAATCCATTAATACATAAATAGGTTAATATATTATAACCATTAGGTATTTCCAGCGTTGCTAGGTTACTTCAACATTCAAAAACCAATGCAACTCAAATTTGAGAGCTGAAACTAAATTAGTGCTTAGGGGCAATATTATTATATTAAATGTTTATATTATACAAAGTAAGATCTCAGATCAATAATCTATAAGTTTTTATGTTAAAGCTTAGAAAACAGCAAAGTGGGCCTAAAGGAAGATTTATCACAGTTATAAATCCATCTTGCAGTATTGATAAAAGGACATAACTTGTGTGCAGGTGTGCATTCACACACAGGTGTACACAAACACACATACATACACATACACACACAGACTCAGACAGCAAAGTAGTTACCTAACAGCCACACACAGTTAATAGACTTTTGACAAACTTACAAACCAATTCAATGGAGAATGACTTAATCTTTTCAATCAATGGGATTGAAGTGATTAAATATCTCTATATGAAAATGAAAACTAAAACTTCTCAATCCATCCCTCAAACCTCACACAGAGTTCTGTGAAAAGGTTTATGGCTATAAACATATTGCTATACAACATTCAAAAGTAAAGAGAAAATATTCAAAGCCTATAGTTCCATAAGAGTTCTTAGACATGACATCAGAAACAGGATCATAAAAGATGGAAAACAGTGACTTCAGCTTCATAATATATACTTTGTGCCAGAGAGAGGGCTCCATAGTTAAGATCACTTGCTACTTTTCTAAAGGATCCAGGTTTGATTTCCAACTCTCAAATGCAGCTCAGAATTATCTGCAACTAAGCTTCTGAAGCCCTCTTCCGACCGCAGTGGACATCATACATGCATGTGACAAACAGATCTAAATGTATAAAAAAAAATCAATACACATAAAATGATAAAAAATAAACTATTAAAATTTTGCTTTATAAAATACCTACTAAAATAATCAAATAAAAGCGACATATTACAAGAAAATATTTGCAAATCATATAGCTAAAAATAGACCTGTAGCTAGATTGTATGAAAGCCCTCATGTGATTGAAAACAATTTAAAACCTGAATACTTTTGTCACTCTAAAGCCCTGTGTAGTTTTAAGAAATAACACAGAGAGATCTAGTGATCTTTTTCTCAGTTTCTCAGTGTCAATACTTTATCAAAGTTTAGTATAATATCTCAACCAGGATATTAGCACTGATACAATCTATATACAAAACATATCTATCATCACAGAGATACTTCATGCCTGTGCTTTTTATCACCACATCCACTTCCTTCTTCCCAGACACTATCCTTAATGCCCATCAATCTATTCTACATTTATGAAAATTTCCCAACCCAAACAGGAATTGGCTTTCTATTTTGCAAAATTTCATCCAAGTTGCTGCATGCATTGATATTTTCCTTTTATTGTAGATTCATAGTGGTTTAACTATTTACCCATAGAATAGCATGTCAACCAGTTCCAAATTTAGGTTTTTAGACCTAAATATGGCCTCTCTGTATTTACAGATATTGTGTGACTATGTTATAGTTGTATGGTATTATATACAGTTTCTTAAGAAACTGTCAACGTCTTTTCTAGAGTGTCTATAATGTTATGTTCCCACTAACAACACACGAGTGATTCATTTTCTCTGCATCCTCCCTAAAACTGGTGCTCGCAAGTTTTTTTTTTTTTTTTTTTTTTTTTTTTTTTTTTTTTTTTTTTTTTTTAGTAATTTGAAATATTTGTAGTCATAGTCTTGTGTTTTTCATTTTGTCTGATCTAATGGCTAATCATACTGAATATACATTTTGATCCATGTGTCATGAGTGTCTTTTTGCATAGATTTTTACATTATATATACAAAATTTTAATCGCAGTTTCTTGTCAACATCTACCAGTTTGAATGAAGTATAGCCACCCCTAACATCCTCCATCTGTAATGTAATTTTCCAAGTATATGTAGACCCACATCAGATAGCATTATACTTGTTTCATCAACCTACTATAATTTAGTGAACTTGAGAAATACGTACTGTGTTACTGGCTAGAAGGATTGAAAAGTATTCCTTCCCATAATATTGGAGTAGTCAGAATGGTTGCTAAACGTTTCCTGTCTTGCTATACTGCCCCTACAATGAATTGCTATGTACTGATTCTGGATATAGTTACCAACCTATCACTAATTTACACTTGTGTTAAAATTAACAAATAATATAAAAGTATCAAGTTACAAATAAAATTGTTTGAACAAAAGAACCAACTGGCAGGACTTAGTTTACTGACTTAAAACTCATTACAAATATTGAATCTGATAAGTACCTTATTGGTCTAAGGATAAACACATGTTCACAGAGAAGAATTTTAGCTCTTTCCTGCACAACTGTGACCAATTAAGTTTTCTTTTTTTCTCTCTCTTTTTTTTTGTTATTGGATATTTTCTTTATTTATATTTCAAATGTTATCCCCTTTCATGGTTTCCTTCCCCCCCAGAAACTCTCTTTCCCATCCCCTCCCCCTGCTTCTATGAGGGTTTTCCCCCACCCACCCACCGACCCACTCCTACCTCCCTGCCCTCGCATTCCGCTATACTGAGGTACCCAGCCTTCACAGGACCAAGGGCCTCTTCTAACATTGATGCCCTACAAGACCATCCTCTGCTACATATGCAGCTGGAACCATGGGTCCCTCCATGTGTACTTTTTGGTTGGTGGTTTAGAACCTAAGAGCTCTGGGGGGTCTGGTTGGTTAATACTGTTGTTCTTCCTATGGGGTTATAAACCCCTTCAACTCATTTAGTCCTTTCTCTAACTCCTCCATTGGGGACCCCATACTCAGTCCATTGGTTGGCATTGAGCATCCACCTCTGTAATTGTCAGGCTCTGGCAGAGCCTCTCAGGAGACAGCTATACCTGATCAGGTTCCTGTCAGCACGCACTTCTTGGCATCCACAATAGTGTCTGCGTTTGGTAACAGTATATGGGATGAATCCCCAGGTGGGGCAGTCTCTGGATGGCCTTTCCTTCCATCTCTGCTCCATACTGTCTCCATATTTGTTCCTGTGAGTGTTTTCTTACCTTTTCTAAGAAGGACTGAAGCACTCACCCCTTGGTCTTCCTCCTGGAGCTTCATGTGGTCTGTGAATTGTATCTTGGGTATTCGTAGCTTTTGGGCTAATTTCCATTTATCAGTGAGTGCAAAACATGTGTGTTCTTTTGTGATTGGGTTACCTCACTCAGGATGATACTTTCTACTACCATCCATTTGCCTAAGAATTTCATAAATACATCATTTTTAATAGCTGAGTAGTACTCCATTGTGTAAATGAACCACATTTTCTGTATTCATTCATTTGCTGAAGGATATCTGGCTTCTTTCCAGCTCCTAGCTATTATGAATATGGCTGCTATGAACATATTGGAGCATGTGTCCTTGTTATATGTTGGAGCATCTGTTGGGAATATGCCCTGGAGTGATATAGCTGGGTCCTCCAGTAATACTATGTCCAATTTTCCGAGGAACCACCAGACTGATTTCCAGAGTGGTTGTACCAGCTTGCAATACCACCAATATAGGAGTGTTCTTCTTTCTCCACATCCTTGACAGCAGCATCTGCTGTCACCTGAGTTTTTGATCTTAGCCATTCTGACTGGTGTGAGGTAGAATCTCAGGGTTGTTTTGATTTGCATTTCTCTGATGACTAAAGATGTTGAACAATTCTGTATGTGTTTCTCATCCATTCGATATTCCTCAGTTGAAAATTCTTTGTTTAGGTCTGTAGCCCATTTTTAATAGGGTTATTTGGATCTCTGGAGTCTAGCTTCTTGAGTTCTTTGTATAACTTGGATATTAGCCCTCTATCGGACTTAGGATTTGTAAAGAACTTTTTCCAATCTGGTGGTTGCTGTTTTGTCCTATTGACAGTGTCTTTTGCCTTACAGAAGCTTTGCAATTTTATGAGGTCCCATTTGTCTATTGTTAATTTAGAGTATAAGCCATTGGTGTTCTGTTCAGGAACTTTTCTCCTGTGCCCATGTGTTCGAGGCTCTTCTCCACTTTCTCTTCTATTAGATTCAGTGTATCTGGCTTTGTGTGGAGGACCTTGATCCACTTGGACCTGGGCTTTGTACACGGAGATAAGAATGGATCGATGTGCATTCTTCTACATGCTGACCTCTAGTTGAGCCAGCACCATTTGTTGATGATGCTGTCTTTTTTCCACTGGATGGTTTTAACACCTTTGTCAAAGATCAAGTGACCATAGGTGTGTGGATTCATTTCTGGGTCTTCAGTTCTATTCCAATGATCTACCTGCTTGTCACTGTACCAATACCATGCAATTTTTATCACTACTGCTCTGTAGTACAGCTTGAGGTCAGGGAGGCTGATTACCCCAGAAATCCTTTTATTGTTAGAATAGTTTGTGCTATCTTGGGTTTTTTGTTATTCCATATGAATTTGAGAATTGTTCTAAATCTATGAAGAATTGAGTTGGAATTTTGATGGGGATTGCATTGAATCTGTAGATTGCTTTTGGCAAGGTGGCTATTTTTACTATATTAATCCTGCCAATCTATGAGCATGGGAGAACTTTCCATCTTCTGAGGTCTTCTTCAATTTCTTCCTTTAGAGACTTGAAGTTTTTCATATAGATCTTTCACTTGCTTGTTTAGAGTCTTGCTTGTTTATATTATTTGTGACTATTGAGAAGGATGTCATTTTTCTAATTTCTTTCTCAGCCTGTTTATCCTGAGTAGAGGAAGTCTACTTATTTGTTTGAGTTAATTTTATATCCAGCCACTTTGCTGAAGTTGTTTATCAGGTTTAGGAGTTCTCTGCCGGAATTTTGGGGTCACTTAAGTATACTATTATATCATCTGCAAATAGTGATGTTTTGACTTCTTTTCCAATTTGTATTCTTTTGACCTCCTTTTGTTGTCTAATTGCTCTGGCTAGGACTTCAAGTACTACATTGAAAAGGTAGGGAGAGAGTGGACAGCCTTGTCTAGTCCCTGATTTTAACTGGACTGCTTCAAGTTTCTCTCCATTTAGTTTGATGTTGGCTACTGGTTTGCTGTCTATTGCTTTTACTATGTTTAGGTATGGGCCTTGAATTCCTGATCTTTCCAAGACTTTTATCATGAAGGGATGTTGAATTTTGTCAAATGCTTTCTCAGCTTCTTTTGAAATGATCATGTGTTCTGTTTTCTTTGAGTTTGTTTATATAGTGGATTATGTTGATGGATTTCCGTGTATTGAACCATCCCTGCATCCCTGAGATGAAGCCTACATTATCATGATGGATGATGGTTTTGATATGTTCTTGCATTCAGTTTTCAAGAATTTTATTGAGTATTTTTGCATTGATATTCAAAAGGGAAATTGGTCTGAAGTTTTCTTTCTTTGTTGGATTTTTGTGTGGTTTAGGTATGAGCATAATTGTGGCTTCATAGAACGAATTGTATAGTGTTCTATCTGTTTCTATTTTGTGGAATACTTTGAAGAGTATTGGTATTAGGACTTCTTTGAAGGTCTGATAGATTTTTGCACTAAATCCATCTGGTCCCAGGCTTTTTTTGGTTTGGAGTCTATTAATGACTGCTTCTAATTTTTTAGGGGTTATGGGACTATTTAGATGGTTTATATGATCCTGATTTAACTTTGGTAACTGTTATCTGTCTAGAAAATTGTCCATTTCATCCAGATTTTCCAATTTTGTTGAGTATGGGCTTTTGTAGTAGGATCTGATGATTTTTTGAATTGCCTTGGTTTCCATTGTTATGTCTCCCTTTTCATTTCTGATTTTCTTAATTTGGATATTGTCTCTGTTCCCTCTAGTTAGTCTGGCTAAGAGTTTATTTTTTGATTTTCTCAAAGAACCAGCTTCTGGTTTTGTTGATTCTTTATATAGTTATTTTTGTTTCTACTTGGTTGATTTCAGCCCTGAATTTCCTGTCATCTACTCCTCTTGGATATATTTGCTTCTTTTTGTTCCAGAGCTTTCAGGTATGCTGTTAACCTGCTAGTGGAAGCTTTCTCCAGTTTCTTTTTAGAGGCACTCAGAGCTTTGAGTTTTCCTCTTAGCACCGCTTTCATTGTGTCCCATAGGTTTGGGTATGTTGTTCTTTCATTTTCATTAAACTGTAGGAAGTCTTTAATTTCTTTCTTTATTTCTTCCTTGACCATGTTATATTTGAGTAGAGCTTTGTTCAGTTTCCATGTGTATGTAGGGTTTCCATTGTTTTTGTTGTTACTGAAGACCAGCCTTAGTCCTTGATGATCTGATAGGAGCATGGGTTTATTTCAATCCTTTATTTGTTGAGGCCTGTTTTGTGACCAATTATATGGTCAATTTTGGAGAAGGTACCATGAGGTGCTGAGTAGAAAGTATATTCTTTTGATGTAGGATGAAACGTTCTATAGATATCTGTTAAATCAATTTGATTCATAACTTGTGTTAGTTTTTCTTTGTCTCTGTTTAGTTTCTGTTTCTATGATCTGTCCATTGCTGAGAGTGGGGTGTTAAAGACTCCCACTATTATTGTGTGAGGTACAATGTGTGCTTTGAACTTTAGTAAAGTTCCTTTTATGAATGTCGGTGCCCTTCCAATTGGAACATAGATATTCAGAATTGAGAGTTCATCTTGGTAGATTTTTCCTTTGACAAATACGAAATGTCGACCCTTATCTTTTTTGATAACTTTTGATTGAAAGTTGATTTTATTTGATATTAGAATGGCTACTCCAGCTTTTTTCCAGCTTTTTTCTTTTTTCTAGGGTGTCGTTTCCCTCCTTGAGTTGGCATTTTCCATGTATTATTCTTTGTAGGACTGGGTTTGTGCAAATTTGGTTTTGTCATAGAATATTTTGGTTTCACCATCTATGATAATTGAGAGTTTTGCTGGGTATAGCAGCCTGGGCTGGCATTTGTGTTCTTTTAGAGTCTTATGGGATCTGCCCAGGATCTTCTAGCTTTCATAGTCTCTGGTGTGAAGTCTGGTGTAATTCTGATAGGCCTGCCTGTATATGTTACTTGACCTTTTTCCCTTATTGCTTTTAATATATTTTCTTTGTTTTGTGCATTTGGTGTTTTGACTATTGTGTGACAGGAGGAAAATTTTTTTTGGTCCAATCTACTCAGAGATCTGTAGGCTTCTTGTATGTGTATGGGCATCTCTTTCTTTAGGTTAGGGAAGTTTTCTTCTATAATTTTGTTGAAGATATTTACTGGTCCTTTAAGTTGGGAATCTTCGCTCTCTTCTAGACTTATTATCCTTAGGTTTAGTCTCCACATTGTGTTCTGGATTTTTTGGATGTTTTGGGTTAGGAGCTTTTTGCATTTTGCATTTTCTTTGACTATTGGGTCAATGTTTTCTATGATATCTTCTGCACCTAAGATTCTCTCTTCTTTTCTTGTATTCTGTTGATGATGCTTGCATCTCTGACTCTTGATCTCTTTCCTATGTTTTCTAACTCCTGGGTTGTCTCCCTTTGTGATTTCTTTATTGTTTCTATTTCCATGTTTAGATCCTGGATAGTTTTGTTCAATTCTTCCACCTGTTTTGTTGTGTTTTTCTGTAATTCCTTATGGGAATTTTGTGTTTCTTCTTTAAGGGATTCTTCCTGTTTATCTGTGTTCTCCTGTATTTCTTTAAGTGAATTATTTATGTCCTTCTTAAAGTCCTCTATCATTGTCGGGCAGTGGTGGCACATGCCTTCAATTCCAGCACTCGGGAGGCAGAGGCAGGTGGATTTCTGAGTTTGAGGCCAGCCTGGTCTACAGAGTGAGTTCCAGGACAGCCAGGGCTACACAGAGAAACCCTGTCTTGAAAAACTCGAAAAACAAAAACAAAAACAAAATCTTCTATCATTATCATGAGAAGTGATTTTAAATCTGGGTCTTGCTTTTCCAGTATGATGGGGTATCCAGGACTTGCTATGCTAGGAGAACTGGGTTCTGATGATGCTAAGTAACCTTGGTTTCTGTTGCTTATGTTCTTGTGCTTGCCTCTTGCCATCTGGTTATCTCTGGTGCTACCTGTCCTCGCTGTCTCTGACTGGAGCCTGTCCCTCCTGTGATCCTGGTTTTGTCAGAACTCCTCAGAGTCCAGCTGCCTTTGGAATCTTGTCATTCTGGGATCCTGTGATCCTGAGATGCTGGGTGTGTCAGAGCTCCTGGGATTCAAACTGCTTCTGAGATCCTAAAATTCTTGTGTTACCAAGCTCCTGAGCTCCTGTGATCCTGGGTGTGTTAGATCACATGTGATCCCTAATTGATTTTTCAAAACCGATGTCAAAGTAATTCAATGGATTATAGCATATGCTTTAAAAGAAGATGTAATTATAATTAAATACCCATAAGGAAAATGAACTTTAATCCTTAGCATATACTGTATACAAATATTTACTTAAAATAGGTCTAAACATAAACAACCAAATTGCAAAATTTCATAAGAAAAAGTTATTTGCAAATTTAGTATAGACATATTTTCTTTTTTTTATTTATAAGATAAGGTTTATTTTCCATCACAGTCTTAGATACTTTAGTCCATAATTGATGGACATAATAGCTTTTCGGTCTCTAGGATGACAATCAATTGTGGTAGAGGGGAACAGCCAAGTAAAATCGCAGCATCATGGCTAAGACCAGAAAGAGGAAAAATGAAACAAGGTTGTCACAATTCGCAGGGAAGCTAATTTCTAGTGGCTCAGAGACATCTTAAAGCCTCTACTGCATGTAGGTACTAAAAAGTAAGGATCAAGCCTCTAACATTTAGATCTCTGGGGAATATTGAAAATCCTACCCAAACCAAATAAGTGAATCTAACAAGAGGAGAACTTTCCAGCTAGCTTAGTGGAGAAATGGCCATAAATCCATTCTCGTAGAAGGACCATTCACAATACATATTATATGGAAGCAACTTAGATCATCATCAGAGTTTTTAACTGCTATTTCTAAAAAGAAACACACAAAAAATCCCTACCAAGCTTCAATCAAATAAAACACACACAGACACACACAGAGACACAAAGACACACACACACACACACACACACACACACACACACACACACTGTTGAGCTTATTATATATTGATCAGCTATTCCTGAAGATGAGGCCTGTCCTGGAGTGGTAGATATACCCAGTGTCACTTTATTGTAGAAGTAGGAAATTGATATTCCTTCTCCCAGAAGATATGAATGACAGAATAGTTGTTAACCTTTATCATAGTGATATGTTTTTACTCATTCATTTTTTAAAATATAATGGAACAAAATATAATAAGTTCCAAAGTTAGAGAAAACAAACACAAACTAACAGAAGGAAAAAAGCCCAATGGAAGGGCAAGAATCAGAGACCCACTCATATGTATACAAAGCAATACAAAGAGTGATTGAAGCAAAGGCTTACATCTTTTAGAAAATCAATAAGATGGACAAACCCTTATCCAAATTAACTAAAAGGAAGCAGAGAAGAACCAAGTTAACAAAATTAGAGATGAAAGTGGAGACATAACAACAGACTCCAAAGAAATCCAGAGAATCATAAGGACATACTTTAAAAACCTGTACTCAATCAAATTGGAAAATCTAAAGAAATGGACAATTTTCTTGATACATGCCACTTACCAAAGATATATTAAGATCAGATAAGCAATTTAAACAGACCTATAACTCCTACTGAAATAGAAACAGTCATTAAGAGTCTCCCAACCAAAAGATTCCCAGGGCCAGATGGTTTACATACAGAATTATACCAGACTTTTGAAGAAGAGTTAATGCCAATACTCCTTGAACTATTCCACAAAATAGAAACAGAAAGAACATTTTATTAACAGGACAGAAAAATAGAAACTATAAAAGAAAAATAACAATGCACTGATATATGCAACATTTTGCTCTTAGAGAGAATCACTAAGAAAAGAAAATGGTACACTTTGATAAATCAGATATCCGAAAGAATCAGATACCCAAAAGAATGAATATCTGGAATATATACATCACACTTATAGGAGGTGGGGTAAAGAACTGAACTGAACAGTAACAATAGGCAAATAGTTAATTCTTACACTTCCCAAAGTAGATAGGGGAATCTCCGAGAAGCACATGAAAATAAACACAAAAAAAGTCCATTTCACATCCAAGAACAGCACTGGAAAGGACACAGAGTTACTGGATCCTACACTGAGTTATAGAAGTATAAAATCGTACTATCACTTTGGAAACACCTTCAGTAATTTCTTACAAAGTCCTACTTGTACTAACTACACAACCCAAAAAGTGTATCTTTAAATACTATCCAAAAGAACTGCAGATGTTCTCAAAGAGGCTTGTGCATTTATGCTTATAATAACTTTATTTGTAATAATAAAAAGTTATAGCAATGCAAGTATATATTGGTGTGTGAAAAGATAAGTTGCAGTTTATCCACAATAAGGAATACTACTCAGCATTGAAAAGGAACAAACTGCTGATACACATAACATAAATGGCCTTAATATTAACCATGAACAAAGAAAATCATCAACAAAATAGTGCATACTATACTATCCGATTTATACTAAATTCTAGAAAAGGGAAGACTTATCTGTAAATCAATGCTGGGCTGTAGCCAGGGTGATAGGAGTTGACCTGCCAAAGGACAGAAGGGAGGTTTTTGAGGGAATGGAAATGTTCTATATCAACAGCATGGATCAAGCTCACACACAATGAAAGGAAGTCACACACAAAGGAGTACATACCACAGGCTTTCATTTATCCCAAGCTCAAACTAAGGAAAGGTAATGTATAATGTTTAAGGATCCATACTAACATAGCAACAGTATGAAGATAAGGAAGCAATTGCTGGAAAAGTCAGCCAGGCTGCTTCCTGTAGCCAGGCGTGGGATATAAGGATTGGGCAGGGATATGTGGGCAGTAGTTGATGTGGTTTCAGTTGTTAACTATCTTCATTGGTTGCACAAATATTTGCTATACAGTAAGTAGTCAACCTATAAAGGATTGGCTTTGTACCTGTTTGTATGTTATATTTCACATCTAAAACACATTTTAAAAATAAGAACAAAACTGGTAATTGCAAGATGAGTCTTGAATAAGAAAATTAGGTCAGGAGAGTGTGAAGTAAATTCAGGACAGCCCTTGAACTTGGAGAAGGAAAATGCAGGCCAGGTTGACAGTGCATCTCTTCCTATGCTTTGCTCAGAGAATGAGCAGGAAGTATTAGGGTTCTGGACTCACTGGTGTGTCCAAATTACAGCATTGTCCCCAAAGGCTACCAAACGAAATAAGTACTGGACTTGAACAGGTGCTAGGCACCACAAATGTCATTTCTAGTTTATGACTTGAACAAACCGTTTTTGCTCTCAGCATTCATTCCCTTATTATTTGGTTCTGTGTTCAATTTTTAAATAAGCCATGTCAATGACGCACAGTGAAAACTGGATTAGAGATAGATATGGACATAGATAAATAAATACTCTGCATCAAAGTCCAGGCTTTAGGGAGGGCCAAAGCAGCAAGTCTTAAAATGAAAACACTGAAGTCCTTAACCTAAGGGAGCCAATTGGCCCATGTCTGGATGCCTTTAAGCTTAAGTGCCTGAGTGAATTCACTACTGTAAGCTAACTATTCCAAAAAGTGACCACTAATGAAGGGAGTAACAGGAGTTGGGAAATAAAGACATGTGAAGGCCAAATACTGTGGATTTCTCTTGGTCTCACAGGACACAGTCCCAAGGGATAAACATCCATAAGTCAGGTTTGGAGATAAGCAAGCACAGATGCATACTTCCAGGTCAGGCAAACCATCAGCACCACATGTGGGAGAAAATTTGAGTCACCACTATTGTCTACACAAATTTCTCTGTCTTCTGGACCAATGTTGACCCTGTCTGTGAGCAGACATTGAGGAACTCACTGCCTCTAGAACCTTAGCAAGACCAATGTACATGCAAGTTTGGAATTTGGGACAAACTTTCGTCTTCTTGAAGGAAGATTGCCCAGTTAATTTTGTTCATCTGGAAGAAGTTTTCTGGCTACATCTTTATTCACTGATAGGCAGGAACAATTTGCAAATTAAATACACAGATAAGTATTGTCTGGCAATCTACGAATGATACCAATGGAACAGATGTTATAGCCTTAAACATTGACCAGGCAGCTGCATCAAGGATGACTTTTTTTCATAATATGCAACGGTCCTGAACATGCATCAAATAGCTACAACACCTGTTTATTTCCATGCCTGTTCTACATATAGGCAGTTTAATTCTTAAATTGATGTAGAAACCATTGAAAATAGATTGAGATTTGAGGAGGAATTACATACTGACTCCAATATATTCATATTCTCTCTGTCTCTGTCTCTGTCTCTGTCTCTGTCTCTCTCTCTCTCTCTCACTCACACACACATTTGTTTTATTTTTTGCAATGTGAAGTTTTAAAACATTTTGCTGGCTTTTAAAAAGCTTTTCTCATTATTTATTTATTTATTATTCATTCATTCATTCATTCATTCATTCATTCATTTAGTTACACTCCAGATTTTATTCCCCTCCTGTTTCACTCTCCAACTGTTCCACATCCCATACCTCCTCCCTGACCCCCTGTCTCTATGAGAATGGACACCTCACCCCCCCACACCCCCCAAGACCTCTAAACTCCCTGGGGACTCCAGTATCTTGAGGGATAGGTGTATCTTCTCTGACTAAACCCCGACCCGGCAATCCTCTGCTGTGTATGTGTGGGGCCTCATATCAGCTGGTGTATGCTGCCTGTTTGGTGGTCCAGTGTCAGTGATCTCCAGGATCCAGGTTAATTGAGACTGCTGGTCCTCCTACAAGGTTGCCCTCCTCCTCAGCTTCTTCCTTCCAGCCTTTCCCTAATTCAATCACAGGGTTTAGCAGCTTCTGTCCATTGATTGGGTGCAAATATCTGCATCTGACTCTTTCAGTTGGTTCTTTCAGAGGGCAGTCATGAAAGGTCCCTTTTTGTGAGTGCTCCATAGCCTCAGTAATAGTGTTAGGCCTTGGGACCTCCACTTGACCTGGATCCCACTTTGTGCCTGTCACTGAGCCTCCTTTTCCTCAGGCTCCTCTCCATTTCCATCCCTGCAGTTCTTTCAGACAGGAACAATTATGAGTCAGAGTTTTGACTGTGGGATGGCAACCCCATCCCTCACTTGATGCCCTGACTTTCTGCTGGAGGTGGGCTCTACAAGTTCCCTCTCCCCACTGTAGGGCATTTCATCTAAGGTCCCTCCCTTTGAGTCCTGAGAGTCTCTCACCTCCCAAGTCTCTGGTGCATTCTGGAGGGTCCCCCAACCTCTTACTTCCCAAGGTTGCCTGGTTCCATTCTTTCTGCCCTCAGGGCTTTAGTCCTTCCCTCACCCAATACCACATCATGTCCCCCCCTCCCGCACGAATCCACTTTCCCTCCCAGGTCCCTCCCTCCCTACCCCCTTGTGATTGCTTTCTTCTCCCACCCAAGTGGGACTGATGTGTTCTTACTTGAGCCCTTCAGCTTGTTGAACTTTTTGAGCTCTGTGGACTGTATGTTGGGTATTTCTGTACTGTTTTGACTAATATCCACTTATTAGTGAGCATACCATGCATGTCCTGAGTCACCTCACTCAAGATGATATTTTCTAGTTCCATCCATTTGCCTGCAAAACTTGGGATGTCCTCGTCCCTAATAGCTGTGCATTATTCCATTGTGTAAATGAGCCACATTTTCTGTATCCATTCTTCTGTCGTGGGGCATCTGGGTTGTTTCCAGTTTCTGGCTATCACAAACAAAGGCCACTATGAACATAGTGGAACATATACCCCTGTGGCATGGTGGGGCATCTGTTGGGTATACTCCCAAGAGTGGTAAAGTCCTTAGTGATCAGAGAAATGCAAATCAAAATGACTCTGAGATTCCACCTTACACCAATCAGAATGGCTAAGATCAAAAACTCAGGCAACAGCACATATTAACAAGGATGTGGAAAAAGAGAAACACTCCTCCATTGCTGGTGGGATTGCAAACTAGTTTAAAACATTTTAAAAGGCACTTCCTAAGTACCATCATCCTCACATAACTCATCCTATTTGGGTATTTATTATACAAGAAGTGATTTTGTGAGTTGCAAAATCATAACATAAACACAATAGTGCCTCTTCCTATGCAAGGCCTGTTCCGAGATTCGTGTGTTGGCATGATCTGTCATTCCAGTACTTCAGAGGCAGAAGTAAGAGATCCCAAGTTCTAGAGCAGCCCAAACCACATTACAGGGATGGTGTTTTAAAACTACATTTGTTCTGCATATTCCCCAGTCTGCTACTGCTTCAGAAGGAACATATTAAATTGGCTCATAAGATGCTGTGGAATGTGATATATTCCACAAACTCGTTTGCCATCTATTAGTGTGGGGCAATTTACTTGTTCCCACTGTTATATTAGTATAACCAATTTCTTAATGCACATCTTCATGAATATATCATCACAATTCTGTTGAGCTGTTTCCCAGGAATAAATCTTAGAAGGAAGAATTATTGAGTTAAAGATCAGGAATAGCCCCAGGACTCTGATTTCAGTCAACTGGGTTGCCTCTGCAGATATGGGCTCTCTTTTCAATATCTTCCACAGTAGCCAGCCTTCTCTTATAGTCCCTCATCCTCCAAATCTGTCCCTCTCATTCTTGGTGTCTTAGTAACTGCCTGTTGTGTGTGAATCAGCTTCTATTTGCTTTCTGGGTGGTTTGTACCATGGTTTCAAAACAATGCAAACCTGTTTGGGGAAACAGATCCAGCCAATGTGGAATATCCTCTGAGCTCCAACAGCTGAGAGTCCATAGTAATTATCTGTGGGGGATGCTTGCCTTGGGAAGAAAGGAGCAGTTGTGCTCGCTTCTCTAAGCCCACATTGCACAGAACTTCCTCCACCCACCCTTGTCATGTAAACCACAAAGCTATAACCTAGGCAGCCTTCTTCTCACCTCTATTCCCCTCCACACATACTGTGTAGCAGGTCCTGCCATAAAGTAGACATGGTCCCTTCCCTCACAGGTCTTGCAAACTCTGGGAGAGCCAAATAACAACCTGAACTGTAATCCCAGCTTTGCCATCTTTTTGAAATGTGATCTTAAGCAAGTTATTTTATGTCTCTTTTCTTCCTTGGTTTTGTTGACTGTAAGAGAGGTATTAGTAGCAACATCCATTGGGCTAATGGGCCAGCTAAAAGAAAGCATGTAGCAGTGTCTGGCATGTGGTAAACTAAGTGTTCAGTAAATATTAACTACTATAAATTCCATCATATTTCTTCTGTAATTTTGACTGAAATAAGGTAAAAACTAACATCTTTCTAAAAAGGGACTCAAATAAATAAATAAATAGATAGATAGATGAAATCCCAGAAGGATTTGTCCATCACTAACCCCACAAATGAAAGGTCTATTGGTAAACTTTAGCGAATAGTCCTGGAGTGACTAGGGGAGAGGGACCTCAGGCACCTGGGGCTGCTTACAAGCTCATTCACAGAAACTTCCACATTCTCTGCCTCCTTATTTCTGTCAGGAGGCAATGGTAACGTGGCCCAGCTGACCAGTATTTCCTAAATGCTAAATTGGCCTCCTTGATTAGAAAAACACAGCCTTAGGCTGGCAGCCTTGCCAGCAATCAGTGCTAATGCAAGACCCAACTGAGGAATACAGCAGCCCAGGCTCTGTGCCCAGTGCCACGAAAGCCTTCTGCCTTGGCCAGGATATGGTCCAGAGATATAAAAGAGCTGATTTTACAGCAGAGATACTTGGAGTCAACACTTGAAACTGCCAGCAGTATCTTGTGTACAACAACAAGTTGTACATGAGTGTGGAAGCTCTTTTTTGTCACCTAGAAGTAAGTCCTGGTTAAATATTCTCAGAGGAGTTGCTAATTGAGAATACCTTTGAACTGGCATGTCCTCCTGTAGTATACATGTGGCTATAATGATTTTCTCATCAGGCCTTAGGCTTTCTGGGTATAATCTGTGCTTTATGCTCTTTCAGTGTCTACAAGTCTACTGTCTACATCAAAAAGAGCTGCTCTTTCAACCTAGTTTTTCCGTCTCTTATTTTGCACCATGTTCAACACCAAATTGTCAGAGCAGCTACTGTGTAAATGCAAACATAAGTCAAACGTCATTACCTTTCTGCAAAGGAAAACGTAGGTACTTAAGGGCCCTGGGCAATTATCCACTCCACTGTTTCCCAGAAATGTTCCTCAGACACCTTTTCCCCCAATATTCTGTATACTCTTTTCCGGGGCCTAAGGAATGCAGTATTCCCCAAACATATTTTATTCTAGACATGTGTAGAAAGCATTTCCTGAGAACATAAATCAAGGCAATGTCTTTGGGGGAACAGGGCCATTACAATCTCATTTTTAGGATAAGTAGGCTAAAGCCCAGAGAAGGAAAAAGGCTTTCCTGCCCCTAGCCAATACAACTGTGGAAGGGTCATACCAATTTGACCGTTCCGCCCTCGAAAAGGTGTATCTAAGGAACCCTGGAGGTTGAGGAGCCATTGGATGGTGTCCAGTAGTTGGGGCACTTTGGTTTCCTCAATTTTGCTATATCCCTCCATAGAAAGGCCAGCTGAGAGGAGGTCAGATAAGGGAGAGCAATGAATGAGAATAGTACAGTGGTTAGAGGGCTAGTGAAGTGGAGATACATGACAGAAAAAATGTAGATTGAAAATAATAAGGAGATTGGCAAGATTTGGAATATGAGTACATGGAGGAGAGGGAAGGGTTAAGGATATCACTGAGAAATCTGATGCTGGCAACTGAGCAGGTGCTGGGCCGTGCCCCAGAAACAAGGCTGCTTGAGTGGAGTTAAGGAGACTTGAAGACATCTCTTTCAATTACTATGCAATGCTCAGTGTAGATAACAATCAACATTGGCTTTCTAGGGAAATGTTCAGGTTAGACCAAACTGAAGGAGACATTATAAAATGAAGTTAAAGCATGAGAGTGGAAAACATCTCCTACAGAGAGCTTGTAGAGAGAACAAAAGCAAGGCAAGGCCTAGAAACCTGGGAGAGTCAGTGCTGGACTCCAAAACTTAATATCTACGGATCATTGTCCTTTGAAAATTCCCCTCAGTAGTACCGCCTCAAGCAGGGGACACAGCAGAAAATAAATCTGAGATGCTGGATGGAGTTATACATCGGAATATTCATATGTAACTGGCAGAATGAAGAGACCCAAATAGCGGATAGATTTTGAGGAAGGCTGAGAAAGCTTTACAAGAAGATGATATCATCTGCTGATACATAGGGTGTTTCCCTTTCACCCTGGTATCCAGTTATATGTACGTTTCCTCAATTTACCTGTTTTTGAAGGGCTTGGAGCACTAAATCCCTAGAAAATCCCATTGGTCCCTAAGAATGTCTGGAGTTCAGTACTCAGTAAGAATCTTCTAAGTGTGCAGATGGGGTAGACTCAGGAGTGGATCCCTAGGGAAAGGGACAGAATGAGAAATGGTCTGCAAGGGGGAAACTGCTGGAAATGCAGAGTGATTGAGGGTGTGTAAAGTATGTGAGTGGTGGAGGAAAGAGAACCATGAAACATGGGTGAACGAGACTAGGGCCAGGTGCCTTGGCCTTGAAGACAAAATGGCAACAACTGACCACCTTGAAGAACCTCAGACATCTGAACTGGTCCTATAACTAGAGTGGATTGAAGAAGCTCTTTCTTCTCCCTATCTCCCGTTGGTGGCACAGTGACAAAGGCTTTGTCAGATTTTTACATGGGTTTGGGGGAATTACCTCAGGTCATCAGGCTTGTGTAGCAAGTGCTTTTAGCTACTAAGCCATCCCACTGGTCCCTGCTTTTCTTTTTGATGGCCTTAATAGCTGTGGAAATTTTTACTGGTCATGTATTTTAGAGGATGTATAGAAATTTTGGCTTGAGTGCAGTACCCTACAAAGTAATCACAAGGAAAATCACTATGATTTATAGAAAACAACCCACTCCTTCCATTTCACTATTAATACATTCTAGAGAAGGAGGTAGATCTAAAGTACCATAGGCTTTCAGGTAGGTATATGAGAAGGGAATACTTAATCCAGGCTTACTTGCCCACATAAAAGGCTCTTCATTGTGGATCCTCAATACTGGGGCCATCACAGCCTTTGAACTTGCATTTCTACATGTCCACATCTTTAGCTTTAAGGCTTAGGGGCAATGCTCCCTCTTGCAGGAAGCCTGTCTTATAGAGGCCCTCAGCTCAAAATTATATTTCCCTCAGAATGTCTGTATCACTACAACTGCGGTACTCACAGTTATTGCCTGGATATACACTTTCTATTCTACCTGTCTTGAAAAACAGTATAAGGTTCAAGAAATAGGACCTATAGTTAATCATGAGTGTATGAGATGTAAGAGTGCTTAAGATCATGATCACTAGGATTAGGCAGACCTGGATATCAATTCCAGATTTACCATTTTCTAGCTTTATTAACTTTGGTAAGTTCCTTCACATCTTAGGGACTCAGTATCTTCATTTGCTCATGGTAGTACATCATAAGAGAATCACGTGGTTGTAGAAATAATTAAAGAAGAAAAAAGGTATGATCTATCCATAGGAGAATTTTGAAGACTTCTGGTGTTCAATAACTATTTCCTCTTGTCGTTTGACCTAAAACATTTCTCACAGGACATAGGAAAAGGTTTCCATTCATTGACCCAGCCAGTCATTAATTAAAATATCATTGGAAAAAGTTATTGGCACAAAATTTCAAGCATAGAGGTCTATACAAATAGAAATTGTCAAGAATAACTATGATACTCATAGAGAAAAAAACTAAAGAAGAGATAATTTGTATAAATAAGATATCAAGATTTATTTTTTTGAGACAAGGTTTCACTATCTATTCCTGGTTGGCTTGGAACTTTTTACGTAGACTACAGTGGCCTCAAATTCACAAAACCCCACCTGTTTCTGTCTCCTGAGTGTTTGGATTATAGATGTGAGCCACCATGCCTAGATAAGATTTATTATAAAGCTATAGTAACTAGAAAATTGTAAAATAGACAAACCAATCAAAAGGAAAATTAAAGTCCACAAACAGATGCACAGATACAGAGATGCTTGATTTATCCAAATGTATACAGAACTGTAGAAATCAAACTGTAGATAAAACTTTTTAACAAACTGAAAAAATAATTAAAATAATAGAAAAATAAAAGTAACCTTCTACATCACAGCAAACATAAAAGGTAAAAAATCAATTCCAGGAGAAAAACTTTATACACGTAAAATTGATGTATATTCTATAAAGTACATGATCAATAAGAGTTCTTACATGTGGGAAGAACAGTGAAAATAAATTAAGCTCAGGTTGGTAGTATACTTCTTTAATCTCAGCATTCAGGAGGCAGAGGCAGGGGCATCTCTGTGAGTTCGAGGCTAAGCCTGGTCTACAGAGTGAGTTCCAGGATAGCCTGAGATATATATAGTGAGATCCTATCTTAACAAAAGGGGAGGGGTGAGGATGGTGAGATGGCACAATGGGTAAAAGCACTTAGTGCTCAATCCTGACAATCTGAATTCAATACCCAGGGCCCATGCACAAAACAGGATACAGAAGCACTTGTCTGTTATTCCAGCACTCCTGTGGTGAGTTGGTAAGCAGAGACAGGAGAATGACCTGAAAACTCATGGGTCAGTTAGGCTGGAGTATGAAGTGTGGCAGAAACAAGAGGCACCCGACTTCAACAGGTATAAGGAGATAACCAACTACCAAAAAATTGTTCTCTTACATCCACATGTGCATTGTGGCATGCATATGCACACATGTACACCACAATAATAATAATCATTTAAATAAAAAATAAGGAGGTCTGGGAAACTATAACAGCCAAGAGGAACACAAGAAGACACAGAAAGTAAATGTAATGTGGTATCGAGGTAGAAATACTGAGACACAAAAATGAAGTAAAAAAACCAAAGAAATAGGAATAAATAACAGATTTCAGCTATCAATACTAACATTATATCAGTATTGACTATTGTTACAAATATACCCATCCTTACATATCACTAATTGGTACATTTGCATTCAGGGTAGAACACAAATTCTTTATTATCTGTACATGTTTTCTGTAAGTCTAAACCTAGTTAGAACTTATAAAACCTTTTTTATTTTAAAATAAGTAATGAAAGGGGCAACTAGTAAGATGGCTTAGTAGGTAAAGGTGCTTATCATCGAGCCCGAAGACTCACACAGTGGAAGGAGAAAACAGGGTCCTATACGTTGTCTTCTGATCTGCACATGCTTGTGGCATACATATATGTACACATGCGCACACACAGAGAAAAATAGAGAGAGACTAGGAGAGAGGTAAAATACAATAAAAACAAGAGAGTAAAAGATTGTGTTTTGGGGAGATTAAATACCTAAACACATGAGGCACATTATAGGAAGTATGGAGAGGAATGTAATACTAATATGAACGGGGCAAATAGTTCAATGAATGAGATGAGAAACAAAAGTAGCCTCAAAGAAAAAGATGTTTTCACTATATTCAAATTCATGCTAATCATGGAGAAGAGAGCCAAAACCACATATTTTAATTCCCATAATGGACAAGTAACTCCTACTGAGCCAGGCCAACTGCAGATTAAAACTATAAACTCTGGAGAAAACCCAATGTAAATGACAAAAGACAGGAGACAGTGGGGGAGGGAGGGAGGGAGGGGGTAGAGAGGGAAAGCAAGAGAGAGAGGGAGAGAGAGAGAGAGAGAGAGAGAGAGAGCAAAAATATGCAGATACCAGACAGAAGTCAACATTTGGAGGAAGAAAATGACATGGGCTCAATTTCTCACTAGTTTTTTATAGTACTTAGCTTGAAGATAATATCCAGTCTATTTCATAGAGGACAACTAAATCTCTATTGGGAAATCTATCTCTCTAGTGGGAAACACAATTACTAAAAAGAGGAGATCCATGAAAATTAGAGTCAGAAAGAGTGACCAATCCTGTATAAACTCCACTCTATCCTTTGTTGACTCAAAAATATATATGGGACAGATTCTAAGAAAGCCACACAAGACTGAAAGAACTAAATTGTTATTTGAGGTGCCACTCGTTGCAGGGGCAAAATAGCTCATGGTTTGAATCCAGTCAATTATCTAAATGGTTGCAAACAAAAACAAAATGAAACACCAAAGCATCAATGGAACACACCAGAAAATTGTATGTATACACACACACACACACGGGGGGGGGAGGGGGGGGAGGGGGGGAGAGAGAGAGGGAGAGAGAGAGAGAGAAAGGTAAGAGGGAGGGAGGGAGGGAGGGAGGAAGAGAAGGGAAGGGAAGAGGCAATGGCATCCATCTGAAAGCAAGCCTGAGATGACCCAGATGTTAGAGTTAGCAAATGAGAATTTAAAAGCAGTCACTATTACTAAAATAAAGGGCATAAAGGGAATCATGCCTATAATGAATGAAAAGTCGGAAAATATTAGAGAAAATCATAATGAAGGTTCAGGTGGAAATTTTAGTCATAACATTTAGTAGCTAAAAGAATATTTCACTGGTCAGGCTTTAGAAAGGACAGAAGTGGCATTAGATAGAAATGAGAAATTGTATAGGATGAAAAAGTCTAGGAATTCAGAAGGTAATGGGATATTGTAAACAAATCTCAAGTACATGTAGTTCCAGGAAGGAAAGAAAATCAGTCAGGAAAAAATATGAAACACAACAGAAATAAACTTCCCCAAACTGACAAATATATAAATCACATAGGTTCAAGGCCAGGAGGCTGCTCTCAGCTACTTAAGAGGCCAAATATATTAATTAGTCAGGGTTCTCTAGAATAGCAGGACTTATAGGCTAAATCTATATATACATATATGTATCTATGTATTTATATTTATATACATATATGTATACAAAGATACTTATTAGAATGACGTATAACCTGCAATCTGACTAATCCAACAATGGCCTGTTGTGAACAGAAAGTCTAAGAATCCAATAGTTTCTCAGTTCACAGGCCAGATATCTCAGATGGTGTTTAGTGTAAACTAGTAAACTAGAATCCAAAAGAAGCTCTAATGCCAGTGAAGGGATGGACTTGCTAGCAAGAGGAGGACGGGCAGGCAAAGAGCAAAAGCTTCCTTCTTCCATGTCCTTATATAGGCTTCCAGCAGAAGGTGTGGCCCATTAAAAGGTGTGTCTCCCTGCCTCAAGATCCAGATTAAAGGCATGTTTTCCCTCTAGTTCAAAAAATCTGAATTAAAGGCATGTCTTCCTACCCCGAAGGTCCAGATTAGAAGTGGATCACATTAAGAAAAAAATTCCTCACAGGTGTGCCCTTTATTCTTGGATTTTAGTTAACTGTAGATGTAGGCAAGTTGACAATCGAGAATAGCTAGGATAGCAAGATCCAGGCCTCTATTGGCTACTGAATGAGTTCAGTCCCAGCATAGGCAATTCGGTAAAACCCTGTCCTAGTTGTTTGAAGTGGGGAAATTCTGACAGTTGTCATCTATGAGGATCCAGGAGCAGAGATGAACTTGGAAGGTAGATGAAGGAACTGTATTTCTAGGGCAGTGGAAGTCTCCATTTCTCCATTTAAAGTCAAATTTGTTCTTTGATGGTTTTATGCATGCTTATAGTGCATTCTAGGCACTCTCTCCTCTCTGTTTCTGTCTGCCTCCCTCTCACCCCTGTCAACTCCTCCCCAACTCCTTATCTGTCCCTTTCTTAGATTCATAACTTGATTGTGTGTGTGATGCATTTAAATAAAAGTAGGACTTTTTGACATTTGGATTGGGAGTATCCATTGGAGCCTGGTAAGGTCACCAGTGGTATACAACAGAAGTCACTAATTTTATCTTTCCTTTAATCTATATCTAGGATATAGCTTAGCAGTGAGGAGTAAGGAACCCCGAATCACTTTTTTGTCATTGTCTGGCTGTTAATGTGCCCATTGTTGTATAGGTTCAATGCAGCAGTCATCCATAGTGTTGACAATTCATGGCTATATTGGCTGTGCCAAGTGAGAAGTGAGCATTTCATAGTTGTTTTCTCTGACTTCTAGCTCTTCTATTCTGCCTGCGCCTCTTCTACATTAGTCTTTGAGATATGAAAAGGATAATAAGATGTCTTGTTTGGGACCAAGCATTCAACCATCACTTATTCTCAGGACCTTGTGCTGCTGTAAGACTCTAATATCATCACAGTTCATGGGAAAGGGCCTTTTCTGTGCAGTAATTGTCTATGGATATAATACAGTGTGAATATATATATACATACAATGAGCTAGACATGGTGGCACATGCCTTTAATCTCAGCAGTTGGGAGGCAGAGGCAAGAGTATCTCTCTGAGTTTGAGGCCAGCATGGTCTATGGAGTGAGTTCCATACCTACCAAGATAAAAAGTAAGAACCTGCCTCAAAATAAGATGTGATTCAATGCTATGTCAGTTTAACTAAATAACAAAATTAAACCCTCCTGCCTAAGGTCCTATGTCCCCTCTACACCATGGGCTCTTGAGAAGATTTACAGTATCAGGTGTTGATTCTCTTCTGTAGAGTGGGACTCAAATCCAATCAAAGAATGTTTTGTTAGGTCCATAATAATCATGCTATTACTATACAAATGTGCATATCTTGCCATGAAGGTTGGTCAATTAGTTTATAGGCCTCACACATAGGTAAGATTCTTGGTGTTCTATCTCTCCCAGCAGCCTGCAGAGCACCTTCTAACACTATGAAGGCTAGCCAGCAGGGAGGAGGCTTCCAGTTCAGTTTCAGCTTGTTTTCTCTATATCCTGTAACCAAGGTGTGTGTTATTTTTGACAGTAGGGTCTCATCCATTACCAGGTTCTGATGACCAAAAGAAAAATGTCAAAAACGTGTATTGTTTTATGGACCATTTAGGCCTCCTTGACTGACAACTCACCATTATCCAACATATGACTCTAGGGGTTTGTTTAATACCACATAACTTCAAGGAGGAACATTTTCTAGGCTCTAGTTCTTGATGAACGCCTGTATACACAGGTGCATATGTTTTTCCAAACTTGAGAAAAACTGAGTTCTTATAATTTGCACATTTCAAGTTGTGAAAATTTACTCACCGAACAACAAATTTAAAAAAAAAAAATTAGTAATATTCATACTGAATTCACAGTTTTGGAAAAGACATTTGCAACACATGAAAAAGAACCAAGTGCTGTGCCTGGAGGTGTGGACTTGTGATCCCTGCTATTTAGTAGGCTGTGAATGGAGGGTCACAAGTACAAGGGATGTCTGGAATAAACTGAGTAGGGGACTTAGTGACTGTCTCAAAAATTTCAAAGATGACTGGGACTATAGACTAGTGGTAGAACACTTGTTTAGTGTACAAAAAGCCCAGAGTTTGATATTCATCATCATCATCAACAACACACACACACACACACACACTCACACACACTCTCTCTCTCTCTCTCTCTCTCTCTCTCTCTCTCTCTCTCTCTCTCTTCAGGAAATGTTAAGATTCCTATAGACCAATATACAAACACCTTAGAAGAGAACATAGCAAAAATAGCGTAAGAAGCACATTACAAAACAGGATATGCAAATGGACAGTAACTGCAGAGGGGGCTGCTCTGGAGGATGCTGCTGTAAATGCTTCTTAGGGGTGATTCCTGCAGCTGTCTGACTGACAGCAGAGAGCCCTCATGTTTAAATTCAGAATGAGGCGCTCAGCAAAATCAAAATGTTTCTGAGGGCTCCAGAGCAGTGCTTCAAACAACACCCTCTCACCTCACTACCAACCAGCCTAAAGGACTTGGAGAAGTCTCTCAAGCTCCTTTACATGGCTCTTCTTCTGGAAAAGAATGCAGAATAGAATCATTTTTATCCTGTCTTCCTTAAGTGGACCAGTCTGCAAGTCCAACAAAAATCATTTTGAGGCCAGGATGGCCACACCTGTCTGGAACAATGGCCTGGGAGCTGGCTACAAAACAGGCTGAGATCAAGGAAACAGCATAGCATCATATCAGAGAGCTCTTCCCTTCCTTAGGAACCCATTTGTATACCCCACAATGACCCTTAATGTGACAATAACTTTTAAGAATGGCTAATATAGACTACAGAAGAAAATATCAATGGTGAAGTCCCAGGTTGGTAAAAGTAGGTGTAAGTAGGTAGCAGTACAATTCCTTTACTATCCTAATTGCTGCCAGTGCCTAATGCTCTTGACAGCTAGTAGAACCATTTCCTGGAGGAACAGGCAACAATCAGGACTAGAGGTTAGCCCAAGACTCAGACAAAAGTCAAATTTAGGCTTGCCTGGTTCAGAATACTTTCTGGATTATCAGTCACACAGAATGCCAACACTCCTCAAACATAGAAGCAAATATGACCCATGCAGCCTTTGAATCAACAAATATTTCTTCTACCTCTACTGTGAACCAGCCACTTGTGGGCACTAGGGACAAACTGATGGGTAAGATCAACAGAATCCCTGTCCTCTGAGAATAGGCATTCTAGGTGGAGAAGGCAAATTAGTCAAGTACACAGTGATTTCATAATAAATATTATATTAAACATTATAAATAATACCATAACAAGTATAATAAAGACAAAATTCAAGATAATGTGATAGCAACTATGGGAGCAGAGAGTTGACACTCTAGGTCGGGAAGTTCAAGGAAGGTGACACAGCATATGTACTATACAAACACACCAAAACAAATCACACATACAGCATATAATCACGAAATACCAGGGATGGAAAAGTCTTTAAAGATTGTTCTAATCTACTTTCTTTTGCTGAGATAAACACCATGACCAAAAGCAACTTGGTTAGGAAAGGGTTTATTTTAGCTTGCTGGTTACAGCCTATCATCTAGGGAATTCAAGACAGTAGGAACCAGGAGCAGAAAGTGAAGCAGAGATCACAAAGGAATGCTGAGTACTTGCTCACTTCCCCTGATTATCTACTTTTTGCTTATCTACTTTTCTTACACATGGAGGCTTACATACCCAGGGATGACAAACCACTCACAGTAAGCTACTACATTGAGTAGACACCAAGAAAATGCCCCAAGGCATGTCCCCAGGACATTCTGGTACAGGGAATTCCTAAACATGTCTTCTCTCCTCACATGTGTGTCAAGTTGACAATTGACACTAATTGACAGAAGTCATTGAACTCAGTGTTTTTCTGAGACAAAGCAAATTTTTGGTCTTTCGATTCTCAAATGTACCAGAGCACACTGTCCAAAAATAAGGTTGTGATGGCACTGTACCACTCCAGTCTTGATTAAGTCCAAGGTCCAAGAGAGAGGAAGGCTCTGTCTCAAGTCAAATCATGAGTTCATGCCAGCTGGGGCTGGGCACTAGGATCCTAGTCTTTCCTTACTATGCCATCCAGAGATTTCTCCCAACTCTCACTTGTAACAAATGCATCACTGGACCTGGGATGGTTAATGAGCTGTTTAAGAAATGAGGGACCTCAGATAGCAGTGAGGATAGAAAATAAGTTATAGATGAGGAGCAACATACTCATCCCAAGCCATCTACCTCGATTGTGATCAGAGTACAACTAATGAGCACAAGTCTTTGCCAAAAAGAAGATATAGAAAACATGGTCAGGTTATAGATGAGTGAACATGCATGCACTCATACATATATGCATGTGTGTGTGCATGTATGTGTGTGTGCACATATGTGTCCACCTTCATAAAAGAAAAGTTTATGGTACACAGAAAACCAGCACCAGATTTAAGTTGTATATAGATTAATGATGCTGGCAAATCTTAAACTTGAATAAGAGATTTCTTGATTTCATAACAAGCCAAAGTAATACATAATGGATGTGAGCAAAAGGCAGTAGGAGTGGTTGGAAGTCAGTCTCATCTGATTCTGAATTTTATTTCTGCTATTAAGTTCTTCTTTGATCTTAGACATTAAAGTAAAAACTTCACTGGACCTCCATTGTCTTATCTATAAAAGGGAGTCAATAAGGGTTATTATTTGTACACTGTCTTAGCTAGCCTAAAGGCATATAAAGAAATGATTTCTCTGCAACTCAACAGTTTTTCCAAGTGCATTATTTCAGTACTGTTTCTTACTCCAGTCCCCTGGCCTGAGTGTGACTTGTAATAATGACATCCACATGTCCCCTCTCTCACTCTCTGCCCTCATTGTGTTCATCTATATCCACACTCTATGGATGTGTGCCCAGTGCCAAGTTCGTGTCAAGGATGTGTAGCAACTGGGCTCTATGGAGAAGGGTATCAGATACTAAATCAATCAATTGCCTGATACAGCTTTAGGAAACTTGTTTCAAATTGGTGATGAAACTATCATCCAATCATAGATAAAGTTATAGATGATTCAAGACAGTTAGGACCATTCCAAGCCACTGATATAGTCAGGAGTGATGATCATAGGTCTGAAGATATTACAGCTAGGGATAAGCCCTCAGAGATTGTCTAGTTAGCAGAAGAAATGTTCATGAGAGGAGGTATCCCCCTCTCAGAGTCACCAATAAACTTATCTATTCTTGCTCCTTGACTTCCAGTGATCCTGTACTTTATGCAGGCGCCTAGCCTCCTTCAATCCAGGAACCCTAAAGGCAAAGACTATGAAAGACCCCACAGGTGCCCCTTCTCAGTGCTTATTCATTGGGAATAAGGTAGGAGGATCTACAGAAATGCTTCATCGTGGGGAGCTCATGCTCTTCACCAACTTCAGGACTCCCTCTCTGACCTTGCAAGCACCCCAGAAAATCCTTTTCTAGTCATTGTCTACCTCATCCCAACATCCAGACCCCTCTACTAAAACAGATTTGCTGCCATCCAGTTCTCCAGCTACTGTAATCAAGAATCACAGGAAATTAAGATTTGGAGTCCACAATGTCCTGGCCTGCAGCCGAAGTTACTTCTCTAATTCTTCTTTATGGTTCTATGCCTGTGAAGGATTATGTGGATTGCATTGGTTAAGGTGGGAAGACCCAGCACACTGTGGGTGGCACCACTGTTACCTAGCCCTGGGATCCTGAACTATTTAAGACTGGAGGAAACTAGTTGAGTTGAAGAAGTATGCATGCATTTATTCTTTCTCTGCTCTCAACTGTGGATGAAATGGATGAGCTGCTTCAAGCTCCTGCTTCCTGACTTCTCTTCAAGGATGGACAGTAACCTGGAACTGAGCTAAAATAAGTCCCTTTCCCCCTTGAATTGCTTTTGCCAGGATATTTTGTAATAGCATCATGAAAGGAAACTAAAACACTGACCTAATCACAAAGCTAATAGAGAAAAGAACATGGTAGGCACATCATGTCTTTTTTTTTTTTTTTTTTTGCTTGCCTTAGCCCTTGTTTCTGCACCTAAAAGCTGTAGATCTAAACTCCGCATATCAGGGAGTAGCTAACATAAGGCAGCAGCAAGTAGTCCTTCACTGGCATTCCCACAGGCCAATATGATCTAGACAATCTCTCATTGAGACTCATTTCCCAGGTGATTTTAAGTTGTGCCAAGTTGACAAAGTTAACCATCACAGGCACCAAGCGGAATGTCTGTTTCCCATGGAGTTTCCCATGAATGAGACTAAGGTCCCTGGTGACTACAGGAGCTCTGTAAATGATAGCTTTCCTTCCTTGAGGCAAGCTTCAGGGGTGCCTGAAAGACCCAGAGAGGATCTACAGTAGGGAAATATGTCTACGTTCTCAAAGGGAAAAGCTCCATTATTTCAATAGAAATATATAAATGTTCCATGAGCAACTAAATTAAGGATTTCTGATCTAGAGAATTCCCTTTATGTCTACACTCTCTCCTGCAGGGGCTTTACTGAGCTGTTCCAGTGAGGTGCACGGATCTGAAATGTAAGGACACTAAGATTTATTATGAGGCCTCTTAGTGGTTTCCAGAGGCCTGGTGTGGGAGAATCACTCCACTCCTGTGCAAACAGAAGGAGAAACTAGCTTACCAAGTTAGTACTACAAAATGAAGGCAGAGAAAATACAGAAGAGCAGCCCAGAAAATTTTGATAGGAAGCATATTTCAATGGTGAAACCCATAGAATTTGAAAGCAAGATGTCCAAGTGTCTAGTAAAGTGCTACACTACTCAAAGGTCTCTTCCTTATATCAAAAAACAAACATAATGATGTACCCACCTGGAGGGTTGTGAAAGGACTGAGTTTATTTTCTCTGTTGATATCTGCTGCTGCTATTTCCACTAAGACCAGCCAGGCTAGAGGGAAGGGGTATTTGTAAGATTATGGGGCTCAGGTGGCAGGGAGTGTCTCCCCAGACTGATCTGTCTGGGGTGGTGAAGTCAAGGATCTTGGAGAAGAACCTACAGTCACTATTTAACTAAACCAGCATAATTTCTAACTTCATTCTAAGTATTTGTTCTTATACTTAGAGATAACTGTGATCTTCACCCTTCATCAAGGAAAGGTCCTTTTAGACCATTACAGAAAACCACAACCAATTAAAATTCAGTGTTGTCAGCCCAACCTCATTGGATACATTTACAAAATATTTCCACATCTAAGACTCAGAGATTGTCTTAGTTAGAGTTTCCATTGCTGTGAAGAAACATCATGACTGAGGAAAATCTTAATCAGGAAAACATTTAATTGGGGCTGGCTTACAGGTTCAGAGTTTTAGTCCATTATCATCAAGGTAGGAACATGGCAGTATCCAGGCAGGGATGACACTGGAGAAGGAGATGAGAGTTCTATATCTTGTTCCTAAGGGAACCAGGAGAAGACTGGCATTCTCAGGCAGCTAGGAGGAAGGTCTCAAAAGCCAACCCTGACAGTAACACACTTCCTACAATAAGGCCACACCTATTCCAACAAGACCACACCTCCTAATATAATAGTACTATTTCCCATGAGGCAAGTTCATTCAAACCAGAACACTGCACTCCCTGACCCACATAGGCTTGTTTAAACATACGGATCTATGGGGGCCATACCTAAACAGCATAATGCAAAATACATTTAGTTCACCTTCAAAAGTCCTTACAGTCTATAGCAGTCTCAACAATGTTAAAAGTCCAAAGTTCAAAGTCTTTTCTGGAATTCATTCAATAACTTAACTGTAATGCCCTATAAAGTCAAAATCAAAAAGCAAGTCACATACTGTGGTGGTTTGAATATGCTTGGCCTAGGGAGTGGCACTATTAGGAGATGTGACCTTGCTGGAGTAGGTGTGGTCTTGTTGGAGGAAGTGTGTGACTGTGAGGGTGGGCTTTGAGACCCTGCTCCTAGCTGCCTGAGGACTGTCTGCCCCTGGCTTCCTTTGGATGAAGATGTAGAACTCTTAGGATCTCCTACAGCGTGCCTACCTGGAAGCTGCCATGTTCTCTCTTTGATGATACTGGACTGAACCTCTGAACCTATACACCAGCCCCAGTTAAATGTTGTCCTTTATAAGAGTTGCCTTGGTCATGATGTCTCATCATAGAAATGGAAACACTAATTAAGATATACCTTAAAGATCACAGGATATACATTACCAGTCCAAAAGGTCATAGTGAGGAAATGCTGGACCAAAGAAGACCAAACTCCAAGTGAGCAAACTCCAAATTCTGTATTTACATGTCTGATGTCAAAGTGCTTTTCATATCTCCAACTTATTTCATCTTTATTGACTGCAACAAACTTTTTTCTCCTGGGCTGGTTCCATTCCCTCTTAGCAGCTTTTGTTGGCAGATATAACATGGCTCTAGAATCTCTAACAACTTGGGGTATCTAAGGCAACTTCAATTTCACAGCTTCTTGTCCCAATGTCTGGAATCCATACACGATTTTCTGGACTTCTCAAAAGGGCATGGGCCACTTCTCCAGCTCAGCCCTCTGTAGCACTCTAGACTCTGGTTGACTCCACTCCACTGCTGCTGTTGTTCTTGGTGATCATCCCATGGTACTAGCATCTCCAACACACTGGTGTTTTCTGCTGCAACTAGACTTCACCAATAGCCTCTCATAGGCTCTCTTCATGCTGAGAAGCCCCAAGTCCTTTGCATGACCCCTTCAGTCCTAGGTTGTCAACTCCAACTGAGGCTGCACATTCACCAATGGCCTTCCCTGGTCTCTCACTGTACCAAGGCTCATCTGCTTTCCATGACCTCTTCATCCCTTCAAAACCAGTACCACTTGTGTGATTCTTATACATTACCAAGTCCAGCTGCTGCATGAGGTACCACCTTGGCTATCTCTGGAACAGAGCTTCTTTGTGTACTCAGAAAATACTTCCCAGAAAGTTTCACCTCAGTGATGCCAGTCTCTTCTTAATCACACCTAACTTCTTAGCTCCAACTAACCACCATCAATTGTCCCAGTAGTTCTTTCAATTCTTTACCCTAAGGCCAAAGCCACATGGCCAAAGCTGCAGAGTTCTGCTGCTTGCTGGGGCTGGAACATGCCCCCCCCTTGTTCTATTACATTAGCACCAGCTTTCTGATTTCCAACTCTTTCACTGCCTAAGCTTGGCTATCTTAGACCTTGCTTTGTAGACTAACCGGGAACTCAGTGATCTCCATACTCTGTCTGGGTTAAAGGCATGTATTACCACACCTGGATTTTACCTTTTCTTCACCTAGAACTTTCTCTGTCTCAGGCTGGTCTTGAACTCAGAGATCTGCTTGCCTCCATTTCCTGGAGCTAAAGGCATGTTACTACCATGCCTGGATCTAAGCTTTTCATGGCCACTATTCTTCAAGATTCAGATCAAAAGCCTGTACCTTCCAGCCTCAAGATCTGGAGGACATGAGAAGTGTACCCTCCATTTCTGGATTGTAGTTCATTTCAGAATAAAGTCCAAATGAAAACAATAACCAGGTGATAATGCCTAACATGATATAACTATTCTATGTTCAAATGCAAACACATAAACAATAAGCTTAGCTGGGTGGGATATTGCCCTACAGTCACCACTCCTTTAATCTCTTTATCTCCTTGAACACAGGATTTAGCCCCATTCTTCTTCATGCCCCTTTATTCTTAGAACCATACATTTTGTACTTTTCCTTTCAAAGCTTGATCAAAATGAGACTAAGCCAGAAAACAAAGTCTCTGGTGGGCTTTTTGAGACTTGTTTGTCAATGCAGTTAATATAAATCTCTTTACCTTAGCCTCAGGTAGACTCTTTAGAAAAGGGCAAAAAGCAGTCACATTCTTCACCAAAATACCACAGAAACAGTCTCTAGGCCATATACTAAAATTCTTCTCTTTTGGAACCTCCAGAGCCAGGCTTCCACAGTTCAAATCACCCTCAGCAACAAGGTCTTTCACATCCCTACTAGGACAGCCTATTAAGACCCACTTAATCCACTGTATTCCAAATCCAAAGTCCCCAAATCCACATTCTCCCAAACAAAAGCATGGTCAGGCCTACCACAGCAATACCCCAGTCCATAATACCAACATCTGTCTTAGTTAGGGTTTCCATTGCTGTGAACAGTCACCATGACCAAGGCAACTCTTATAATGGACAACATTTAATTGGGGTTGGCTTACACATTCAGAGACTCAGTCCATTATCATCAAGGTGGGAGCATTGCAGCTTCTAGGTAGGCATGGAAAAAAAGGAGTTGAGAGTTCTATATCTTCATCTAATGAAAGCCAGGGGCAGATGTCCTCAGGCAGCTAGGAAGAGGTTCTCAAAGCCTACCTACCCCATAGTGACATACTTCCTCCAACAAGGCCACACCTCCTAATAATGCCACTCCCTGGGCCAACCATCTTCAAATCACCACAGGGATCACTGCAGAATAGGAAAAAGATTGTAAGAGTCTTAGGAACACAGAGTTTTCTATGAGATTGTTTCCTAGAAATGTGAGACCACTGTACCCATTGAAGTCTCACCAACATGGCAGCCTAAACAAGGATGACATCAATAGAAATGCTAAAGTGAAATGCAGGAAGCCCATTAGGCCTCAGTGCTACACAAAGAGCTACAGGAAACTAAGGAATGCGGAGAGCTGGAGAAACACTCTTCCCCAGGGAAGAGCATGTCAATTGGTTATTCAAAGGGTTTATGGGAGGGTTTGGAGGGAGTAAATGGAAAGAAGGGGTAAATCATGTAATAATAATCTCAAAAATATTTTAATATGAGTTCAATCACAGTAGGCTGGCAAGATGAATCAGTGGCTGCCATGCTGCCATGCCACCATGCTGCCAGGCTACCATGACTTATGACATCAGTTCTATTCCAGGACCCACATTTTAGAAGTAGAGAGCCAACTAGGGAAAGTAGCATGTTTGTGTGTGTGTGCACTTGTCACATCAATTTTGACCTTGTAATCTCTAGAATTATAAAATAATAAAATCCATTTATAGGGGGAAACTAGAAGGGAATAGAAGGGAGGACAAGGTGGTGAAGGAAGCAGAATCAATCCCTAGGAGGAATGAATGATGCTTCCAGAGAAGTGATGCTAAGGGATTCATGGTGGCTATCATGGGAGACAAGATAAAACCAAGACTGGTGAACAAATGTTTGATGGAAATCCATTTCATCCCACACTTGTCTCTTGGAGACCTGCTCTTTTCTGAAGGGAAAGAGGGGAGAATGGATTGGGGGAAGAGGGGAGGTGAAGAAGAACGGAGGGAAAGGGACTTTCCAACACATTAGCATGGTCTGATATTAGCACAGGTGGCCTTGAGAAGTAATGGGTAACATGTCTTTACAGATATCCAAGCAGAAATCTAACTCTAAAGAGGGAATTTCCCACAGAAGGCAGAGTTCTCAAAATGGTGCCCTGTTTCCTCCTCAACATTCTAGGTTATGTCAGATACATTCTTACAGCCCCGGGAAGTCAAAATGTTTAATCAGTGCTTTCCTTGTCTGCACTTAAAGCAAAGACAGAAAGCTGGGTTAGTTCAAATACCAATTCCCCTCAGTTTCCTGGCACTTGCAAAGACATGAAAAAACTCTTTAGCCAGAAGTGTATCCTTATATATAGCCCATAAACAGTTCTCAGCATTCCAGGGAATTGCAAGAAAAGGTTAACATTTTCCTAAACAGGCATTGGAACCCTGACAAGTGGCTAGGAAGAAGGAACAGGGAAGTCAGTCGGAGGCTGGAATGATGGTGGTGAAAGACAAATACACTGGTTTATCTATCTACTCATTTTAACAACTATTACCTCCTGCCCCCAAGCTAACCTCACAGCTCAGTAGAATCATCCTGCAGTGAGCATTTCTCTTCTCTTAGTGTCCTTCCACTTCTAGGAAGTTGCCAACAACAAGTTCATGAAACACAGGTACTTAATTTAGTCTACTTTGAAGAAAAGGACATTGAGGGAGGGGGATTAAATAATATACCTTTAGAGACTCACCAGGGATTGTAGTGGTCAATAGGATAAAACATCTTGCTTAGGCTGACCTGAATTTCCTCCTTCCCTGCCTGCAGTCATGACAGATGAGGGAGAACTGGGCCTGGCAGTAGCTTTCCCTTATGCTTGCACAGGAGGAGGCTAAGTGACTCTCCCTGGGGTGAAACTTGGCCTTCTTCTTGCTAGGCCTATCCCCCTCCCTTTCAGGTTTCCTTGATTTATCTCTTCAAAGGAACTCCACCTTAAATACCATACAAATCCTAGGCTGGTTCTGGAAGATGAATTCATAGCCTAATTGACACTTGGAAGTCACAAATCCCTCATTCCCCTTACCCAAGGGCTGTATGCCTCCCCTCATTTTCCAGTATCCCCTCCAGCTTTCTTGTGGCCTAGAAAATACTTCCAAGTTCCCTTAGCCAGGAAGGCCAATGAGGGGAAAGGCATGGAAAGCCAGCTGCTTGGCTGGTTTCAGGAAATGAGACACAGGTTTGCAAGGTATGATTTCTCTCTCCTTTAAAGAAACGCCATTCACAGTTCCAGACATGACCTCTTGCTGGCCAGTGGTCCACATAGTTCATTGACAGCCTGTGGAGCATCCCTTCTTAAGAAAGGTTTTTGCTAGCCTTGGGGAGTTGCCAGATCAGCAAAGCAGCAGGCTGGAGGGACAGTCTGTTCCAATTCTAGTCTTCTATAAATATTGTGTCTGTATGTACATGCATGTGCATGTGCAAGTACATATGTGTGCAATGTCATGGCTGTGGAGGTCAGAGGACAACCTTAGGTGTTGGTTTTCACTTTCTATTTTTTTGAGATAGGACTTGGTTCTGTATCCTAGCCTAGCTGGCCCCACTTCTGGGGATTCTCCTGTTTCCATCTTGCCACAAGAGCATTGGGATTACTGTGTTTTGCTTTTGGATGAGTTCTAAGAATCTGAACTTGGGTCTTCATGTATTGCAATAAGTGTTTTACCCAATAAGTCATCTTCACAGTTCATCATTTCTGCTCTTTTTACCAATGTGTAAAAGATAAGAGAAAGTAGGGAAGTGTGGAGAGCTAGCATCCTAACTATCGTGGTCACTGCTACTTCACTGAATCCTCTTGATAGCCCTGAAATGTGGCTGTGTGACCCCCAAGCATTCTGTTTCGCTTCCCAGAACCTCACTTTTCTCAAGCACTAGATAAGGGCAATGGTACTGTCTGTTCAGCAAAGGTACTCAAGAAGAAATTGTTGCTAGCTCATTATGGCCATCTACACCATTCACCAGTTCCCTTACCACTAATAACAATAGCATAGAATACCATTTATACTCTGCCAAATGTGCACAGAGATCCGTCTTCTATCTGTCCAGCCACCATTACCTCCCTTTTATATAAGAGAAGGCTTAGACTCAAAGATTCTAAGTCACTGGCCCATGATCTCTTGGCTCAGAAAAATGTGGCAGTAGAAGGAACCTGGACAGCTTGTTCTCCATTACCAATTCTCTAGGGGCAGGCTACGCTGTTAAGCTGCTTTCACAGCGACTGCAGAGATAGAGAAAAGCCATGTATGAGTAGCTTCCAGGACATGGCTCTCTCTCACTAGCCCTATTCCAGAGGGACTTCTGGACAGGGAGCACCTCCTATGTTACCTAAAAGAAGCCCTTTCACAAGCTATGCCCCACCAGCAGTATGTTCATTGCCTCTTCTCACAGTGCCACAAGGAGAGTCCACTCATATCCAACCTTCGACACCCAAGGCCCCAGAGCAGCACTTGACCTTACTCAAGCAGCACTAGGAAGAGATGGTCAAGCACTGGCATCCATGGCACCGGCCAGGCAGCCATGTGTGGGGATCAGTGCCAGTTTCAAATAGAGCAAAGAATAAAACAGAGATAAACAGTTGGGAATTAATTTTAAGGCTTGATATTATAGACAGTGTATGTCAGAGCATGAATCGTGTCACAGCTCTTCAAGGAGCAGAAGAAAGTGAGAGGAAAACAGAATGGCAACATTACACTACTGTCTCTCTCTTAAATCTTTGGGGGTTAACCAGCACTGAGGAATGAGAATATATGAATTTGCCTGTAATTTTCTTCTCTGCTAACATCTGAAATTCTAATGTACTTCTAATGCAATTTAAGGGAAAATGAATACATTTTAATTCCTTCTCAGCATGTACTTTAACACAAAACATCACTGTTCCCATATTCGTTCTCATTCATTTCTTCATTCATTTCATAAACAAATGCTGAGCTCTTGTTCTATGCCATCTACTTACCTGATCCCTGGGAGCAAGATGAAGAATACAGAGGTACATTAAACTCAGGCATTGACCTTGACCTTTGAGATCTAACAGCAGGGGTGTGCTAGCTAAGCTGTACATTCCAAGGAAAGACAGAGGACTTAGAGCTGAACACCAAATTCAGAAGGCATGCCTAGATCTCCAGTAACCTGGAAAGGTATCTGAGCCTGTCCAGGCATAGGAGTCAATGCCTAAATCTCACAGTGACCCAGGAAGGTATCTAAACCTAGATCTCACTGTGACCTGGAAAAAGATCTAAGCCTGTCAGCCAATGTGAATCAAAAGGCAAAAACCACATTGGGGTTGAAAAACCCCAGACTGGCTGTCAGCAGACTGTGTTTGGCTGGGACCAACCTCTCTGGTCCTATTTGTCCTGTGGGAGGTAGGATATTTGGACTTGATGAGCCTTGGACATAGCCATAAGATGAGGAACTTATGCTAAGACCCAAATACCTGGCCTTCAAATCTCTGACTACCAAATCCCTTGAATCAGAACCATGAAGCCCATGCAAGAGAGGTACATGTAGTAGAAAATCTTTCTGTAGCCCTAAAGTCTTGACAGCATTAATCTAAGACCCTCATTTCAAATATGTCTCCAGGCAAAAGGAATGTCAGTGCCAGTAATGTAAAAATGTTCTGCAAATGAACAAATATACTTCTCTCTCCCCCTCACTCCCTCGCCATCCATTTTCTATTTTATCAGGTACAAAACAAAATATGCCAGAAGGGATGAAATATAGCTCAAGTGAGTTGAGAAGTAAATTAACCAGAATGTAGGAGCCCTCCTAAGGGCCATTATAACTGGCCACTCTTGGGGTTTCCTAGATACCTCTGGGAATTAAGACTCCTCTCCAGCAGCTAAGCAAGCAGACATCCCTGCTGCCTGAGATAGCTGTTTCTGTGTGAAGAGGAAGGAGTCCATCTCATGTCCAACTGCTCTCCTCAATATTTCCAAAGGATTAGTGCTATTAATATAAGTCCCTATTGACTCTGACCCTCAATGGCTTCTGAGAAGCTATATTATATTAACACTCCCCCTCAGGCTTACTCTCTTAGTTTCCCAAGGCTAACATACAAATGGCTACAAATTGGATGCTTTAAAATGTATTGTAGAAGCCAAGAGTCCCAAACACAGCTGTCAGCAGGGCCGTGCCCCATCAGTAGAGTAGAATATGTTCTTTGACTCTCTCTCTGGCAATTACTTTCCTGAGCCAATTGGAAGGACTAGAAGAGAGGGGGGGGGAGGGAGGGAGGGAGAGAGAGAGAGAGAGAGAGAGAGAGAGAGAGAGAGAGAGAGATTGATTGATTCCAGTGTGTGTGGACAAACTGTGCTTTCCATCCTTCTATTAGACAAGAACATTCTGGAAACTTTGGCTAATCAGATCTCTTTCAATAAAACAAAGTACAAACTCTTTAGAGCCAGGCTTCCTGAATTTGTACTCAGGCTCTTCAATTGTCTAGCTGCTATGGAATACTGGGGAAATCATTTCATTTCTCTATGTCCTAGTTTCCTCATCTGGAAAGCAAGGATGGCAACATAATGTCCCTTAGGAAAGAGGAAGGCTCAGCAGGGGTGTGCTGGTCATCTCACATTGCATCCTAATTTCTGTGAGGCTATCTACTCATTCTTTTTTTTTTTTTTTTTTGACACTTTATTTACACTTCAAATGTTTTCTCCTTTCCAGGTCTCCCCTTTGGAATCCCCTACTCTCTACCATGTTCTTTAATTCACTGGAGCAGACCCTAACTGAACTTGGATTCCCCAGCAGCCTTGCTTACTAGGAAAATGGAGGCTCACTAGGATTTAAACCTAGACCTGATATGACACTGAGATGCCTCCCAGAACTGGGTGGTTCACCTTTAAGCAGATGCCTCCTTTGAAAGCAGCCCTTTGGAGAGGCTTTCCCCACTTTCTCATAGCTGTTGTAGCTGTATCCCTAGGACTCTATGACAATGGCTCTAGGAGGCAGTTAATGGCTCCTATCACCATTTGTAGCCAAATACAGGTTACAGGTTTCTGTGTTCTGAGCATCTACCTTCTGCACATTCTTCCAGTTTTGGGGGGAGGTGAGAATAAAGCAACCCCAGAATGACCCTGGCTGACCATCTCTGAAGGGATGCCCAGCATACCCACCTCAGATCCCACATGAAGGGCTTGATGAGAATGAACCCACCAGCACTTCCCAGAAAAAATACATTCCTCACTATGCCTCCTCCTCAACAAGCCTGTGCTTAGACATGTCCCTTTGCCAATGAGGAAACCGAGGGCTAGATGAAGTGATCAGATTGTGACAAAGGAGGGAATTAAGCTCATACATTTTGCCCCCAAATCCATACCTTTTTATTATTTCAGGATGAATACAGATGAATCTTAATTTTTAGAGGTAAACCTCAAGTGTCCAAACTAATTTCTGTTTGTCTCCTTTGTGCTCTCCGAAATATGGTTTAAAGAAGCTCAGCCTCCACATGGGGAAAACAGGGATTGACTTGTTCTGACCTCCAAGCTGAGCTCAACACTTTGCCAGGTAGTCAACAACCATGCATATAAATCCTAAGCAATGCTACTGCAGCCTTTACTATGTGCTCTCAGCTTCAGGTCCTTGCTTTTCTCTGGCCATCTGGAAAACGGACACTGAGATAGATACAGAAGACAGAGTAGGCCTCAGAGGGATTTTGTGAATATTATCGCTGTGTCCTCGAAGTAGCTTCCAGTTGGGGTATGTTTGGGCTGTCCTATAAAGAAAAGCAGTTGCCAGCAGGAAGGTGGCACTCAAGAGTCCTCCCAGCCAAATAGAAGAATCGCCCAGGGAGCAGCCAGCTGCGGGGGGGTTGATGACAACTTCTGAGAAGGACCATAGGCTGCTCCTTCCTGTGACTTTCTGAAAGTGGCACACAGCAATGTAGTGAGGGAAGAAAGCATGGAGACACATGCATTTCCTGCTCTAGGCAGAAAAAAATAGGACATTTTAACATGGAAAGAGGCCAGAGAGCCCACTGAGAGGTGCCTCCTTTCCCTGCCATGAATTCTGGCACAACGTAATTTCCCCCATCACTTGTCAAACCTTTCTTTTCTTCTTTTCTTTTCCCTGTCTTTCTTTCTTTCTTTCTTTCTTTCTTTCTTTCTTTCTTTCTTTCTTTCCTTCCTTCCTTCCTTCCTTCCTTCCTTCTTTCTTTCTTTCTTTCTTTCTTTCTTTCTTTTTATAAACAAGCTACACCATTCCCACTAGTGGTTTTTATTCGAGCCTTTGGGGATTTGTTCCTGGGCTGAGAAGAGAGAGCAGCAAGTATCTACTTTTGTGATAGTGGGTCCCTAGTGGTGCAACTCTTCCATGGGTCCTAAGCCGCAGGGCATTATTGTCTTGGCCCAGTCTACATTTCTTGAGAACTACAGTACTCTTTTCTCTCACAAGCTGTGCTTGCCATTATCAGTCCATTATGAAATAAAACTCCCACTTCTCAATCATTGAAAGAGGATTTTCTTCTTGTCCCAAGAGGATGTAGGGCCTCTGCATAGGTTCATCAAAGGACAAACCCCCTTAACCAGAAGGAAACAAAATAGTTCCTGGAGCTTCCTGGGTGTTTCATTTCTCCCATGAAGCTTTGCTGTTAACTAGGAGAAATCCAGGCGAAGTTGACTGTTTCTGCTTCCCCCTCTTTTTAATACTCTGTCCCATCTTGCCAGTTTCTGGTCCATGTCAGTGCTAGGCCTTAAATAAAAATATTTGTATAGTCATGTATTGCTTAGCCCAGTGTTTGAGGTTCAGGTTTAATTCTAGCTTTGAGACTGCAATCCAATCATCCTTAATTTGTACCCCTTCCTAAGCATGTTCTATACTAACAAAGGAGGAGGAGGAGGATGTGGACGACTATGATAACAACAACAACATAGTGCCTGTCAAAGTGGTGAGGAGAATAGGAATCAGTTCCTCCCTAGATGCCCCTACTAGAATCTGCTGCACTCTGTAACCATGTTGTCTATGCTACATTCTAGTTGTTAATCTGCTTGGCTGAAATCCCTTAGAGACCAAGGGAGACCTACAAGAACACAGCCATCAGTGTCACCAGTCTGCTCAGAAAAGAACAATCCTGACCAGAGAAAGTGCCTCATAAAATTTGTTGTGTGATTATATATATATTCACATATATATTCATAATATAGATCATATATATATAATCACATATATATGTGTGTTTGTGTGTGTATTTAATATATACAAGTATACACAAAGTGAAATATATACTCACACTTTCAATCCTAGTACTAGGGTGTTGGAACCAGGAGATCAGAAGTTCAAGGTCATTTTTTTTTTAGCTACATAGCCAGTTGGAGGCCAGCTTGGACTATGTAAGACCTTGTTACAAAATAAGACCAGACAAAAGACACAATAAACAACAAAATGTTTGGATGGGTGAAGAGTAAGTACCCAGGTGCCTTTTAGTATGGTATACAAGTGAAGACAGACAAGGTGCCAAGAGGAGCTGTCAACCCTACAGATCCCTCCACTCACTGCCAAACCCTGGTCTCTCCACACAGTCTCACCCTTTCAGAGCTAGCTGCAGTCTCTGTCATGCTGCCTTGAGTCAACAGGTGGCGAGGCCAAGGGAGCCCCACACTCTGTGCCTACAGAGCCCCAGCTTTTCCCTGCCCCAGACATGTTGGCTGAGCCCATGGAGATATACTCTGCCTTGTTTGTCTTCAAAGTACTCCAGCTTCTTGATGGGCTTTAGCTCTAACCCTAAGCATGAGTGTGTTTCAATCAGGTCTCATCTCCATGTCCTCCTTCTACCTAGCCTTCATCAGAGGTGACAAATAGACCCATTCTTCTACCCAGATGATGACAAGTTATTAGTATAGATAGTTTAAAATTTGACAATCAAGGACTAAATACCCAATATCCCCATGATTCTAGTTATATTTGGCCCACAGGATAAGCCTACACTTAAGATACCAGTGCCCACATGAGCCACATACACACCTGCCCTTAACCCCCTTCTCCCTTCTTCTCCTTTTCTTCCTTCCTTCCTTCCTTCCTTCCTTCCTTCCTTCCTTCCTTCCTTCCTTTCTTTTAAAAGTTCAATTTTGCAGGGCAGTGGTGGTGCATGTCTTTAATCCCAGCACTTGGGAGGCAGAGGCAGGCGGATTTCTGAGTTCAAAGCCAGCCTGGTCTATAGAGTGAGTCAGGGCTATACAGAGAAATCCTGTCTTGAAAAAACAAAAACAAAAACAAAACAAAACAAAAGTCCCATTTTATAACCAAGACTTGTCATGAATTCATAAAGCTCTTGCTTTAGCAACCTGAATACTGGGATTATAGTCATGTACCATCATGCAGTGAAAGCATTTATTTTTTCATATTTTTGGTACTTGGAATTGAACTCAGGTGCTGTATAGGTTAGACGAATGATCTATTTCAAAGTTCCAACCATTACCCTGTTTTTTTTTTTTTATAACTTTAAACAATTCCCAGCATTCCTCAGCAGCTTTGTAGGGACACGATGTTGCAGTCTCATTTGCTTGTTCCTCTTCATTAGACTGTCCTTCTAAGGACACAGCCAAGTCTATATCAGAGTTCTCTTTGGTTCCTACAAGTAGCCTGGAAGCAAGTCCACCGAACACGCAGAAGACAAAATACTAGTTTATTTAAATGAAAGCTCTATGTAATTCTGTACTGTAGATCTATTTTTGTTTTCATTCTGGTCTCCAAAATCCTCCCTGGTTTCTACTGTAGCTTTGTCAGCACACTTGTCTTTACAAGTGTCCTCAATCCTGCTGGTTCAGTGAGTGTACAACCTCTGGAACATGTGATGAATGTCAACCCTAGAACAGGCTACATAATGAAGAAGCTAGAGATGGCACTCAGACCCATCCCACAATATATGGATGGGAATAGAAGAGGCACCACCAGAGAGGGCAACAAGCCACTGAGATCATCTAGTGGGTTAAAACTGCTCTCTGGCTTCAGGTCTATGGCTCATATGCTAAGAAGTTCTTTTTAAAATTTTATGTTGTTGTTGTTGTTGTTGTTGTTGGTGGTGGTGGTGGTGGTGGTGGTGGTGGTATGTGTGTGTGTGTGTGTGTGTGTGTATGCATGTAAGTAAGTACATGCATGCCACAGTACACATGTAGAAGTCAGAGAACACTTTCACTTTCTTTCTGAGGTAAGTTTTCTCATTTCACTATGGGTTTCAGTGATTAAACCTAAGTCACCAGACTTACACAAGAACTTTTACACACTGAGCCATCTCACCAGCTCTGACATTAAGAACAAATCTACAGTTTCTAAATATCTTTTAAAGCCACATCTACTGAAATGTGTTACTTGACTTTATGGGCATTTTTTTGTCTCCTCACTTGATGATTGTGAAGATCAAAGCATTGTGCTCTTCAAACAGTACAATAGTTCCATGTGGTCTATGGAGCAGGAGAGAAAGCAGACCCCAAGAGTCCTTAGACATTTACTCAAGTCGAATGGTAACACTCAGATCTGACTTGAATAATTCTACCTTAGCATCTAAGCTCTTTTCAATGTCCTTCTCTGTGACAGGCCTCTTTTTACGGCCTTCTCTGTGACAGGAACTAGTGAAATGAGTTTTCTCGCAAGACTGAACTGTGATAATTTTCCGCTCTCAGTTGAGATTAATGCATGGACATATGGCCTCTTGCCCTCTGCAGCTTTCCTAGTACCACACCACACTTACTCGGCGCTCAGCACAACTACTCTAACTCCCAGCTAATGCACTGTTCTGTTCCAACATCACTAGGACTCAAGCAGGCTCATCCAGTGCTCCCTGTTGAAAAAGTACTGACTTGCAAATAAAGTGGGACATTTATATTTGCATTTCAGGAAGTGAAGCCAAGTCAAATATGATGACCACACTAACTAAATATTACAGGCATTTCCTTTTCAGTTCTGCCTGTCACCCACTCAATCTCATGTAGAATGGCCATGCAAGAATGTGACAAATAGTTTTTCCTTCCTAAACTGGGACTTAGCATGTATAGAAAAGAATAGAAAGAGTTAACTGTAGAAATATTTGCTTTCCTTGGGCCAAGTATCTGTGGAAAGAGATTGGGGTTGTTCAGGATCAAGTTATTTTTGTGTGCTGTGTGTGGGGAGAATCTCATTGTGATACATATTTTTTAAGGCACAGTCCAAAATACAGAGCTGCGACACATATCATTTTTGTCCTATTTCAGGTTACTCAGAGGTATATGGAACAAGAAGTGGAAAATATTTGCAAAGTAGATTTGTGCCCAGTGGCTATACAGACCACTGTCCCTTCCCTATCTCTAATATCTCAAAGGACAGAAACCATATTATCTGGGGTTTCGAGATTGGTGGAAATTAGTAGCAAGCACGGGCTAGGCACAGATAAAGAACACCTGAAGCTCTCATTTAGGCTGGCTAGAGAATGCACACCCTGATCAGAAGGCCTTTCAGTTGCTGGGCTAGGGAATTCACGTTAATTATGTGTATGAATATAAGGAGCGTTCAAGCAGGAAGGGAACTTGGGGGAGGGTTAGGTCACATATCAATGTGAAGCTGGAGGAGCGATAGTCTAGAAAGGGAAGAAACTTGTACAAAATGAAGAATTATGCATGGTGAAGCTAGGGCAGGAGCACTCTCCTTACCACTCACGATTTGTTTGAAGGATTAGGAGGAAGATACAAAGGGAACAGACAGCAATGGTTTCTGCAAAAGCAGACACAGGCAGAGCTCAAACCTTTGTAGATTTTTTTGTTTTTCTTTTTCTTCTTCTTCTTTTTTTTTGTTTTTAATAATAGGTGGAAGAAAATGACAGCCTACTGGCAAGACTTGGCTTACTAGACTAGTTCTTCCTTCTCAGATTTGTTCTTTGATCACTGATAGCTGTTCATTTCACCCAAGACCCAGCATAACCAGGATTGTCTGTGAGCCTGATGGGTCCTCTATATCCAAGACAATGGGGTTCATGAAACACAGGTTTGAGTGAATGACAAACCAGAGCTGTATTACTGATGAAAAGTGTGTCATGTGTGTATGTGTGAGGATTGTGTGTGTGTGTGTGGGGGGAATGAATGAATGAATTTGGAGGATAAGTATTTAGTGAAATACCAAAAGGGGGTTTTGAAAGGGAAACTTAACTAAAGCTCAGAGATGGGGAAAACATAAAGCTATTCAATACAACTTAAATTGGGGGTGAAGATTTGACAGAATAAGTGATGTGGCACCCAGAGGTTAACATGTGTGCCAGTCTGTGAGTTAACTAGGGAGTACGTTTCAGGAACACCACCCTACGCTATTGTTTAATACTTCTAGTGATCTGTGTATATACATGTATATTGGATATTACCCTCATTTAACAGATGGGGAAACTAAAGCTCAGAGCAAATTTCCTATCAACATATGGCTAGCATGTGTTACATCTGGGACTCAAACCCAGGTTTTTGGGCTTACATTCTCATTCTCTTTCCATGATAGTATAGTCTATGGACAGACTTTAGAATCCAAGAAACCTAGATGAAATCCTAGTTCCATCATTTGCTGGAATACTTAGTTATTGGATATGGTATTTGTAGGTACTAAATGAAAAAAATATAGAGAACACCTGTGGTAGTTTGAATATACATGGCACAGAGAGAGAGAGAGAGAGAGAGAGAGAGAGAGAGAGAGAGAGAGAGAAAGAGAGAGAGAGAGAGAGAGAGAGAGAGAGAAAGAGAGAGAGAGAGAGGCTTGAGTTAGGCTTGGTGGGACATGCTTGAAATCCTAATACTTGGGAGCTTGAGGCAGGAAGATAAAGAGTTCAAAGCCACCCTAAACAACATGGTCAACCTTTGTAGCAAAACTCAAAGTTATAAACCGTAAACATGCAAGTTAATATATTATATAGTTAACATAGTGGTGAAGCAAATACAATGAGTAATGAACTTGAGAGTTCAGTTCCACTATGGGGCTGAGCTCATCCAGTAACCATTGGTGTCATTTATATGTTCTGAAAAAAATCAAGTAATGAAGACAGAAGAAAGAAGATCCATGGTTGCCAGGAGTTTGAAGGGAGAAGAATGGAGCAGTATAATACATGGAGTTCTTAGGACAGCACAACTATTCGGTATGATTCTGTGATGGTCGCTATATACCATGATATATTTTTCAAAACCTGTTAACATTGTGTAACACAACAGATAAATGCCAATATAAGCGATTTGTTTTAGTTATTGATAATGTGTTAATTGATTCATCAATTTTAATGAGCATACTACACTAATGGAAGATATTGATATTAGGGGAAACTGACAGGATATATGCAAACTCTCTGTACTTTCAGCTCAATTCTTCCTTAAACCTAAAACATAAACTCTATTAGTTAAAAATAGGAAAAAACAATCAGCCTACATAGTCACATATGGAAGACTGGAGCACAGAGCTAGGAAAATTCTATTCAATTACAAAGACAAATGAACTGGTAGACCAGGAAATCCTCTCTAGAGGTCTGTACTAACATTAGAATGAGCGCAGAATTACTTAGACATGTACTCCTAGATACTTAGGATTAACTATATATTGACAACTTGTGAAGGAGAAGAAAGAATGAATAGGGACTCATTCTATAAGATAACAATATTTATTATAAGCTAGAGTGATAAAGCCATGTGATGTTAGTATGGATTTGAAGAATTAAAAATAAAGATAATCAGTGAAACAGATCAGAAATACCAGGATATTTCTACAGGTGTAGATAAGTTTGATGCATAACAGTGGTAAAATTGCAAAGAGCCAAGGAAAGAGTGGAACAGTCACAAAATGGTGCTTAGAATCCTAGTAACAAACCCCTACACAGAAATAAATTGCAGATGAGAAAAATGAACAATGTACAAGCTAAAATGAACAATGTAAAAGCTAAAATGTTTAAAAGAACAACTTATTACATTACAGTCTTAAAAAATTAAAGTGATAATTAAAAAACACTTAAAGTGGGCCATTTTGATGAATATCGGTTTGATTAGATTGAGACGAACCTAGGGTATTAGGGAGAAACACCTCCAAGCTTATCTGTGAAACATATTTCAGAGAGTTTGAACTCAGTAGAATCTGGAAGACTCACCTATATTGTGGCAGCACTATACCATGGGTTGGAGCCCTGGACTGAATAAAGGTGGCAAAAGGGTGAAGTCATATGAAAGCCAGCACCACACATCTCTACTTCCAGATCCCAAGAATGAAGCCTCTGCTGTTGTTGTGCCTTCCCCACCATGATGGACTGTAGTCCTCTGAACTCAGAGCCAAATCAACTTTTCTGACACTAAGTTGCTTTGAATCAAGTATTTGTTTACAATGAAAGGAAAAATAATTAACATAACATAGATCCTGAAACAAAAAAGAACACAGAACAAAATTTTAAAATATTAATAAATGTGACCTCATTTAATTAAATCACTTCTATAACAAGGACAATATAAAAAGTTTAAAGACAAAGCAGACTGAATAAAGGTATTTTAAATATCTATAACTGACAAAGATTAACATTTATAAAATTCAAAATAGACAAAACAGCCCACTTTAAATGATCTGGAGGTGTGGCTCACAGGTGAAATGTATGCTTAACATGTATAAGGTGCTGGGTTTCATCCCCATCACTACACACACACACACACACACACACACACACACACACACACAGACATACACAGTATTATCCTAGGCCATTGAATTATGCAAAGCCATGAGCAGGAGCTACAAAGAGAATCAAACCTGAAAGGCTATTAAATACATTAAACATTAGCTAATGCCACGAAATCAGGTAAATAAAAAAGCCAGGAAAAATAAAGCTTTATACCATGTAACTCTGTTAAATTTAAAATAGAGAAATTTAAAAACAAAATTGATTAGTGCTTGCTTAAGTCTAGGGAGGGTAGGAGGTAAGAGGATGTTAGTCAAAGAACGCAGGTCTTTGAAGTGAAAATCTTTAAAAATTGGCTATGGGAAGGAGAGACTGAAGAGATGCTGTTCTCAGTTTAGTGCCTAGCAACCACATCAGGCAGCTCACAACCAACTGTGTCTCTAGATTCTGGCCTCTGTGGGCACCTATATGGCATACATAGAGAGATAGATACATAATTAAAGATAAAAATAGGGGACAAAGATCTGGCTTAGCAGTTAAAAGAACTTGCTGCTCTCACAGTACCTACATGCGGTCTCACAACTATCTGTTTCTCCAGTCCCAGGGGCTCCCAAACTCTCTGGGAACTAGGCACACACATGGTGCACATACATACATGTATGCAAAACACTCATGCAGATAAAAGTAAACAAATAAATCTAGAAAATGCAAATAAATTTAAAATATAAAATTGGCTATGCAATGGTTGCACAGATCTGTGACTCTACATTAGTATATGGATTAATATTATGGTATATAAACAAACTAGATCTTCTAAAAGCTGTTAAAATACATGTCAGGGAGTTAGTTGATATTTCGTTTGGTTGCATGGAGGTCAACGAATATCCTTTTTGTGATTACCATTCTTGTAAGCATATGGAAGCATTTTTTACAGCCCAGAATACAGACTTTTGTTAGTGAACATCCTCTGCTAATGCTGTGTATTGTGTTTTTGTGTGGGAAGAGCGTCATGTGAAAGCCAATTAGATCAATTTAGTTTATTATGAATTTCAAGTCTCCTACAGTTTTACTGCTTTGCTTCCTATTTCTCTACTGGTGAGTTAAAAAGGGTGCTAGGATGGCACCTATAATTGTGGGGCTGGCTCCTCCTCTTCCGGCTCCATCAGCTTTTGCTCCACATGATTTAAAGCTTGCTATTCAATACAAAAACGTTTTGATGAATTGACCTGTTTATGATTATAAATAATTCCCCTTTATCCCTGATTATATGCCCTGCACTGAAGTCTGCCTTGCCTAATGTTAGTTAGCCATTCCAATTTTCTTTTCATTAGCATGTGCTTGCTATATCTTTTCCTAGCTTTTTGTTTTGCCTTTTAAGTTGTATGCATATTTACAACTAAAATGTTTTTAGTCTTCCATTTTTATTCAAACTGGTAGTCTTTTAATGACAGTGTTCAGATTTTTACATTTAATTACATTATTGATTTTTAAAAAACCTACATCTAAAACCTCCCTACCCAACCGCTATTTGTCCCATCTGGTCTTATTTCATGCTTTCTCCTTTTCTTTCTTTCTTGTTAATTACCTTCATGATTCTTCATCCTCTTCACTATGTGCTTTGTCAGCTAGCTCTGTTTCATTTGTATTGTTTGTTCTGCTCTTCACATTAAAGCCTTTAACTCAGCACAATGTACCTTCAAGCAACATTATACCACTTAGCACATACTATAAAAATTCTCACAATGAAGCTTCCATTTTCCCTTTCTTCGCTTTTGTGCTATAGTTGTCATACATTTTATTTCTACCCATCCAATATGTAGGGGCATATTATACTACAATACATCGTTATTCATTTAAATCAATAATTTCCATCTAAGTAGACTATAAGAACAATTTAATTATCTTTATATATTACATGTCTACACAAACATTTGGTACATTTTTCTGTGGGCTATGCTCCTCCTTGATATTTTTTTCCTGAAGTCTTTATTTCACTTTCACTTTGGAGAAATAGTTTCATTGGCTTTTGACTTCTAAGATGACTATTATCTTTTTATTTCAGTACATTTAAGATGGCAATCTATTGTCTTCTAGCTTTCATGATTCCTGGCAAGAAATCTGAATTACTTTCTGTTATCTTTCTAAAATATATTGCTTTTCCTTTTGTTGCTATCATTATTTGCTTTTATCAATTTTTAAAAATCAATTTGATTACAATGTGTTATGATCCAGCTTTCAACAATTGTTTTGTTGGTTTTTTTGGGGGGGGGATTCTTAGATCTGTCAATGTTTAGTTGTCATAAAATTTTAAAAAATGCAGCCTTAATTTCCAAATATTTTTCTGTCTCCTCCTTCTGTAATCAGAGTTGTTAGGATAAAAGTCTAGGCCCTGAAAGCCCTAAAAGCTAGGCTCACCCATCCTCAACTGGCAAATTACAGTGACAACTGACAGTGAAGATCAAAGAAAGGACATTTATTATATGGGGCTATATTGTAAAGCGAACTGAGTAGGTCCAGGGACCTTTACCCTTCTAAGTCCCTGTCTAACAGGAGATTTAGATTTGAATAGAAGGGAAGATCTATGTATAACTAAGCAGTTCTGGCCAAGATGTGGTCTTACCCATCACTGAGTTGTCATTGTTTGGCTCCAGCCTGTCTTACAAGATGGCCTGACAAACTGTTAGAACTGGTGTAATCTCTTCCTGGGAAACAAGTTTCCCTTCTGTCTGAACCAAGAATTTGGGGTCCCCACTCCCAGCATAAGACTCTTGGTATACTTCCAAATTATTGAGGTAAGTTGTTTTACTAGCCTGGTAGTCAAAGAGAGGGACATGAGTGTCTTGTTTTAAGATAGCATATAAAGTATTAGATATTAACATTTTTCAGACAAAGTGTACTTTAGTGAATCTCTTTGCCCTTACCCCTTGACCCTGTGCTGCCACTGTTTCTCTTTGTACACCTCAGCCCCATTCTTCCTCCATACCCCTTGACAAGTATCTCTTTTGATCACCATTGCTGCAGTCAGGATAGTGGCACCACCTCTGCTCCCGTTATGCAGATGTTAGATAATTTAATCTTCTCCTACAGATCACTTATTGATATTATATCCTTTTCTTCAGATTTTCTCTCTGTAGTCCATTTAAAGTAATTTATATTATATGACTCACCTTAACAACTCTATTACATTTTCTCTACTCTGCCTGTGATGGACTGTATTCCCTCAAACTGTGAGACCAAATAAATCCTTATTCTATTCCATTACATTGTTCTGTCAGGTATTTCATCACAGAGAAAAATAACTAAGATAGTCTTTTCAATAGAAACATCCTAATTAACAGATGTAGAAGAAAGAGAAGAACTAGGAAACCATGATTACAGTGCCATAGTGATATGCATGACAGGAGCAATCTATCAATGGATGCAATAAAGTTTAAGCAGAATAAGATGCTACATCCTCTCAAAGTATTTTTCCCAAAACAGTCATTTATTTCAGGGCTGAGCAGAGAAAAGTATAATTTATGCTGAGGAATCCTGACAGAAACCACATTTTCCAGGTAATAGGTTTAATACCCCCAATAATAAATAAGGATGTCATATATCACTATACGTTGGACTGAGCAAGCCCAACATTATTATATAACTTCAATGTAATCATGAAAAATAAAACTGAGGTACTCTACAAATAAGAGGTTCTGATACTTGTATGATAAAGTACTGTAGATTGAGGAGACTAAGGATACATGATGATCAAATGTAATAGAGGGCCTAGGATTGGAATAGGAATGGGAAATAAAAGATCAGTAAAATTTTTCACATAAAGTCTATACTTTATTGTATTGTGCTGAGGTTAACATATTTTTTGAGAAGTATACTGGATGAGTTTTGTTAACTTGACATAAACCTACACATATCTGAGAAGAGGGGATTGTAACTGAGTAAATTACTTCATAAAATTAGTCTCTAGGCAAGTCTGTATGCCATTCTTGATCAACTGTTGATATAGGAGTATATAGCTCCTATATCTGACTGGTGAAATTTCTTGTGTCTGCCTTCTTTCCAGAGTTCTTATCTCCTCCCAGAAGTCCTACCTTCTACTTCCTGCCTTTGCTATAGGTCATCAGCTTTTAAATAAACCAGTCAGAAGGTGAAAGAGGGAGTGTTTGCAAAACACTGAGACAGGTGATGATTAACAATCCCAAAGTCAGGCCTGTAATCAGATTGCTGCTAGTTGAGAAATCAGCGTTTGTATAATACAGAGACAGTCTTTACACAGTGCATAAAAACATCAGTCCGATTGCGCCACCAATAAAAGAGTATACACATACATGAACTGCCCCCACCTTGTACATGTGTAGCAGATGTGCAGATTTGTCTTCATGTGGGTCCCCCAACAACTAGAGTGGAGGCTGTCTCTAAAGCTGTTTGTGTGAGTGTGGATTCTGTTCCCCTACCTGGGCTGCCTTGTCTAACCTCAGTGGGAGAGGATGTGTGTAGCCCTGCAGAGACTTAATGTGCCAGGATGGGAGAGAAGGATACCCAGGGGGCCCCACCCTCTCAGAGAAGAAGGGGAGGGAGAATGGGAGATGGGGGAGGGACTGTGTGAGGGAGGACCAGGAACCAGGCAGCAATCAAGATGTAAAGTGAATGAATAAAGAAATAAATAAATAAACAAATATGAAAAAAAAGAAAAAAAATCACTCCAACAAATCATTGTTTGGTTATTCCTCCTAAGTTAGTTACTCAAGATTAACATATAAGATATATTTCATGTAGTAGAAGTAGGAGTAGAAATTTGAAACATGTCCTCAGCTGGGCAATAGTGGTAGACAGGAGATCCTGCTTGTGAGATCTGTGAAAATGAAGAAGAGCAATAAAGATTCCATTCTTTGTCCTAGGTGGGCACAATTGACAATCATGTAGTATAAAGAACATTAAAGGCAGTAGGCCTGTGAATAGAAAGATGAACAGGCAACCTTCTGATACTTCATTGTGTATGCCTGATGTGGGGGAGGGGTCTGCAGAAACTACTAAAACTATTGAGCTTTCAGTTTTCTAAGGCAGTGGATTAAATCTAATTTAAAAACAATTGGTCTTTATGCCAAAAGGTATACACATATACCATAGAGTAATAACGTATTGTGATCTAAAGTGGTTAGAAAATAATGACAGACTGAGAAGAATAATTCTGGGAAGAGTGCATGATTCATTATAACCCCGTTTTGTATCATCAGAAAGCAGGCACGAGGGAGCAGCTGGAAAGTAGGAGAAGAATTAATATTTCCAAAGAAAATGTTTCTTGGCCAGATACCATCCTTCTTTTTAAAATGCATTTAATAATTCTTATTACCTCTTTTAAAGGTGCCCTGTATGAAAATAATTTTTTGCACCAAAGTAAAAACTTAGCAGAATTGTCCTTTTATATGTTTTCTTATCTGTAAAACTTAAGCATAGAGTAAAGCAAATAAGAAACATACTAAATATACTGAGCATGTGCTCAAATAATTTCTGCTCCTGTTATTTGGCTCTGAGCTAAAGCTCCCATGACTCTGATTAGCTTGTTGCTTCTCAGATTAAACATTTCATATTCACGTTTTACTTCCTTTCCTGTTTAACCATAGTCTTCCTTGTATTGAGATGTATTTGTTCCATCATTGATTACATTAGGGTTCAGTTGGTTAGAGCTACATGGAAACTGGATAGAGACTGTTTATAGTTTGCTGCCCCAGGCATACTGCACCTTTGTTTCAGCATCCAGCTTTCCCAGGAGACTGTTGGGGTACATAACATGAATGTGGGAATAAGAGTCAGAAAGGACTCAAAGCTACATAATCAAGAACTCCAGATTTCTCAGGACAAATCCATACCTAACAGTTAACATCACTGGCCAGACCCTGAATATTTTTTCTAATTTATTTTATTTGACTTTATCTTTGAGACAGGGTCTCAATGATAGAGCCCAAGCTGTCCTCAAACTCTATTCCTGATCAGCTGGCCAAATGCCATCATACCTGGCTATACACTGGTTCTGGGTACAGTATAAACCTGTGTTTGTTTAGAGTCCATCCCTGGGATTTATGCAAAAAGGGACCCCATACAAACATCCCCCAAAAGGAAAAGTCTAAGAGTGAGAGTTTGGCTCTCAGGAAATGGAAGAGAGGTTTTCAGATACTTGGGCAGCTGCTTCAACACCACCAAAGGACAAACAGCATAACGAGTGGGACTTAATGGATGCTTTCAAACACCTTCCTCCGGTTGAAAGACAACACTTTTGAATCAGTATTGCCTCTTCTCTGGCTACTTCATGGAAAGATGGTAAGCAAACTAATCCTTTAGCAAGCTCTCCAGGTTACCCTGGCATAGATGAAGGCTATAGGGACATACTGCTTTAAATGGAAGTGACTTCGTTCATTGCTCCTACCTTCCTCTAGGCAATTCCAGTAAGCTGTTAACGGTAAGTACTTTGCTCCCCTACCAGGGGAGACTACCAGGGCTAGAACACTGAGTCTTCCTGGCTGGTTCTTAATTTTGATCCTAGGTTAAGTACAATACTATGCAAACAGCTTGGTGTCAGTGCAGAACATTCCCAGTAAGATGTATTCCTAGTTGGCTTCTAAGGTTTGTTCAACAAGTTTTGGATTTATTATTCTCCCTAGTTGTTGCAACCTAGAGGTATGAAAATCCAACTTAACAGTAGTATAAATAGAGCTAATTTAAGGAGGGAGGATTGCTGTACTTGTATAAAATAATGTCTTTTGAAATGGTACAAGTGATTTGTAAAGTGACTTACTGCCTGCAACTATCCTTATGAATTATTCGCACTTCTCTTATTACCTCATTCAACACAACAGAGGAGGGGACAGAAAATGTAAGGGGTGTATGTTTCTTGCTTTGTTTTTTTACTATGTATATATATGCATGCAATATGTTTTGACGAAATCTATTTCAATTCCTTCTCCGCCAACTCCTCCCTTATCTCCTTAATCACTTATTCTCCTTCTCAATTTCATGTTCTCATTTTGAACTTACTAAGTCAACTTACTCTTTGAGCAAGGGGAGCCTCTTGGGGGCCACACCATTGAAGGAAAAAATAGACTCTCCCACACCAACAGCTATCAAATGCCAACAGCTTCTCTGCTAGAGATAAGATGTCCTCGGTCCCTCTCCCATGCATGCTAGGGTTTTGCCCGGCTTGATCTTGTGCAGGTCTTGTGTATATAGTCCCAGCTGCTGAGTTTATATATACAACTACATCATCAGTTCTTGTTTGACTAAAGACATCTACTCCCTCTGACTATTATGCCCACTTAATTATTAGAAATCATTACCTTTTATTTTCAAAATAAATATAAGATTGCAAATTGAATAATTTATAAATTTATTTTACTTTGAAAATAAAAGAGAATGTATTTCTAATAATCAACTACCTTGAGACAGATTTTGGAATTACATGTTTGATAGTGCCTATCTTTATAGTTTATCTAAAAGTATGAATTGAATATCTACAACGCATACTAGAGAACATTCTATGCTATAAACACAGCAGCTTATAGGAGATTATAGATGAGATGTTGCCATTACAGTAAGAACAAGAAATGGAGACAGTGCCTGAATTTCTGAGTACCTACTAATTTTTAAGCTCCATGTTACATTCTAAATCAATAGGATGAGAATGTATATCCATTATAATTCTCTAAGAATCATTGAAGTTACATTTTATTGCTTCATTTTTAAAATTAAGAGACTTGAAGTAGGTATGTATTAGTTAACTTGCTCATGGCCATGCAGGCAGCATAAGGCAAGGCCACAGTTCAATCCTGTCTCCCTGACTCAAAAGTCTGTGCTCTTTTCTCTGTACCATATTGGTATCTAAAAATATGCTTCTTCAGATCTGGAGCAGAAGATTCACATGATGATCTTGGAATATCTTATCATGCCTAGCAAGGAAGCTTTCAAAGACTATCAAGTTTATGTGAAAAGGACTCAGAAGCTTATTTAAACAGGCTCCTGGTTTCCAAAGAGGGTGCAATGATAGCCTCAATATGAAGAAAGTAAGGGGATTAGAACATCAAAAGTACTTAAATCCATGAGTGCATCATTAAACATTTAAATCACTGATTGACTACACTTGGAGATGCTAGGGAAATATATTACAATTTTGAAATTGGCATTTGCATTGCCTCCATAGACAAAATAACCACCAGTCTAACAAAGTGGTAGGAATATAGAAATAGTACAACTAGCAAAGAAGGAAAGGGAATTAAAATAATAAGATCACTTTGTAAAGACTCAGGGATGAGTGAGTCTTTTTAAAATTGTTAAATTTTCACAAAACCAGAGACATCCAAATAGCTTTTCTTAATAGAGATCACCAAACTATACATAAACCTGTGTCATCAAAACCAAACACAATGAAAACAAATAAATAAGCTCTATGAGGTCACTCTGATTAAACTTCTAAAATCAACTACTAATTTAAAAGTAGCTCTGAATACTGTGCCTTACACGAAACTTAACAAAGCACAACCCAGACGGTAGGAAATGCTTCAAAACATGCAACCTGTTTTTACAGAAAAAAAAAAAAAAAACTGCAAGAGGAAAACAATTGAGAAACCTATGAATTAAAATTATGTTACTCGCCCTGCAGTGGTGGCACACACCTTTAATCTCAGCACTTGGGAGGCAGACACAGGCAGATTTCTGAGTTCGAGGCCAGCCTGGTCTACAGAGTGATTGCCAAGGCAGCCAGGGCTATACAGAGAAAGCCTGTCTCAAAAAACAAAAAAAATAAAAAAATAAAAAAAAGTACGTTACTTGCTTCCGATTCCCATCTGTGGCAGGAGATCTCTGCCTGGGCCACCAGGGCTCCACAGCCAAAAAGCACTGGGAGAAAGATAGCCTCCCAGGAGTGTAGAAGAGCCCAAGAGAGGGGGTAAGAGAAGCAATACTGTTCAGAGGGACACTCCTGGAATCCTTGGGACACAGGGACTGAGGAACAGCCAGGGGAAAGGAGCCTTCCGGTTTCCATCTGTGGCTGGAGAGCTCGGTATGGGCCACCAAGGCTACACAGCCAAACAGTGCCAGGAGAAAGCTACCCTCCCAGGAGTGTGGGTAAGCCTGTCTGCTCACAGAGACCCACCTGGAATCCCCAGGACACAGGGACTGAGGAGTTATCTTCTGGTTTCTTTCAGTGGCCAGGAGTGGATTCTGTGACACAGGGCTCCATACTCAAATAGTGCCAGGAGAGAGCTGGTATACCAGGAGTGCCGACAGCCACACCTTCAAGCACAGGCAAGACCACCACTTCTTTTCAAATTCACTGGATCAAATGGAACCCTTGCAGAGCCATCAGGACACAGAAAACAAGGGACAGCTGGGGACTAGATCCTTCTGGTTTCTGTCTGCACCCCAGAGCTGACCCTGCACCACAGCTCTCCAAACCCAAATTCCTCTCAGAGAGAACTGGTCTTCAAGGAGTATTGACACCTAGGCTTGCAGGAAAGACAAGCCACAGTCAGAGAGAGTAAGACCAGCTAACACCAGAGATAACCCGAAGGCAAAAGGCAAGGGCAAGAACATAAGGAACAGAAACCAAGGCTACTTGGCATCATCAGAACTCAGCTCTCTCACCACAGCAAGCCCTGGATACCCCAACACACCAGAAAAGGAAGATTCAGAATTAAAATTACATCTCATGAGGATGATAGAAGATTTTAAGAAGGAAATAAATAACTCCCTTAAAGAAATACAAGAGAACACAGGTAAACAACTAGAAGCCCTTAAAGAGGAAACACAAAAATCCCTTAAAGAATTACAAGAAAACACAATCAAACAGTCGAAGGAAATGAACAAAACCATCCAGGAACTAAAAATAGAAATAGAAGCAATAAAGAAATCACAAAGGGAGACAACCCAGGAGTTAGAAAACCTAGGAAAAAAAAATCAGGAGTCAAAGATGCAAGCATCACCAGCAAAATACAAGAGATAGAAGAGAGAATCTCAGGTGCTGAAGATACCATAGAAAACATTGACACAACAGTCAAAGAAAACGCAAAATGCAAACAGCTCCTAACTCAAAACATCCAGGATATCCAAGATACAATGAGAAGACAGAACCTGAGGATAATAGGTATAGAAGAGAGTGAATATTCCCAACTTAAAGGACCAGTAAATATCTTCAACAAAATTATAGAAGAAAACTTCCCTAACCTAAAGAAAGAGATGAACATAAATATACAAGAAGCCTACAGAACTCCAAATAGATTGGACCAGAAAAGAAATTCCTCCCATCACATTATAGTCAAAACACCAAATACACAAAATAAGGAAAGAATATTAAAAGCAGTAAGGGAAAAACGTCAAGTAACATATAAAGGCAGACCTATCAGAATTACGCCAGTATTCTCACCAGAGACTATGAAATCTAGAAGATCCTGGGCAGATCCCATAAGACTCTAAGAGAACACAAATGCCAGCCCAGGCTCCTATACCCAGCAAAACTCTCAATTATCATAGATGGAGAAACCAAAATATTCTATGACAAAACCAAGAGAAACCAAAAATATTCTATGACAAAACCAAATTTGCACAAACCCAACCCTACAAAGAATAATACATGGAAAATGCCAACTCAAGGAGGGAAACAACACCCTAGAAAAAGCAAAAACTTAATCTTTCAACAAACTCAAAAGGAGATAGCCACACAAATATAAAAATAACATCAAAAATAACAGGAAGCAACAATCACTATTTCTTAATATCTCTTAACATCAATGGACTCAATTCCCGAATAAAAAGACATAGACCAACAGACTGAATCCATAAACAGGACCCAACATTTTGCCGCATCCAGGAAACGCACCTACGTGCTAAAGACAAACACTACCTCAGAGTAAAGGGCTGGAAAACAATTTTCCAGGCAAATGGTCCCAAGAAACAGGCTGGAGTAGCCATTCTAATATTGGATAAAATTGACTTTCAACCAAAAGTCATCAAAAATGATAAGGAAGGACACTTCATACTCATCAAAGAAAAAATCTACCAAGAAGAGAACTATCAATTCTGAACATCTATGCCCCGAATGCAAGGGCACACACATTCATAAAAGAAACTTTACTAAAGCTCAAAGCACACATTGCACTTCACAAAATAATAGTGGGAGACTTCAACACCCCACTATCATCAATGGACAGATCTTGGGAACACAAACTAAACAGACACAGTGAATCTAACAGATGTTATCAACCAAATGGATTTAACAGATATCTATAGAACATTTCACCCTAAATCAAAAGAATATACCTTCTTCTCAGCACCTCATGGTACCTTCCCCAAAATTGATCATATAATTGGTCACAAAACAAACCTCAACAGATAGAAGATTGAAATAATCCCATGCCTCCTATCAGATCACTACGGATTAAGGCTGGTCTTCAATGGCAACAACAACAACAGAAAGCCCACATACATATGGAAGCTAAACAATGCTATACTCAATGATAACTTGGTCAAGGAAGAAATAAAGAAGGAAATTAAAGACTTCCTAGAATTTAATGAAAATGAAAGTACAACATACCCAAACCTATGGGACACAATGAAAGCAGTGTTAAGAGGAAAACTCATAGATCTGAATGCCTCCAAAAAGAAACTGGAGAGAGCATATAGTAGCAGCTTAACAGCACACCTGAAAGTTCTAGAACAAAAAGAACCTAATACACCCAAGAGGTCTAGAAGACAGGAAATAATCAAATTAAGGGCTGAAATAAACCAAGTAGAAATTAAAAGAACTATACAAAGAATCAACAAAAGCAGGAACTGGTTCTTTGAGAAAATCAACAAGATACATAAACCCTTACCCATACTAACCAGTGGGCACAGAGACAGTATCCAAATTAACAACATTATAAATGAAAGGGGAGATATAACAACAGATTCTGAGGAAATTCAAAAAAATCATCAGACCCTGCTACAAAAGCATATACTCAACAAAATTGGAAAATCTCGACGAAGTGTACAAGTTTCTGGACAAATACCAAATACCAAAGTTAAGTCAGAATAAAATAAACCATCTAAACAGTCCCATAGACCCTAAAGAAATAGAAGCAGTCATTAAAAGTCTCCCAACCGAAAAAATCCCAGGACCAGATGGGTTCAGTACAGAATTCTATCAGCCTTTCAAAGAAGACCTAATACCAATACTCTTCAATCTATTCCACAAAATAGAAATGGAAGGAACACTACCCAATTCATTCTATGAGGCCACAGTTTCACGGACACCAAAACCTCACAAAGACCCAACAATAAAGGAAAACTTCAGACCAATTCCCCTTATGAATACCGATGCAAAAATACTCAATAAAATTCTCACAAACTGAATCCAAGAACACATCAAAATGATCATTCACCATGATCAAGTAGGCTTCATCCCAGGGATGCAGGAATGGTTCAATACCCAGAAATCCATCAATGTAATCCACTATATAAACAAAGAAAAAAACGACATGGTCATTTCATTAGATGCTGAAAAAGCATTTGACAAAATTCAATATCCCTTCATGATAAAAGTCTTGGAAAGATCAGGAATTCAAGGAACATACCTAAACATAGTAAAAGCAATAGACAGCAAACCAGTAGCCAACATCAAACTAAATGGAGAGAAACTCAAAGCAGTCCAATTAAAATCAGGGACTAGACAAGGCTGCCCTCCCTCTCCCTATCTATTCAATATAGTACTTGAAGTTCTATCTAGAGCAATTAGACAACAAATGGAGGTGAAAAGGATACAAGTGGAAAGGAAGAAATCAAAATATCTCTAATTGCAGATGATATGATGGTATACTTAAGTGACCTGAAAAACTCCACCAGAGATCTGCTACAGCTGATAAATAACTTCAGCAAAGTGGCTGGATACAAAATTAACTCAAGCAAATCAGTAGCCTTCCTATACTTGAAGGATAAACAGGCTGAGAAAGAAATTAGGGAATTGACACCCTTCACAATTGTCACAAACAATATTAAGTATCTTGGTGTGACTCTAACCAAACAAGTGAAAGATCCGAATAATAAGAACTTCAAGTCTCTGAAGAAAGAAATCGAAGAAGACCTCAGAAGATGGAAAGATCTCCCATGCTCATGGATTGGCAGGATTAATATAGTTAAAATGGCCATCTTGCCAAAAGCAATCTACAGATTCAATGCAATCCCCATCAAAATTCCAACTCAATTCTTCATACACTTAGAAAGAGCAATTCTCAAATTCATATGGAATAACAAAAAACCCAGGATAGCAAAACTATTCTAAACAATAAAAGATCTTCTGAGGGAATCAGCCTCCCTGACCTCAAGCTGTACTACAGAGCAGTATTGATAAAAACTGCATGGTATTGGTACAGTGACAGGCAGGTAGATCAATGGAATAGAATTGAAGACCCAAAAATGTACCCACACACTTATGGTCACTTGATTTTTGACAAAGGATCTAAAACCATCCAATGGGGGGAAAAACAGCATTTTCAACAAATGGTGCTGGTTCAACTGGCAGTCTACTTGTAGAATATTGTGAATTGATCCATTTCTATCTCCCTGTACAAAGCTCAAGTCCAAGTGGATCAAGAACCTCCACATAAAACCAGATACACCGATTCTAATAGAAGAGAAAGTGGGGAAAAGTCTTGAACACATGGGCACAGGGGAAAAGTTCCTGAACAGAACACTGATGGCTTATGCTCTAAGATCAAGAATTGACAAATGGGACCTCATGAAATTACAAAGCTTCTGTAAGGCAAAGGACGCTGTAAATAGGACAAAATGGCAACCTATAGATTGGGCAAAGATCTTTACAAATCCTAAGTCCGACTGAGGGCTAATATCCAATATATACAAAGAAATCAAGAAGCTAGACTCCAGAGATCCAAATAACCTTATCAAAAAATGGGGAAGAGAGCTAAACAGAGAATTCTCAACTGAGGAAACTCGATTGGCCGAGAAGCACCTAAAGAAATGTTCAACATCCTGCAAATCAAATGGAAATGCAAATCAAAACAACCCTGAGATTCCACCTCACACCAGTTAGAATCGCTAAGATCAAAACTCAGGTGACAGCAGATGTTGGTGAGGATGTGGAGAAAGAGGAACACTCCTCCATTGCTGGTGGGAATGTAAGCTGATACAACCTCTCTGGAAATCAGTTTGGCGGACCCTCAGAAAAATGAACATAATACTACCTGAGGACCCAGCTATTCCACTCCTGGGCATATACCCAGAAGATGCTCCAACATGTAATAAAGACACATGCTCCACTATGTTCATAGCAGCCATATTTATAATAGCCAGAAACTGGAAACAACCCAGATGTCGCTCAACAGAGGAATGGATACAGAAAATGTGGTACATTTACACAATGGAATAATACTCAGCTATTAAAAACAATGACTTCATGAAATTCGCAGGCAAATGGATGGAACTTGAAAATATTATCCTGAGTGAGGTAACTCAGTCACAAAAGAATGAACATGGTATGTACTCACTAATAAGTGGTTATTAGCCCAAAAGTTCGGAATACCCAAGAGTCACTTCACAGCAACCATTGGGCTGAGCTTGAGGTCCCAGATGGAGGTGTTGGAGAAGGGACTGAAGGAGCTGAAGGAGTTGGCAGCCCCATGGAGGCAGCAACAGTGTCCACTGGCCTGACCTACTGATGCTTCCGGAGACTGGATCACCAACTAAAGAATGCACATGGAGGGACCCAAGGTGCTGGCCACACATGTGGCAGAGGAGGGTCTTGTTAGCTATCAGCGGGAGGAGAGGCCCTTGGGCCTGAGGATGCTAGATGCCCCTGTATAGGAGAATGCCAAGGAGGGAAGACAAGAGTAGGTAGGTGGGTGGGTGGGTGGGGGAATACCCCCATAGAGGAAGGGGTTGGGGGGAGGAATAGGGAGGCTCCAAACTGGAGATCTGCAAAGGGGGAAACATTTGAAATGTAAATAAAGTATCAAAAAAAAATGAAATTGCGAAAATGTTTTTCAATTAATAGTTATTAATACCCAGGAATTCCTGATGATAAAAATGAAGTTGTGATAGTCTATAAAAGAAATATGTTACTCAAAAACTAAGATACTTCAATTGTTAAAATAATTGGAAATTTAAACAAATGTCTCCATATTTGTAGATTTTAGTGAAGCTTTGTTCATTTTTATAGAATAATGAACATGGAATTAATTTGTAAGAGTCTTAATATTTTAGAAATACATACCAACTCCCAGAGACTGACCACCAACCAGAAAGCAAGCAACAATTAGACCTAGCCTACCTCCCACACGTATGTAGCAGATGCGCAGCTTGGTCTTCATGTGGGTCCCCTAACAACTTGAGTAGGAGCTGTCCCTAAATCTGTTGCCTAGCTGTCAATCCCTTTCCCCTAACTGAGCTGCCTACCACATCTGGCCTCAGTGGAAGAGGATGCACTTAGTCATGCTGTGACTTGATGTGCTAGGTTGTACCCAGAGAAGCCTCCCTCCTCATAGAGAAGAGGTGGCTAAGGAGGTGGGGGCAGGGCTATGTGAAGAGGGACTAGGAGAAGGTGAGGGGGCTGCAATCAGGATGTAAAGGGAATAAATAAATTAATGAAAAAAATAAATTCATACTAAATGATTTACAGATAAAATGTGACAACTGCAGCTTGGTTCATAGTACAGAAAAGAAAAGAATCGATGTAAGTATAGATGAAACAAGAGTGATTGAGTGATGGGTATGGGGCTCATTACATAGTTATATCTAATTTTATATGTGATTGAAATTTTTCATCTTTAAAAGTTATATCCATATAATTCATGTAGTATGTAAAAACATATAGACTACATTTCTACTTCTTAGAATTTATATCATGGACACACAGTAAAGTCATGCCATGTGCATATAGCAGTTACATAAGTTCCGATACATACATTAACCATAGAAAGGGGAGGAAAATAAAGACAGGAGCTGAACTAGAGACTAAAGCATAGAAGAGGGCATAGAGAGAGCACAGCCCCTGAAATGATGTAGTGGGTTGTCCCTAGTATTCTATTAGGTCTTTGTGCTGTGACCTAGAGGCAAGGTAAGGGAGAGGCTGTGAATGTGGGGCTTTATCAGTGAGTCTTTGTTTATGAGCATGAGTTAGCTATAGTTTGCTCATTTTCATTACTGTAGAGTAGCCCTCTATAGTATAAATATACTACAATCTATTCACTGTTGATAGACATCTGAGTTATTTCCATAATCTAAGCAGCATAATCTAATATTATAATTTTTCGACCATACACACTAGAATTTCTGGGTCATAGGTAAGATATTTATTTAGTTTGGGTAGATACCATCAAAACATTTTCTGTAGTGGTTATGGTAATTTATGGAATATATAAGTTGAATTTAATTGCTGAAATATATATCAACAGAATAAAAAGCAAAACTGTACTTCAGTTCACAGTGTTGATTTGTTGGTATTTCTGTATCATTGGTATCAATTAAAATTAAGGGCATGTGTCACTTTGTACTTAATATGCTTATTCATATTTCCTATGACAAGTTCTGACTGGTCTTTCAATTCATTTTAAAAGAAGAACATATCCCCATTTTATTCTGATTCTGAAGCTATGTTTACCACTATAATGCTTACAAGTGACTGTCAAAAAATTCAGAATCAATGTCAATGCTCAAGAGCAATTATGTTCCATCAATCTAATGTATCTGGCAATCTCTACTTCTTTTTGACATAAAATTCCATCTTATGTGTGTAAGCTTTAGAAGTAAAGTGGGTTGTCAGCCTGGGCTCGGGGACCTTCCCAGAAGATGGGGCAGAAAGACTATGAGCTCTAGGAGTCAGGGAAGACTAGAGGGAAATGGTGTCTTCTAGACAGGAGCAGAGTGCTGCACTCAGGAGTTCACAGCAGCTGTGGATGCCTGAACACTATCAAAGCAGTCAACATTCTAGCATGGAGAAGGGAAGAGCTCAGAATTATACTACGTAGTCATGGACAGTTGAGCTTCTGGAGGAGGGAAAGTCAGTTTTCTTCAATGGTATACTCCCTGGTACCTTGACCACTTTCCAGTAGATGGCCCTATCCCAAGGGTATATGGGCAACATAAGTTAGATTAATTGGGTAACAAAAGGGGGAGAAGTGAAGTGGTGGGGGTAGGGATGGATATAAGGTTTTTCTAGGAGGAGTTGGAGGTTGAAATGGGAAGTGAATATGATCTAAATACATTTTAAGAAATTCTCAAATATTTAATAAAAATACTTTGAAAGAGGATAGAAAAATTATAAATAAATAAACCACACAAGTACTGTATGTACCTTCAGAAGAAAATTTAAGAAACTAAGGTTGATAAAAGCAAGCAACAGAAACACAGAGGAAGCAGTATAATATTCATTGTTCTGTATTGTATGATGGGGCAATCATTATACCCAAGGATGCCGGCCAAGACAACATGATTCCCTATCTTCACCAACAGTACCACCATCTTAGTTTGTTTCACATGGGAAAGGTGAAAAAAAAAAACAGAGTTCATCGAAGATTCAGGGTCCTTGGGCTCCTCCTACCCAATTGATAAGTCATTCTCTACAGACAAATATCCAGATTTATGCTTTGTGATAATAAATAAAAACCACATATGCACTTAAATTTGACTTTAAAATATCAGGATAAGATTACCATTTCTCTTTTGGAAAAAAAAAATTTTCTAAGTCATTTCCTATAAAGAAAATACATGAAATTCACAAGCAAATGGATGGCACTTGAAAATATCATCCTGAGTGAGGTAACTTGGTCACAAAAGAACAAACACAGTATGCACTCACTGATAAGTGGACATTAGCCCAAAAGTTTGGAATACCCAAGATTCAATTCACAGACCATATGAAGCCTAAAAAGAAGGAAGACCAAAATGTAGATGCTTCAGTGTTTCTTAGAAGGGTGAACAAAATACTCACAGGAGGAAATATGGAGACAAAGTGTGGAGCAGAGAGTGAAGGAAAGGCTGTCCAGAGACTGCCCCACCTAGGGATACATCTCATATATAGACACCAAACCCAGACCTTATTGTGGATGCTGGGAAGTGCTTGCTGATGGAAGCATAAGCATGATAAGCTGTCTCCAGAGAGGCTCAGGCAAAGCCTGACAAATACAGGGGCAGATACTCACAACCAACCGTTGGACTGAGCGTGGGTTCCCAGATGGAAGAGTTGGATAAGGGACTGAAGGAGCTGAGGGGATTTGCAGCCCCATTGAGGAAGCAACATTGTCAACTGGCCAGACCCCCCCAGAGCTCTCAGAGGCCCTTGGGCCTGAGGGTGTTAGATGCCCCAGTGTAGAGGAACGCTAGGGAGGGAAGACAGGAGTGGGTGGGTGGTTGGGGGAGCACCCTCATAGAGGCAGGGGAGGGGGATGGGATAGGAGTTTCTGAAGGGGAGACCCGGAAAGGGGAAAACATTTGAAATGTAAATAAAGTAAATATCAAAAAAATTAAAAAAAAAAAAAAGGAATTACTAGATCCTAAAATACAGATGGGAAAAGGTGATGTCACCTTTCAACTTAGCAATTTTAAAGGAAAGTTTAAAAATATATAGTGTCAGATATTAAGACAAAATAAAAAGTAATCATCTCTTGGTTATCTGTTGATTTATGGGAAATAAACAAGGAATCATTTATTCTTCTTTAAAAAATAAAGAAGAAAAGACAGGATAAGCTGATTCCAACAAAGCAACCCAGCCCTGGAGTACTACCATTTAATCAAGGAGAAATCAAGCTCTTTAGAGAACAGTTGTCAAACCACAAGTCAAGAAAGCTTTAAAGACAAAAGGTAGGAAGGACTCACAGGGACTGATTCCCACTAGCCTATGATGATATAATTTACCAAAAAAAAAAAAAAATGAGTAGCAGCTACAGTGGATCAAAACACATAAAATATATAAAACCCGTGAGTTCATAGCAATACTTAAATGGCTTGGTAGGCCATTAGTGGATGTTGCTAGGATACCAACTCATTCTGAAAATTGGTAATTTTAAAGGTAAGGTATCAAATAATTATCCTGCCTTTTTGGTTTACAGTGTCATTCAACGTAACTAAATGGTTGATGAATAAAATTCTTCTTTATAGAAAAAAATTGAACTAATACATGTAAGAGAAATATCAGAATTAGAAAAAGTGCCCTTTTGTAACTCTTGTTGAAATAATAACCTGAAGCTATAATCACAATGACTGCTAAAAGCATTAGGTAAAGGGACAAAGGGGCCCTCTATAATGGAACACTTCAGATGACACCATTTGAGCCCACTGAGAAATTCTAATATCACTAAACAAGAGGCAAGCAGAGTTGACTTACAAAGTGATGTCAGGAAGGATTTTCACCCACTCACCACAAATTTACCTTGCATTATCTAATCAAAGACTGAACATATAGTTAAAAAGATTACTGGAAATAGAAGGGATAGAGAAAATCTCAACAAGAAAACAATCAGGTAAACTGAGAGTATGAAACATTTCTTGGAACAAAAGGTTTGATTTTTATGACAATTCCAAAGCAGTTGAGTTACAAGATATAACCAAATATACATTTGGGTCTTGTTTTAAGTAAGCCAACAAAAATAAATATCATAAGAAAATCAGGAAATTTGAATATGTGTTTCATATTAAATAATACTTACATATTATTTATTTTGTGATATTTGATAATAGTCAATCAGACAGGCATATGTATTCTTTCATTCAGCTTCCCACTGTTCTGACTAATGTAACCCCCTCCCCCCAAAAATCAACCTAAACACAAAAGGTTTATTTTGGCTTATAGTTGCAGAGATTTAAAGGCATGGTCACTTGGCTCCATCTATGATTGCAGGTTATTCACTGAGGCAGAATGTCATGACAGGATGGCAGGGAGAGGCAAAGTTGCTCTCAGGATGGCCAGGAAGAAAAAAAGCATGGGGAATAGTCCAGGAATAAGATATGCCATTCCAGGGAGCATCCCCAGTGACTCACACACACTAGCTGGGTCCATGCTCCTAAAGTTTCCACCACACTCAAGGATCTCATCAAATCTTGAATCCATTGTTGATACTCTGAGAGTCCTTACACCTCCCGAAGTCCCACCTCTGAACATTGCTAAATTGGGAACCAAGCCAAACAGTCCTAGGCAGAGAGGCTAGTGATGGAGGTCAGGTGGTAGAATACTTACTTAGCATGTACAGAGGCCTAGCGTTCATCCTCAGTAACTCATAAACCAGGCATGCTAGTACACACCTGTAATCCTAGCACTCAGGTGGTAGAGGCAAGAAGATCAAAAGCTCAAGTTTATTCTTAGCTAGTTAAAAAGAAAGACATTGCTATGAATGAAAACATAAAATATGGAAAAAAAATCATTTGGGATCAAAACAGATGAGAACTTTTAGAAGGGAAGTTCAGGTTTAAATGCAAGAGTCTGGAGCTTCAGATTTAAAGCTCAGATGAAATGTTTAGAGTTAAAGATATGGGAGTCATTTATGCAGCTGCCTCTACAGACAGAATCCTTCATTCAGATTTTCACTAGGAAAGGAGAAGGGAGAGCCAAATTCTAGTTCCAGACCCCCCCCCCCCCCCCCCCCCCAAAAAAAAACAAGGAAAGGAAGAAGTTACAAAAGCATGAGGAAATCTGAAACAGTTTGATCTTAAGAAGGCTAAAGAAAAGAAGGCTAGCAGAGAAAGTCAGGCAGCCATGTAACATCCCAGAATAGGGTTAAAAGGGGAAAGGCCTCAGCCAACGGACCAATCCCTAGCCACACATTCCTACCCTGTATCCCAATTAATCTCAAGCTGACAATGACCTCACTAATACTGAGCATATAAGAAACTTTCTTAACTCCATGGAATCTGTGAAAAGTAACCCTAGCAAAGACTCCTAATAATAGAGGATAGGAAGCCTGAACTGTCCTTTTGCTGTAACCAGACAAGGCCTCAAGTGGAGGGATTGGGATACAATACAGCCACAAAACCTTCAACCTACAGTTTGTCCTGCCTACAGAGTATTCTGGGACCAGAGTCTAGCAGAATCATCATCAAAGCAACCTGAGAGACTTCATTCAGCAACTGATAGGAACAGATGTAGAGTCCCACAACTCAAACATTAAAGAGAGAGCTCAAGGAGTCCTGCAGAGGAGGGGGAAGAAGGATTAGAGGAACCAGAGGGATCAGGGACACCACAAAGAACAAGGCCCACAGAATCAACTGACGAACGCAAGTAGGATCCCAGAAATCATGGAGTTTGTAGGGGTCTGACCTAGACCCTCTGCATATATATTATGGACAAGTAGCTTGGCATTCTTGTGGGATTCTTATCAGTGGGACCCTATTCCTACTACTGGGTTGCCTTGTCCAGCCTTAATGTGATGCTATGTGCCTGGTCTTATTGGAGCTTGTTATGCCATGTTAGTTTGATGTCCCTGGGTGGCCTACTCTTCCCTGAAGGGAGTCTGAGTGTGGGTGAATCTGGGGGAGAGAAGAGGTGGGGGTCTCTAGGGGGAAGGAGAGGAAATTGCAGTCAGGATGTAATATATGAGAGAAGAATAAAGATAGATAGATAGATAGATGATAGATAGATAGATAGATGATAGATAGATAGATGATAGATAGATACAGGTGGGTAGGTAGAAGGTAAGGTGGGCTTATGAGACATTGGGGATGTATGAATATGCATTAAAATTTCTAAGAATTAATAAAATATTATAGAATACTATAAAAAGGCAAAAAGAAACTTCCTTAATCATCATTCCCCACCATTTCTTCATTCATTTCTTCTTTCATTCCCCTACTCTATCAGCTATTCACTGAGTCTCTACTCCAAGCCAAACCCCTGCTATGTGTGGCAGATACTGAGATAAAGAAATATCTGCCTTCCAGAAGCTCACAGCTTAATGAGGAAGACAGACCTAGAAAAATAATTACAGCATAGTACTAACATTTCAACAAGGACTTATTAAATACAAATTCTGGGCCAGACACCATAAGAGGCACTCCAGATACCAACATAAACAAGTAGTCCTATCTGCAGGGAGCTCGGAACATAGCCTGTAAAACAGATGGAATTACAATCGATTGTGATATGAACTAGAAATCAAAGGATAGCAGAGTGCTACATAGGAAATGAGGCTTGGGAGGAAGCCTTTGAAAGAAGCCTTTTCGTTTCCCATTTTGCACATGAAATTTTAGAGAGGAAATCTGCTCAAGGCTACACAGAAGGAGAGTTCAAAGCCTGAGTCTGGGAGACTTGGGGGTTCAAGTGTTACCTGAATAAAGAGAAAAGGGAGAAAGGAAAAATGAAAGGAGGAAGAAAGACCAACCTTAACTGCAGCTAAATTTCCCCTAATGCTACTCATGGGTCAAATGCTAAGTGAGACACAGGCAGCCAGACAACCCTTACCACTGTGATGAAGAAACTATTCTAAGTTTGCAGTTTTCTTTATGTTTCCTAGAGACATTAGATGACTCCTTCAATGTCACTGAACTAAAGCAATCCAACTCCCAGGTAGAGCTTCAGTCCAGTCTACTCTGCTGAGTCTCAGTCCTTAAATAGCTACCTGGACAGCCAAGAGCAGTGTTTGGCCCTCTTTTTGCCACACCTATGAGAGGCATCCTCATCTCCCCACAGAGTCTCTTGCTGGCTGTCTGGAGACTAGTGAGCACACAAGTAGAATCTACATTCTATGGCAGATTCCCATTCCAAAGAGATGGCTTGGGACTCAGAAAGGAGTAAGACCCAGTTATACCTCATATATAACAAGGAACTAACAATGCCTTCTTGGAGCTTCTACAATAAGCCTTGACAGAGATTGCTTCTTTAAAACATTACTTTGTGGGAAAAGCAATTAAAAGGAAACAAAAGCAAGATATTTCTTAGCCATGGAAATTTTGATGAGAATATATTATTTCTCTCATTTTACATGTATCTTCCAGATATTCTTTGCTCTTCCAATAATTTCTAGTAAGTCAACTATTTTCTGTTCAGGCATCACAGTTTCCATTAATATACAGAGATCATATTGCCTGATAACAAATTAACTTCCCTTCCACCTTTGCAAGGGCCAATATTGCCAAAGGAATAGTGGAGGACATTCTCATGGTTTGAACTTGAAATTGCCCCCAGGGTTATGATTTTAACAGTCTTCATCTTGTGGTGCTAAATGGGAGGTTGGGGAGTGTTTATGAGACAAGGCCTTTGTTTCCTCCTTGACTCCATCATGTGAACAGGTACAGCCACTGGACTGGACAGAGACGCTCTTGCTACCTTGTCTTTCCTACCACATTGCACTGCAATGGCTCCGAAACTGTGAACCAAAATAAAGCTTTCCTCCTTTAAGTTGTTAGTTAAGGAATTCTGTCATAACTATAAGAAAAGTGAATACTATACAGAGTCACTTCCTGACCATAAGCCATGTCCATTAGTCGTACTCAATGAGTGCATGCTAGGTTCCTTGCACCTCTGCTTAGGCTGTTTCTGCCAGTCATGCCACCACTCAAGTCCCATCATTGGAGGAGTGCAAGTATCATGCTAGAACCAAGGGTTACCTCCAACAAGCAAGGCATGAGTAAGCAGATCATTCTCTCTTGGGCTAGGCAGTCCCAATGAGAGAACTGAGCTGTGATTAAACACCAGTAGTTTGATAAACTGTAAGCTTAGAAAGTGAAGCAGAGGAACAAAAGTTTCTATGGCTGGAAAATCTTTCAAATGCCAAAAAGACCACATCTTGTGACTATACAGCTATGACAGAAAGCGTTTGTGAAGATTCCAGGAATACATACAGGCTTTTGCTTCATAGGACATAGGGCACTTACGATAACAGAAGTTTGTTTGCAATAGTTTTTTGTTCTCCTCCATCCCTTTTGGTTTCTACCACCTTTTAATCTTTCTCACTGAAGGAACACCCTTCAGGGACTTGGTGAATTGCGTACAGGCAAGCAAATCTCAGTGTGAAGCTTCCTCAAGGGAAAAGGGTCCTGTAGAACAGTGAGCAAGAACAGTTTAGTCAAGGTGAATGGGAGGAAAGAGACCCAGCTTTGAGTGCTGGAATTCTTAATTCCCACTGATAGGACTAGTGATCACTCCTGGAAAGGGAACTTAGCTGCTGTGGCCAGCAAAGCCTAGGTATCAAGATTCTGGGAACATCCTAGCAGATGCACTGTATATCCTGAAATCAACCTTTATTTCCCCACTGTGTCAATGGCTACCTACAAATGCTCTGTTCGTAGACCGAAGGAATTTGGAAGAAGGCAATGCACTGCAGCCCTGGGTATGCCACACTGGAGTGTGGTAAGTATGTCTGGTGTTTGAATTTCTCTTGAGTCATTTGCAGTATAGACTGGTCAGAGATAAACTGTGACTGTCTCTTGGTAGAGTAATCATAAGCGGCTATTTGGTTTTAGGATAGGTCATACTGTAGTAGGTTTTAGGCTAAGAAAATAGTCAGAAACATGAGAAAATATTTAGGAAATGTATTTGGAGAGTCCTCATTTGTTTGGTTTGATTTTCTTTCTTATACTTTAAATTATGGGTTGTCTGGCTCAGATTCCATGCTAAGTTCTCTGAGCCATGCATTAGATGACAGACAGCTTTCAACCGTAGCCCTATGACTAAAAGGCAATTGATTATTTGTGTCATCATGAAACCTACATGTTGACTAATTTTTTTAAACTTAGCTGTTTAATGGATCTTTAGAATTGGAACAGATTGGTTGGAACTCAGGTGAATGAGTTGAAATGCCTTATGGGCAGGCATTCGTGTTCTCGTGTAATGAAGACTCTAATGAAGGAGGATGGATTGATGATGCATAAAAGAGAAAATGGCATCATTCCCTTCCAACTAGTAAATCCTTGGAGAAAGGGAGAAAATATAAATTTGGTTAAAAGATCAAAATATATGTCTTTCAGACATTCTAGTGGACAATTTTAAAACACTATGAATGATTTTAGAAAGTTAGGGCATCTCCTTCTACTGAGAAAAAAGGAAATGTTAATATAAACCCCCATCTTTGAAATCTAAATTTTCATCTTATTTCCATCATTTTATATGTTTGTGTGTGTGTGTGATTTATCATATACACATACATATATATGTGTGTGTATGTATATATGCTGTGATTAACCTAGTCGATTATTTCTAGAAATTCTAGGGAATGGTTTTAATTAAATTCTGCCCAGGTGCTGCCTTCAGGACTCATTTGTCAGTAGGGTATTATTTAGATAGTGTACAAACAAACAGGCATGCATACACATGGTCACATCAAACAATACAGATGGAACACAGAGGCCATATTGATCCCATTGAGATTTATCATTTGCCAGTTTTTAAAAGCCTGTTTTCTTTCTTTTAGAACACCGACATTATATATATTTGAGTTTCTTTTCCCTCATATATTCACTTCTTAACTTTACATGAATAAATTGACATACATTTTGTTTGATTTGACTTTTGAGTTCTCTGTCCATCTGCGTTTTCCTTTCTACCAAGATATTTCGTTTGCAATGGCTCAAGTACAATGAGATTGTGAGATTTTCTGTTGTCAATAAATGACTTGAAACATAGACTGTATTTGTCTGGTGTCTTAAATTTCATGGGTAATCTAAAAATAACTGAAATGTGAAGTGAATAAATATTAGACATGATAAGTGTGTATGAATGAATATAACAAAGGTAAAATGGCCAAGTCATTTAGAAGTTAAAATACTAAAACATTTGCCAAGAGTTCAAGTCTTATTTACTATTTAAAATATATGAAACGATAATAAATTTGGCTATACTCATCATGTTTCATAATTATTAATATATAAAAAAAAATGATGTGCTGATACAAAGAATCCAATCTTTGTATAAGTTTGAGAACAGTTGTTTTGTAAGTACCTGAACATAAAGACTTTACTCAAAGTATATTTTCATATAGTATATATTTAAAGGTAATTGTGTTTAAGCAATACATTTTGAAGACAATTAAAACTTATACTTGCCTCTCCTCCCTTCTTGTGTTGCCACCTGTGGCAGTCTGGAAAGCTTCCCACTCTAGCCATGAGACTGGATAAGCTGGACCTGTCCCTCCTTGGCCTCATCATTCAGAAGAGCTGCCCAGTACCTCATCTGGGCAGCACAATAGAGCTGGCCCTACTGGCTGGGGTATGGGCCCCAGGGAATGAGAGTGACAGAGCTGATCCTGCCCCCTGCCAATGGCAGCATTGAGTGGCCTAACTGGAGCAGTGCTGAAGAATTTGCCCTGGTGGTGAGGATGCAGCACCTGTAGGCTGACCAGCTCAGCTACCACCTATGCCCAGATACAGGGCTTTGATTTGGCCCACCACAACATATACAGCATCTGTGAACTGTTGGAATATGTGAAAGGGCCAGCCCTGCTAATGCAAAGCTGCAGGATCTCCATGATACAGAGCAACAACAGGATATCCAGGAAGAGTCCCATTAGGGATCCAATATTGATGGTTTGAGAGGAGCCAGAGGCCTTGAATCAGACCAATGACTCATTGCAATGAACATTTGCAAGTGAAGATGTGTGCACAGAGGGGTGTACTGTGGGCATACTGTGGCATACTACAGCTTCCACAATAAGATGGTTTTATGATTTGCTTTGGTTTGTTTATTTTTTGCTTTTTTTAAAATTTTCTTTTTTGGAGAGAGGTTACAAAGGCAGTGGGGAGATGTGAGGTGACAGGACAGGAGTGGGGCTGAAGTGCATGATGTAAAACTCATGAAGAATCAATAAAAGTTGTTTAAAAGAAAGGTCATATTTGTCCATTAATAACATACACTAGAGTCTCTAATTTGTATGAGGATAGTACGTTTGATATTTGAGCTGTGGCTACAATCACCTCCTACTTTCCTTAGCAGTTAATTTGAGGAATGTATCTTTCTGTGTTTCTATAAACACCCGTGAATGGAAAAAAACTATTTCAAGTACAGTTAGTAGCAGTTACTTAACCTAGTCTGTTAAAAATTATATTTACTTAGGCAACCAGATGCTGATAGTATTTGATAAAGACTAAAAGAACTTGCCTGGTTCCCTGCAATAGGAGGGACACTTTGGTTTCTTATCTAGTTCTTGGGCGTAATTAAACAATGTTTTGTAGGAAAGCCTAGAAAGATTTTGTAATACCCCCTTCCTACATATGTTTTGTTCCTATGAATACACAGTGCATGTATCTAGAAATGACACCCATAATTTATATGGAGTATGATATGAATGTATGAAAATTAGTCAACAAATATTTAGACACCTACAAATCTATAAATTACATAGTAAGTATGTCTGTAAACTGAATCCTATACAGTTTATAATTAAATGTTGTTTAAAGCATATTACCAGAATTCTTAAACAGATACATTCTTGAACAAATCTAATTTTCTTTGGTCTTTTCTTTTCTTATCCCAAGCTTAATATAGATGGAAAGAAATGATTATTTTTCAACGATGTGGTTTCGTATTTCTGGGGTGGCATAATTATGTAAACTGTCAAAGGACTGGCTTTGCTACAGCTGAAGATCTATTAAGCAAGCTACACATTTTGTAAGCCACTGAAAGAGGTTTAAATGTATGGAAGGACAATTGATAAACATCTTTATGAGAAACTGCATAAATGAGGATTTTTAAGAATTATTTTCATTTATGAATGTGCATGTTTATCTGTGTGCATGCATGCCATGTGTATGGGTGTAGGCAGACGATGTCAGACTGTCTGAGTTAGAGTTATAGGCAATTGTGTCCTACCTGATGTTCATGGTGGGAGCAGAACTCGGGTCCTCTGGAAGAACAGTAAGCATACTTAACCCCTGAGAGAGAATTGACAAGTAATTAAATTCACTATAATCTTAAAAAACTTCAATAAAGTTTTTATAATTAAATTTTATTATAGAGTAATCAAACCAGAATCTATTTTTTCAGATTTTTCTTTTTTGTTGAAAAATATTTTTCATCTAAGAATCTAACTCTTTATGTTTAAAACAACTAGATTTTCTTAAAACACTGAACTGCTCTTAATAAAATATAGGAAAGAACCAGTTTAAAGAACAAAAGGGTTTGTATATGGAAAATTTTGTATTTTCTGCTGTTAGAGTCTTAGGATAATCAAATCCTAAAAAATGGCGGGGGGCGGGAGGGAATGGGGAGGTTCCAAAGGGGAGATCTGGAAAGGGGGGAACATTTGAAATGTAAAGAAAGTATGAAAAAATATTAAGGTTTATTTAAGCATTTACCTACCTATTTTAATTTTTTTAAATGTGGTTTAATTTATAACTCTGGTTTAATGAGCCACTGTTGTTTTGCTGATAAAAGTTTTTGAAAATTTAGAAGCCTGATAATTTTAATATAATATTGTTTATCATAATTGTTTGACCATGCTATAAAGCAACCATAATTGGCTTGCTGGCTTACTAAAGAGTATATACATGCCATAGTCATTTTAAATAGCATGACCTGCATCTCCGAAATCTCTGAGAGAAAAATTTTGCTTTATTCATACACAATCCAAAAATGTTTTAAATTAACATGTTAATGTAGGCTGAGGAGATGAATAACTGTTTAAGAGTTATACAAGGAAAACTGGGGTCCCCTCTTCAGGTTCTTAGGCTCATAAATAAAAGAATTAAAGAACGGACTCACAAAGAAGCTCAAGGACAATTTTATCTAGAGTTAAAACAACAGCAAAGATCTCACAGGCAAGTTGTAAATCTCAGTAGCTGCTAAGAGGAGAGAAATTTAAATTAAGTTGGCATGGAGGTCAGACACATGAAGGACAAACAGCCACATGATTAGGAAGGAAACCATAAAGAGTAAGGATGCCCAAAATGTTGGGGAAACCCAAAGCATTTGGGAAGGATGCTTAAAACAACAACAACAAAAAAGACAGAAGAAAAGAAGTTACACACTTCACAGGCAGGCTTATGTAGTTGCATGGCTGCAACTGTGTAAGCTACTGTCAGGTATGAGAATTCTGGGGAGCAAAAGTACAGTATCTCATTGAAGGACTAATTATGCAGCCTATCTCTTTAGCATTGGTTAAGGTAAGACCACCTTGCTAGAGGTTGCCTCTTACCCAAATGATTGATACAGTCCAGCTGAAATGGTCTGCATTCAGGTCTGTTCTTCAATTCTCTTAGCCAGAAGGAGATTCTTCTACTCTAACAAGAATTCTTGCTCCTCTTACACGAGGCCTAGGTTTGATTCCCAGCATCCATGTTGGGCATCTCACAACCACATGTAATTAATAGGTCTAGGGGATCTATACCCTCTTCTGGCTTCCATGGGTACCTGAATGCATGTGCTGCATGTATATACATTTGGGTACACACATATACGCATAAAATGAAAGAAAGAAATAGATCTTTAAAAATAAAATAATTTTAATGTAAGATACATATAATACTGACTTTTATAAAGATGTTCTCTCAATCATCCTATTTCTAAATACTTAAATACTTAGTAGACTTTATATGTGACCATCTCAAATATTCCATTCTCACTCTGGTGTGAAGTATAATTTTAAATATGTATGCATATGAAAACAGAAAGGGAACAATTTGAAGGGTAGAAGTCATCCAGGAAAGGAGAGGAGAAAAAGATGTAGTAGTAATAGACAGAGATAAATATGACAAAGTACAGTTATATATGTACAAATGTCATGATAAAGACAGGGGATGTGGCTCAGTGGGTAAAGTGCTTGACAGATAGGCATAAGTAACTGAGTTTGGTTCCCACTATCCATTGATAGAATATGCTTGTAATTCTAGGTCTGGATAGGTAAAGACAGGAGGATCCGTGTGGCTCAATGTTCAGCCTCCTAACTTAATCTATGAACTGAAGGTCCCAGTGGCATACTCTATTTCAAAAACATGGTGGATGGCTCATGAGGAACGATACCAGAGGTGACCTCCGACTTTCACATGCATCCTTACACGTACATGTGCACATAAGTGTGCACACATGTACATACAAACAAAACATTTTGATACTATGAAGCTATTATTTTGCATACTAAAAATTTAAATTAAAAAGCAAAATATGATCATTTCTGTATGAGTGTTCTTCAATGACTAATAAACAGTAATTCTGTATTCCAAGTCTATGTGGTGCTGTGGCATGTGCCTAATGAAATCTAAAGATGTTGCTGTTATCAGCAAAACAAAGGTGACTGCAGTTTATTAAAATGCAATTCTTAGTATTCTGTATTACTAAAATATAAGAAATAAAATTCTAATAAAACTAACTTGGAACTTTTGACATGTTCCTAAACACACTTGTCTACTTGTTTGTACACTTTGTTAAGTACATGATAAATATAATGATAAATCATCACAGTTCAATTAAAGTAACTCTTCTGACAGAGCTAATTTTCTATCCCAGACATAATAGTCAAAAAATTTTAATGGTAGCCTCTCACGATTTCACACAAGTACAGCTTCTGCTATAGGATTCTAGCTAACTGCCAGTTTAACCATGGACTCAGGTAAACTGAGACCAAGAGCCACTCTTTCTAAACCCTCTGTGTTGCTTAAATTGGCCTAAGAATGCCCCTTTCCTTATACTGCTGTTCCCTGCTACATGCAAACAGGCTGAGGATGAAACATTCATTTCTCCACTTTCCCCACCATAAAGGGCCAAAGCACAGAATCACCCGGTGATGGCTTTAGAAAACAAAGTTGTCAAACCAGGATGACCAGAAAAAACATAATAGATCATATGCATGGTGGCTATCCTTCCACTAGGTGGAGACATCAGATATTGTCTAACCTTGACTCCTACTTGGACTTTGCTGGGTGTTTCTTTCAGGCACAGGCATGTGACTCCTTTTATCATTTTATTCTTTGGAAACCCAGTACTGCCACACAGCAATCCAGCATAGAAGATCAGCCAGAAGGCACAGTTCAGAGCCCCCAAAGGTGAAGCACATAGAAACAAAAGAGTAGTTGCAATGGGAGTTCTTTTGAAGCTCATAATTGCTCCATCTGCATTCTGCCTTCTGCAGTCTGCCCTTCCCTGATGCTTTGTTCTGAATGGAAGCGTTCCTCAAATTCTGGCTAACTAGATTCAGGAGAGTAAATTCCATTGTGATATTCCTGCCAGAGAAGAGGAAAGAAGACACACCTCTGGGCGAGGAAGGCCCTGCCCAGTTCATGGACTTCCTACCCATTGTCTCTCTGTATTCCCCGCCTTTCCCCCCATAAATGTTCTCTGTACCCTAAAGTCCCATTACATATGAGACTAGACTCTCCTCTGTCGTCTTTAAGACTGGGTTTTAATAAGCCTGACTCCTCCCACCAGCTAATCTCTCTCAGGTCTGCAGGAGATAGGCAAGCTATCTGCACCTCAAATTCTGTACCATTGCCAGTGCAGCTTCTGAGGCAATCAATGCAGGATCCTTGCATCTCAGAAACTCAGTCATTCCTAAGAAAGAACAATGTCTTAGAAAGGAAATTTGCTTGCTCCTTAGAACCCCAAGAGAGTACTGCTCTTCAGAACTGCTGACTCTGGGCATGTATGACCTAGGTGTGCCTTCATTTAACTCAATGCTGGTTTTCTGCACAAGAGGCGACAGCAATGTGTTGTCTTCCACCAGAGTTATGAGGTGTTAGCCCACACAACATGCATGAGCACCACTATAAAACTAGCCTCAAAGAATACCTAGTCTAGAGATAAAGTCCCTAGTGGCCAACCACAAGGACCTGGGTTCAATTTTGAGAACTTATGTAAAAAGTAGAGCATAGTGAGCTCTAATTGTAATCTTAATGCTGGAGAGGTAGAAGCAAATGGCTTCCTCAAGCTCCTTGAGCAGCCAGCATAGCCTATTCTACAAGCACTGGCTCCCCATGAGTGACTCAGTCTCTCAAAAGGCAAGGTGGAGGCTGGAGAGATGGCTCAGTGATAAAGTATATGCAGCATAAGCATAAAGACCTGAGTTCAAATAGCTAGCATCCATGTTAAAACCAAACCAAACCAAACACAAATGCTGGGGGAGGTGAACAAGAAGATCATTGGGGCTTGCTGGTCAGCTCCTGCAGTCAATCAGCACAAGCTCCAGGTACATAGAGAAAGACTGTACTTCAAAAACTAAGGTGGAAATAAATATGCCAAACTGGACAGAGAAAAGCCCACAAGGCTTCAACCCTACCCAAAGAGCTATGGGTACCTGAGGAAAGCTGGGAGCAGGAAAATTAGTTTTCCCCAGAGAAATTAGCTATCAAGAAGGTGTTAGATCCCCCAGTATAGGAGAATGCCAAGGAGGGAAGACGAGAGTGGGTGGGTGGGTGGTTGGGGGAATACTCCCATAGAGGCAGGGGGAGGGGGGAGGGAATAGGGAGGTTCCAAAGGGGAGATCTGGAAAGGGGGAAACATTTGAAATGTAAATAAAATATGAAAAAATTTAAAAAAAGTCAACCCTGAAATCACTCAGACAAGTAACATTATATAGAGTGAACATGAACACAAACACACACACACACACACACACACACACACACACACAGGGAAAGGAAGAGGGAGCAAGGAGGGACTTACATAGGCAATTAAGGTATGTGTCCTTCCTGAAACCCACAGGGCACGTTCTTCTCCATACTTTCCCTGTCTGTAGCCTTGCTGCTTTCTACCAGGTCCCTGAGTTTGGACAAGCCAATCATATTTCATCTGGTTGGTTACTTTGGGTCATGCTTAGGTCTTTTCATTGATCTAACTCTGCTGTCTAGGGTATGTCTGCAAAGAGAATCTTTCCTTCAGCCCAGCTAATCCAAGGCTCTCCTTATGGATACAATTTCTAATCCATAGGAGTCAGACTTTGTGGTAAAAAAAAAAAAAAAAAACTAATAGTAACACATTTTCTTGTCAGAAATAAATAAAATAAATAAATAAATAGAAAGAAATAACAAGCCATGTGTGGTGGCTTATGCCTTTAATCCTAGCACTCAGGAGTCTGAAGCAGGAAGAATGTCATGAGTTTAAGGCCAGCTGGGACTCAAGAGGCAGAAGCGGAAGGATTGCCATGAGTTCGAGGCCATACTGAGCTACAGACTAAGAGACTTAGAGCAGAGCACTAACAAAAATCATGGCTTCTGCCCTGTACAGCTACATGATTTTGATCAAATTATTAAACTTCTCAAAATGATATGAGATACTGTATATAAAGTGCATATATAGGAATTTGGCTCAAATTGTAGCTAGTATTTGTAGTAGTGATAGATATTATAGTAAAATTTGCATATCTCATGTCTAGAAAATTGCTACCGCACAGCAAATGCCCACGTGCTAAGTGAAGCAAGCAGCTGCTTCCCTGCACACTAGGCACAACCTCCAGCAAAGCATCTAGGAAAAGACCTGAGACTGGTGCTTAAGTACTGCTGCAGTCAAAGAGCTGTGGAGTGTACACTGACAGTTTCTGTTTGATATTTTAAGTGACCTGGATGAATATAAGAATTTGCAAATTATCTAGTATAATTCCATTATTTCAAGATTTAGAACAGGTCAGAGACACTGTCTTAGTTACAGTTTCCATTTCTGTGAAGAGACACCATGACCAGGAAAATTCTTGTAAACAAAACAATTCTTGTAAACAGAGGCTGGCCTACAATTCAGACGTTTAGTCCATTATCATCAAGGTGGGAAACATGGTAGCAGTGGAGGCAGACAAGGTGCTGGAGCAGGAACTGAAAGTTCTACATCTTGATCCACAGGCAGCAAGGAGAAGACTGTTTTTCGAAGGTAGCCAGGAGACTGAAATTCCATCCTGGGTGGAGCTTGAGCATAGGGAACCTGAAAGTGATCCATTTTCTCCAACAAGGCCAAATCTACTCCAACAAGGCCACACCTCCTAATAGTGCCACTCCTTGTGGGCCAAGCATTCAAACACACGAGTCTACGGGGGTTGGGGGGGCTATTTAAATCAACACAGACACCAAGAATGTTGTCTAAGACCAAGTTGCTAGTTGGGATGTACGGTCACCTAATTCCCAGTTCAGTACCAAAGAACTAAACATGTGACAGCCTTCTTTTCTTTTCTTCTCTTCTTTTGTTCTTGGGCTGCATTTGAACTTGTAGTGTAGGTTCAAGATGGCCTTAAAGCCTTGATCCTTCAAGTGTGGGAATTACAGCAGCTTTCTTTCAAAAACGTTTCTCTATTCCTAGTTCTTAATATGGTCTGACCCCAGAATCCATTACTAGGCAATACTTCAGCATGAGGAATGCAGCCCTGTGGGCTCCTCCCCAATCCACGACTGGTGGTTGATGGGTCTAGTCTTATGTAGGTACATTGTAGGAAGCCATAGTTGCTCAGAAAGCATTGACTGTATTGGCTGGGCCATGCCCAGAAGTTAGCATTTCACAGCCCTTGTCCCTGTCATTCAGCTCCTACATTCTTTTCACCCCTTCAGCAATGATCTCTGAGACTTAGAAGGGATAGCACAAATGTCTTGTTTAGAGCACTCAACTTTTATTCATTCTCTGTACCTTCAGTAGCCATGCATCTTTGTATTCAGCCCCTTTCATTGCAAAGAGAGGCTTATCTGATTAAGGCAAGGAGTAGAATTTGTCTAAGAGTATAAGCATAAATATTTATGAGATAGTTTAGCATTGTGACAGTTTAGCTAAACAACAGTAGAAAGTTCACCCTTAGGGCCTAAGACCTCAGAAGCTATGAGTTGTTCACTGCTATCACTTTTTTTCTAGGAAAGCACCCAAGTGCTTTGCTAACTGCAAAGGCATCCCACAATGACAGGGAAGTCCCCAGAGTACCAGACATCTTCTTCAAGGATATGCTATTTGAAAGATTGTGCCAGTACCAAGTCCAATGGCAAACAAAGTGCTAACAGCCCCAACCTGGGTGGTGTAGGGTAAAATTTTTAATGTCAACTCTGTATTATTTCTGGAATGTCAAGCATGACCTCTGAGTAAGAATCCAGGCAATTCATTCTAAAGCCAGAAGGACAGTTAAATGAGCCCCAAGTCACACAGGATATTATTGTTTACATGCAATTCTTATCCAATGGCTGTGGGAAAGGGAGCCAAATTCCACAAGTTCCTTGCTTGCAAGAGGTGCTTTGCAAAAGAGAAGGGCAGAATTGCTATTTGCTCTATTGTTCTTTCTTTTTTATTAGATGCCATTTTATTATAATTATCACTGTAATTTACATGAAAATAAAATATAACAAAATAAAAATATTACAAAAGTAAATTTTTGTATTTGACTATTTTTTTCTTTTTCTTTTTATTCTTTAATCATTTTAAAGTCAGCTTTATTTGAAAGTGAAAAGAAACATTATCTTCAGAATTCAAGTTCCAAAACTGGGAGGGGTGGCAGACAACATTAGCTTGTTTTACTGTCAATCTAAAGATGTAGAAAGTAAACTTAATATCTTGTTGGCCAAAAACAAAGACCATCATAGGAGGGGAAGGTGAACTGCTAATGAATCTGTAATACTTCTCATTGGAAAGTCAGTCTTATAGAGCAAAACAGCATGCTTTCTATGGAAGAAAATCAACATTTAAAATCCAATGGGGAAAGAGGAACACTCCTCCATTGCTGGTAGGATTGCAAATTGGCACAACCACTCTGGAAATCAATCTGGAGGTTCTTCAGAAAATTCGAAATAGGTCTACCTGAAGATCCAGCTATACCACTCTTGGGCATATACCCAAAAGATGCTCCACCATCCCACAGGAGCACATGTTCTACTATGTTCATAGTGGCCTTATTTGTGATAGCCAGAAGCTGGAAACAACCCAGATGTCCCTCAAATGAAGAAGGGATACAGAAAATGTGGTCCATTTACACGATGGAGTACTACTCAGCTATTAAAAATGAAGACATCATGAATTTGCAGGCAAATGGATGGAACTAGAAAATATCATCCTGAGTGAGACAACTCAGACCCAAAAGGACATGCATGGTATATACTCATTAATAAATGGATTTTAGCCCAAAAAGTGCAGAATACCTAGCATACAAACCACAGAACTCAAGAAGGTTAACAGGCAGAAGGGCCCAAGTGAGGATGCTTCAATCCCACTTAGGAGAGAGAAGAAAGCAATCACTGGGCAGAGGGAGGGAAGGACCTGAGTGGGAGAGGAGAGGGAAAGGGGAAAAGGAGAACATGATCAGGTATTGGGGTCAGGAGAGAAGCCATGAGGGCCAGCAGAATGAATGGAAATATGCAACCTCAGGAAGGGGGTGGGAGGTGGGGGGACTCTCTAGAAAGTATCAGAGACCTGGGAGGTGAGAGGCTCTCAGGACTCAAAGGGAGGGACCTTAGAAGAAATGCCCAACAGTGGGGAAAGGGAACTTGTAGAGCCCACCTCCAACAGGAAGACAGGGCATCAAATGAGGGAGGGGGTTGTCATTCCACAGTCGAAACTCTGACCTAGAATTGTTCCTGTCTAAACAAACTACAGGGACAAAAATGGAGAAGAGCCTGAGGAAAAGGAGGTCCAGTGACAGGCCCAAATTGGGATCCAGGTCAGGGGGAGGCCCCAAGGCCTGACACTATTACTGATGCTATGGTGTGCTTACAGACAGGAGCCTAGCATCGATGTCCTCTGAGAAGCCCTACCAGCAGCTAACTGAGGCAGAAGCAGATACTTACACCCAACCAATGGACAGAAGCTCGTGATCCCTGTGGTTGAATTAATGAAGGGCTGGAAGAAGCTGAGGAGGAGGACAACCTTATAGGAGGATCTGCAGTCTCAACTAACGTAGACCCCTGAGATCTCTCAGACACTGAGCCACCAACCAGGCAGCATACACCAGCTAATGTAAGACCCCTCAACACATATACAGCAGAGGACTGCCGGGTCTGGCCTCAGTGGAAGAAGATGCACCTAACCCTCAAGAGACTTGAGGCCCCAGGGAGAAGGGAGGGGAGCGGAGGTGGGCATCCTCTTGGAGACAGCAGGGATGATGAGGACTGGATGAGGAACTGTGGAAGGGCAGATGGGGGGGAGAGCAACGACTGGACTGTAAAAAAATATAAAAGCAATTAAAAAATAAGAAAAAAGAACTGAAAATTCCAGGGGCACGTTTTTCTCCTAAAAACATCACTGATGTTTCTCCCATCATTTCTTATCTCCCATTGTACTGCTGGGTAATGGCTGCTGCAGGCACATATGATTGATGAAGAGGCTTGCCTCCATATCCATGTCATACATTTCCATGTCAGAAGTGCCATACCCTACTCTCCCAAGCACCAGTCAGCTTAAATAGGTCTGCACAGGTTGAGGAAATGGTATATGTGAGCAGTGTCAGAAGCATAAACAAATGTGTTTGTGTCTTTCCACAATGCCAGAAACTATAATTTCCTAGGTTGTCATGATTTCTTGGCTCTGATTTGCCAGATAGTTCTAATTTCCCCCAATAACTGACTGAGGCAAGTGCAGGTTCTTTGACTCCAATTTTATTCTCAGGTCACATCACACATTCTCCACTCTCTGTATCTAGCAAGCTATGTGTATGTTACAGAATGGCTGCAAAGGGTTAAAGAGACTGAGATTTCCAAATTTCACAGATTTCTAAAGAGGCCAGATTAGAACCAAGTAGAAAGCTGAGGAAGATACAAAAAGAGTCATCTAAGTGGTTACGGAAGACTTCTAAGGAAAGCAGTTGGCGGTGGTACTAGAGGCAGTGCTGCAGAGTCAAGTTGTGAAGTTAGGGTAGAGCCAAGTCTCAGGGTTAATCCGTGCATCAGAAGAGAGGTTCTGAATGGTGGCCATAGAGATTAAAGACATGGCAGGCTTAAGGTGGACAAATGGATGTTTGGACAGATGGCAATTTGAGTAGAATTTATTAGCAGTAGAAACTGAGCTGAGTTGAAGGCCAGGAAGCAGTTGGGTAGTCTCTGCCTGTCAGTCTCCTTATGTGCACACCAGGTTGATGAGGTCTCACCATCACAACACTAGCTGTGCTCTTCTTCATGGGAATCCAGATTTGGGTATCACATTCTTTCCTTGGTCTTATATGTTCAACAAGTTCCAAGGTCTGAGATACCTGCTATCATTTTTAGTACATCTGAACTAAAAGTACTTATCTCATTGCTGTGACAAAGCACCTGACTCCCCACACACACACCTAAAAAGAAAACTTGAAGAAGAAAAGGATTATTTGGGTTTACAATTCCAGGGGTACAGTTCTTCATGTCAGGGAAAATGTAGCATCAGAAGCATATGGCTGGTCAAGAAGCAGAGAGCAATGAATGCTTATGCTCAGGTTACTTACTCCTTTGTACACAGTATAGGTTTCAAGTCCGAGGAATAGTGTCATCCACAGTTAAGGTGGGACTTCCCATCTCAGCTAACCAATTTTACATAATCACCTCAGACATGCCCAGAGATTTGTTTCCATGGTGATTCTAAATTCAATCAAGTTCACAATGAAGATTAACCATTACAGCCCTTGTGCTCATGTGTTCCCAAACTACTTTGATAAATTTATAGAGTGGCACCCTTTCTTCTTTGAGAAGTGAGATATTTATCAGGGTGTGCCTTGTGGGTAGTGCCAGACAGATGGTGCTGTTTATGTGCTGCCTAACAAGGTACAGAGGCATATAGTGCCTGTGTGTTTGTACTCAGAAATGAAGTCAAACGCTGCTTGTAGAATAGTCTTTGAGGGCAAGACACAGCTTAGAGCAGGGCACAGATTATTCTCAAAACCCTGGTTTCCTGTGCGCCTAATATAAATAAGCACAGCAAGTCTTGCACAAGTCTTATTAGCCTGCTTGTTTGGGTCTTGGAAGTAAAGGAGAACATTCTTTTAAAAACATTTTAAAAGTAAGTATTTTGTTGTAATTATTTCTAGTGTGTGTGTGTGTGTATGTGTGTGTGTGTGTGTGTCTGTGTGTATTTCTCTCTATGTGTAGGTCAGAGATCAACATTAAATTTCTTTCTCTATCAGTCTGACTTATTCCTTTGAGATGGGTCTTTCACTGGATAGGAGCCATTGTGCCTCAGCTAGCTTCCTGTCTCTGCGTCCATCAGCAACATGTTTATAGGCATATGTATCCACACATGGCTTTATACATGGGTTCTGGGCATCCAAAGTCAGGTCATCATATTTTCATATTAGTAATTTACCCATGAAATTGTCTCCTTAGGCCTAAAATAGTTCTTTTTGAAGACAATATTTTCATTTTGCATGCTATAATTAGTTTTAGTCTGATTGCATTCAGTAACATAGTTACTATAGTATGTGTTCTGAGATACACATTATGTGCCGTGTGCAGAAGGGAGGAAGCAATCTGTTCTGATTGGTAAAGAAAGGACTGGACTTGATGCGATTCTAGTTCATATCTTCGAGGATATGAAGAATGTTTCACAGGCGTGGAGGTGGCGATGAACTGCGAATGGCAGAGATGATAAAAAGAGAGAGAGAGAGAAGCTGGCTAACGGCTCATACTCTCATTTGCTTAAACAGTCTACATCACTGGAGTGTAAATGATTTTCTGCATTCTCAATATGAATAAGTATAATCATGGAAAATGTGCTTGTTATTAAAATGATGCAATGCCTTTTTGCAAAAGACTACATGGAATTGAATGCAATAGGCTTCCGTAACCGTGTAAGAACTCATTTATAAGACTTCTGAACCTTCTAATAAACAGGAATTTGGTTTGTGTATAATTGAGTTTTAATGGCTCAAGCAAAATTAAAAACTAGAGTAATATCAGATGACTATTCAAACTTTATATCATCCTAATCTCCTCAGAAGCTATAAATTATGACTTACCTTCAGCAGACTAAAAGCAAAGCCCATAAGCAAACAAAAATCAGATATTTTTAGTTGTATTGGATAGTACATATTACATCCTTGGCCCTATGATCAATAATGACATAACATACATTTATTAATTTCATTATAGCTTTTTGATGAAATGTTTTATGAAACTCAAAACTAGCTCCTATACTGTTAGATCTTACATATACAAATGTGTATTTAACATCTATATCCCCATGGTTATATTATGTCTCTGTTATTAATCAGAGAGAAGAAACTAAAGTCAGTGATCAATCATTCTTCATTATGTGACATTTTCGACAATGTTATTCTGGGGCTTAGGAATCTTTCCTTGTTAAGTTTTAATAAATGGGTAAAGGATGAACCTATAAAATAGGGTGTTACATATTTATAATTCTTTTGTTCAGTGGTTGCACAAATGTCTTATCCTTATTCCCAACATATCAATTGTATGTCTGTGTGATTCAGGAAACTCAACTATATAATTTCTTATTATAACTGAAAAACAGCACGCCAAGGACCAGCTTCGTCATGGACAGGGGTTCTGAAAGAAGGGGTACCTGGGAGGGAGGAAAAGAAGGACTGGAAGTCAAATTGTGGATCCAAGGTGAAGACCCGTGTCTGCTTGATACAACTTTTCTAGTCTGTTTCTATGTTCTGCTTTATCTCTGGAGATTTCTCTGTCTATATTCTGCTTGCCTGCTATTCCAAGAGATCTCTCTGCTCATGTCCTGATTGCTTGTGTGTTTGTACTTTCTCCAAGCAGTTCTTTCTTTCAGTCTCAGGGGCAGGAACCATGTCACTCTGTCCCCACCAGGGCCATGCCAGGCCTGGCAATAACAACTGGTCTTCTCTCCAAAATCTAATCCTTAACATGTCACAGAAGCTATGCACATAAAGTCATACTAAAAGAGCACAAAAGTGACATGACAGCAAAAGGTAAATGGGTCATGGGTGTGAGGTGGTAAAATAGTTTCTCTAATACATCATTTCTCCTATCATTTCCACCCCGTTATCACACATACACAGTGATCAGCCCAGAGTAACACTGTGTGGGATCCATGGCTGGCCAACATGATGAAGAGTAGAGAAGTGGAAAGCTGTGTGTATTGAGGTTTTCTCCCCATTGTGTTATACTACTCTACCAATGACTCTGGAAGCTGGAGGGCTACAATTAGGAAGGTTTTTCTTGAAAGAAAGTAATGCCAAGGCCAACCTGCCATATTTGATAGTACACAGTTTCTCTTCAGAGGTACAGCTCTGTTCCAGCAACCCCACTGGGGAAGTGACCAGCTAATGAATAGGTTTTGGATTTTCCTCATAGTTAGGTACTACAATCTAAGAGAGCCAATAGCTTTAATAGAATAGGAACACAACAAGACAAGTAGTCCATGAGAATCTCCAGAAGGCATTGTGAGACAATTAGGACTAGTGGTTGAATCTAGTAGGGGTGTGCACTCTCCATACCAACAAGTACAAAGGGTCTGTGACGAGTACTAAAGGGGCTGCAGGATATTTGACCTACTGAATCTCCTTTCTTAAACATAATTCTACATAAAGGACAAAAATACTGATACTGAAATAAAGATTCAATAGGATAGTTCCTTTTGCTCCTAGTATGTTTCTTTGGATACCAGTTCGTTGAAAGATATGCATCTATAAACTCAGAACAAAATATAACAAAACAAACAAATATTGGGGCCAGAGATATGGTGCAGTGGTTAAGAGTGCAGTCTGATAATGAAGAAGACAAGTTCTATTCTCTGCACTCAAATCAGACGGTTCACAATGGTCTGTAATTCTAGCTCCAAGGCATTTGATACTTCTGGCCTCCACTAATACTGGCAGTCACATGCACGTGCTCACACACAAACCCAAATACATCCACAAAATTAAAACTAAGAAAATATTTTAAAATACAGTATTTTAATGATAGTTGAAAATAAGTAGAAGCTTCTAAAGAGGTGTTCATGTCTAAAGAGAGGCATCATACAAGATGGGGTATGTATCCTATATCCTGTATCCTGTAAACAAAGGAAAAGTCAAAGTGGCTAAGTACTACATCACCAAGAGCAGGTAAGACACTGATATGAACTAAAGGACAAATCCCAGGCTAGACAAAAATGTTGACAAGTGAGAGATATTTGCTCCATATCTCTCACCCTGTGTAAAAGTCAGTTCAAATGTATTTGATGATTAGTGTTCACTGTCAACAGAATCTAGAATTACAAGGTCATAGCTGTAGGGAATTATCTTGATTACACTAATGGAAGTAGAAAAAGCTACTTACTGTAGGTCCTACCATTCCTGGGCTGGGATTCCTGGACTGTATAAATGGAGAAGGAGAACTGAGAAATAGCACTCATTCATCTTTCCTGGATGTGATGTGAGTGAGCATCTGCTTTAAGTTTCAGCTTCATTGGCTTCTCCACCATGATGGACTATACTTTGTAACGGTAAGCCAGAATAAATTCTTTCTTCCTTGCTTTTGTAAGAGTATTTTATCACAGCAACAGGAAAAAAGAACTAAGACAATCTAAGACCTTACACCCTGAAACTATTATAGGAAAACACTTCTGATACAAGCATAGATATGTACTTTCTGAAAATGATTTCAATTGCATAGCAAATGATCCCAAGAATTAACATATGGAATCATGTAAGATTAAAAACAAAACAACAACAATAAAACTATTTGGCACAGCAAAAACAAACAAACAAACAAACAAAACAATTACCAGAGTGAATACACAGCCTGCCAAATTGTAGACAGGCATCTTTCCTAATTATGTACCTGACATGGGATTAATGTATAGAAGCTATAAAGAACTTTTAAAGTTTTTCTTTATTAAATGGGAAAATCTACCTACTTCAGGGAGACCATTTCCTAGATGGATTTCTGGACTGTATTAACAAAGAAGTAGAACTGAGACAATGTAAGAATGAAAACTCTGAAACTCATACCAAAAGAATAAAGAATCTAATTAATATAGCAGTCAAATGGATGGAACAGATAGTACCCCAAAATGAATATGAATAGCCAACAAATATATGAATAAACATCCTTAGCCATCGGAGAAATGAAAGGCTAAACTATACTTGGATTCCATCTCTTATCAATCAGAATGGTTACCATGAGAAAACCACAACAAATGCTGCTAAGGATGGAGATAGACCCCCATATATTTGAATGCTTGGTCATTAGGGAGTGGTACTAGTTGACATAGATAAGGAGATGTGGCTTTGTTGGAGTAGGTATGGGCTTGTTGGAGGAAGTGTGTCACTGGGGCTGGGCTTTGGGCTTTCAATGTTCAAACCCGGACTAGCATCTCTCTCTTTCAGCTGCATTCATTATCTTGTTATCTAGATATAGAACTTTCATTTAGGTCCCTAGCACCATGTCTGTCTGTACGCCACCATGCTTCCTCCCATGCTGATAATGGGCTAAGCCTCTGAGACTATAAGCAAGCCCCCAGTTAAATGCTTTCTTTTGTAAGAGTTGCCATGGCCATGCTGCCTCTTCATAACAATCGAACACTAAGTATGACAGTAGCAATGTAAACTAGTGTAGTCACGACAGAAATAACTACGGAAGTTCCTCACTAAACCAAAAACAGTTTACCACTACTGGATGTGCACACTCATGCTTGTCACAGCACTCACTATTATAAGAACATATCAGAATCAGTCTAAGTACCCACAAGGAGATGAATGGATAAAGAAAATATGATTCTTATACAAACAGTATTGTTTTGACCTAAAGATCAACAAAAATCATGATTATTACAGGAAAATAATGGAACCGAAGATAATCATCTTAGGCAAAATAATACATATCCAGAAACACGTACAATTTTTTGCTTTCTTTTATATCTGAAGTCAGATTTTGAAAAATAGACATGGAAGTAGAAAGATAATTAGTTAAAAGAAAGGAGTGAAGGAAAGTGGGAGGGGCACAAGAATGGAAGGATGTGATCAAAGTACAGTATGTTCATGTATGAAAATGTCACAATGAATCATATTGTATTGTACAGTTAGCATGTGCAGATTACAGTTATAAATGATCGCATAATCTGCATACACAAGTCATAGAAAAGGATCAGAGAAAAGCAATCCATTATGTAAAGATGGGCAACTTTCCTAGCACAGGTGGCTGATATCTGAAGTCATCAGGACAAGAAATCTTTAAAGTACTGGGAAAACAAAAGTCAACTCAGAATTTTGTACTCAACAAGCACATTCTTCATGAATGAAGAACAATGTGTTTTGAATTGCAACAAAATAAAACAAAAATTGACAGTAGGCTGCAAGTAGGTATAGGGATTATACCTTTAGTGGGGGTTGATTATAATGTGGTATGGGTCATAAGAAAACACCCTGCAATTTATCTTGGGAAAACGGAATGTAAAGAGTCTTACAAAGCATGATTCCAAGGTGATTTCTCATCTATGGTTACGGAGCTAATTGAACAAAGAGCTTTCCACATTTCTCTATCTTAGGGTAAAGATGCATAAAATCCTAGATCCATAATTTGGAGTTGCTTTTTCATGGGTATGACAACTGATTGTTCATGCATCATGGTGTAATGCTACTTGTATTCAAATGTTAAATACTGGCCCCCAAGATCTGAGAGATCCTCAGGGATGAGGAGATCCTCACATATGCAAAATGATGCTATGCAACCTTGATTCCCAATTTAATCAGTGGATAAAAAGCTAAACCCTGTGACTGGGCAGGAGAAAGAGGTAAGTGGGTTGTCTGTTATGGCTGGAGGTTGAAGGTAGAGAGAAAGAGGAAGAAGAGAGGACATGGAGAGAGGAGGAAGGTACCATTTGGGGGAAATGGACCATGAGCACACAACCAGGAAAAACAGCAAGTGACAAGGGACATATGGCTGGCATGTAAGTTATAATAGCTCCAAACCTGCTCAATCTAGGCTTACAGCATGAAAATAAAATACCTGGATTGTATGTCTTCTACACGAGCTAGCTAGAATGATTAGTTCCTTTTATACAAGCTGTCACCTGGGCCCTCTAGTTAATTGTAATCATGTGGGACTACGGAGTTGGCCAGCCTTTTAAAGCCATGCTGATCTTTCTGGTGTCTAAGTAATACTCTGACTTCATTTAGGATCGTCCTATCCTTTCTTCATGAGTCTATGGAATTGTAACAAATTAACCTAGTAATGCACAAAGGATACTATGAGATTCTCTAGCTATACTACCACTGCCTAGATTCTGCTTGACTTCTTGACAACAGATGTTCTTTTTCAAGCTGAAGGGAAATGAATCCAAATAGAATTTCAGATATTCACTTGAAATGAAGCAGAAATAAGTTATACATACACATTCATATGAAAAAAGTAAAAAAATACTTTTACTCCTTTTAGTTTCTTAAAGCAAACAACATTCTTTGAAGCAAGCATATGGTATTTTGCACTTTTATATATAGGACAACTATAGAAAAAGAGAGAGAGAGAGAGAGAGAGAGAGAGAGAGAGAGAGAGAGAGAGAGAGATATTAAATTGACTTCTAATATTGCAAGAATTTCATATAAGTTTTTTTTTCTGAGACAGGGTTTCTCTGTGTCATATAAGGTTTTATAATATTCTCATAAGACTGCCTTTAATAATGTCAGGAACCTTTATATTACATGCAGAATTGGAAGTAAAACTTCTTAAAATAATTTCATTTGCCTTCAATTTGAAGCGTGCTTGTCTTATTTTGGCTGGTGAAAGTGATATCTAAATAAACAATTTAGGCATTTTTCAAGTGAAGAAATAATAAAAATGAGAAGAATTAAGATCATAAAGATCTCAAATTAACCTTCCTATAAAAATCACCATTGCTTTTTAAAACTTTTTATTTTGAAATATGAATGCACATGAGTTTGCAAAAAAAGCTCATATTCCACTGTATGCTTCCACTTGTTTCCCATAGAGCTGATCTATTATAGCATTCCAGCAGCAGATATAGGGCTGACTCAGGTTTTCCAGTAGTTATATGAATTTGTGGGTGTGACAGGTACACATACAAATCACCATCACAAAGTCATAATCACGCCTACTTCTCACATGTGTACCTCTGAAAACCACTAATCAGATATTCCACAATTATGTATTTGTCATTTCAAGAAGTTTGTGTAATTATAAGCACATGGTATTGACCCTTTGACATTGATTTTTTCCAGTAAGCACCAAATCCATTATATGCATGCAGAAGTTTCTTTTTTAAACTTTTTATTGGTTCTTCGTGAGTTTCACATCATGCACTCCAATCCAACTCATCTCCCACTCCCATCATACCCACCCTCCACCCTTGCAACCTCCCCCCCAACAGAGAAAAGAATTCTCATTGTGAAAGCTATCGTGTGTCCCAGTGTGTCCCACAGTATACGCTTTTGTCCACACTTCTTTGCTTGTAAATGTTCGTTGTAATGACTCATTGGTCTGGCATGAGGCTTCTGGTCTCTGCTACTCTATCAATACTGGAACCTCATTGGGACTCCTCTCGAATATCCTGTTGTTGCCTTGCATCATGGAAATCCTGTAGTACCAGTTCCTTCGTGCACCCCAACAGTTTATCGATGGGGTAGATATAAAGGTGAGCCAAATCAAATCCTTGGATCTGGGCTTGAGAAGTCTTTGACATGGTCATCCTATCAGCTCTACAGCTCTCACATCCATTGGGGCTGGCTCATCAGCAACCCCAGCTACCAGGGCCAGCTCTCCCCTACTGCCCAGGAGAGGTGCAGGGCCCACTCTCCCTAGTGTTGAAACCGGAGAAGAACATGGCCAGTTCTCCCACTCTCATGACCTTGGGGCCAGCTCTCCTACCTGCTGTAGATGGTGAGAGATGAGGGAGAGGAAGAGGGCATCTCTCCTTCTTCCAGGACACCATACAGCAGACAAGAAGCAGGGCCAGTTCTCTCACACTCACACCCTCAGAGATGGCTCAATGGTGACTGCCATCAGGGTCAACGGCGACCCTGCCATCAGAGTTAGCTCTGTTGTGCTGCCAGGTGAAGTGCAGGGCCTGTTCTCCTGCTCCCCTGAGCAGGTATTCCCGTGCTCCTCTGGGTGCTGCAGCAGAGGTATAGCAAGCTCTCCAACTCTAATGACTCTAGGAACTAGCTCTCCTGCCTGCCATAGTGGCAAGGGGCAAGATGAGGGTGGTCATCTCTCCATTACCCATGTCATTTTACAGGAGACAAATAGAGAGTCCAGCTCTCCCATGCTCACAAACTTGGGGCTGGCTCGCCCATGCCCCTGCCACCAGGGTCAGCTCTACTGTGCAAGGCCACTTTCTTGAGTGCTGCAAGTAGTGAGGGGCAGAGCCTGCTCTCCTGCTCTCATGACCCCAGGGCCAGGTCTCCTGCCTGCCAGAAGTAGTGAGAAGTGAGGAGGAAGAAGGGTATCTCTCCCTTGTCCATACCACTGCACCGGAGACAAGTAGTAGGTCCTCCCACGAGCATATCCTCAGTGGCCTGCTCACCTACAACTCAAGCAATGTGCAGGGCCAACTCTCTCAAGTACTTCATCTAGTAAAGGGTGGGGTCAGCTCTCCTGCCTCCTAGGGCCAGCTCTTCCACAATGCCCAGGTGAGGGGTGGGGCCAGTTCTACACAGCTCTCAGACATCAATTGTTCCCAGGCAACAGATTAGACCAGGATGTCCACCTGGCCTTTGGTGGTAGCAAACCTCTGCTGCAGGGCCACAGACCCAGACATGATCCCCAGGTGGCAGTACAGGCTAGGACCCCACCATGGTCCCAGGTGGCATCTCCAGCTCCTCACATCAGGCTGTTCCTCACTACCCTCAAGTCTCCAGTTCTGTCTTTCTTCATTGTACCCACTTCCTGCTGGTTCTCTTTCTTCCATTTCTCCTCCACTTACTTGCTCCTCTTAGTGGCACTTGGGGTCTCTGAGTGCCTGTGGTCTTCTCAGGAGTGGTTTTAGGATTGCTATGCCCCACTTGTGCATCACGGCATCAGGCAGGCATCATCTTGGGCATGGTCTTCTCCTGTAGTCTGTGCAGCACCCAACTGGTGGTCATATCAGGCTAGCCCCCTGTCCAGGCCCCATGGAGCCAGTCCGGTGGTCATCTCAGGGTCACTCCTCGCCTTGCCTGTCCAAGTGGCCCCGTCTGAGAGTCATCTGTCTCAGGCTCCCTGCTGCCTGGGACCCTCAGTCCCAGGTGGAGTTCTTCTAGTCTCTAGTTTGCTCCCAGTCCTGTAAGCTGTTGCTGTCAGGGCCTACACATCACTGGACTGGTGGTCATCTCAGGCTAACTCCCTGTCCTGGTCCCCTGGTGCTGGACTTGTGGCCATCTCAGGCTCACTTTTTTTTTCAAGGAATGTTATGAACATCTTTCAGATGCACATCTGAACATTTCTAGAGGCAGGTCAGAATTTTCATTCCTTTTACCGTTGAGTATTCTGTGGTATAGGTGTATTGGAGTTTAGTCACCTATTGAAAGACACTTATGTTGTTTCCAGTTCAGGGATGATTATAAACAAAACTATCATGAACATCTATATACATATTTTTATATGAATATGACTTTTCCTTTATGTGAGATAAATATTCAAGAGTGATATTTCTAGGTCCTAAAAGTAATTGCATGTTTAGCTTTATAAGAAAAGGCACAATTTGAGTGTGTAACTCAATGGTAGAGCAACTGACAACTTGTGTTTCATACTCAGCCCTGGGAAAAAGGAAACAAAATGGAAAAGGCTGTATCATTTTACATTCCCAGCATCAATATATGAGGGGGCTTGTCTTTTGCTCTTATAACAGAGTCTTTAATAGTGAAGAGTTGTACATTTTGAAAGTTTAGTTGATGCATTCCTGTACATATATATTTTCATGGATCATACTATATAGATAATAAGAATCCTTCATCAAATCCCAGACCTAGAATTTTCTCTAGAAGTTTTGAAGAATTTGTAGTTTACTTTTAGGTCCAAAATCCATGTAGATCCACTTTTGTTTTAAAGTTACTCCATGAAAATGGGCAGAAGACAAGAATAGACAATTTAATTCCCCATAGGAAGGAGCATTATTAATATCATGAAAATACCAATTCATTTTACTTTTAAATTGAAGGATGCAAAATTACAATAGTTAACAAGTCATGGTTTTATTGTGTTTTGTGTATTTTGGAACAGGTTCTCACTGTGCAATCCTGGCTTGTCTGAAATTCACTATGTATATCACACCAACTTTGAACTTAGAGGTCTGCCTGCCTCTTTCTCCCAAGTGCTGGAATTAAAGACTTGTGCCACTACACACAGAAACAAGTGAAAACAAACAAATTAGTGGAAAAGTCAGTTTGCCCTGCATAGTTTTCCATGCTCTGCATTTGGCTGACAGAACTGTCATATTTTAATTTTTTATTGTTGTTGTTCAGTATAGTCAGAATAACAGATCCTGAAGCTATTTACATCTCGCACAAGAAGTGGGCACACACCAGACCATCACATACAAAGGTTAAATATAAAGACTCACCACAGTCAGTCAGGAAGGAAAAGGAGCAGGAGGGAAACCTGGATAGCAGTCTTTATTGAAAGTTTTGAGGGAAGAAATGAATAGGCTGTTGAAGACCAGCTGAGCAGGCTTAGAATTTGGTGGTTTAAATACAATCAATGATCTTTGGGTGTAGTCCTTAGTCGCCATTATCTGAGCCTAGTTGAAAATATTCTAGACTGCAGAAACATGATAACATGAGGTGGAACTAGAGATGAAGATTATTAGTTGGTTTGCCAATCAAGCAAATTTTTATCTGTAGGGATCAGCTAACTTTGGGAGAAGCAGCCCTTTTCTCTATCCACAAGGCCCTAAGATGCCAAACAACGGAAAAAAATAATTAACAAATGCAATGTTTTATTGAAAACACTTAATAAACATGGTGTTGTGGGGATGTACATTTTGATACTGAAGTGATTAATATACGTCTTTGCAGTTACTGTTTCTTGAGTTTTCCTAAAAGCAATAAATATGCAATTGGACCCCCTCTCACAACGGAGGGCTATTTACTATCTAAGCAGTACAGTTTCAGGATTTTCTGGCCACAATATATCAAAGACAGTATTGTAAATGTAAAATAAAACCAACCAACAATAGTAATTGGCCAGGCTAGAGAAGTGAAAGCCAAGTATACAGAAAGTGAAATTTCTTCAGTCTTCCAAAGTCTCCAAGGTGCCATTTACTTCTGGCATTCCAACCACTGTGCAGTTGCTTGGATGGCAAGTTTGAGTTTAATAAAAAGCATACGAGGCTCAGCCTCCATCATCAGTTTCTCTAAAGTGACACTGAATAGCCTTCTCACAGGCACAGGCTTCTCAGTCCTTATACAATGCATCTCCTGTGGGAACGCCTAGCTTCAGGGTACTAAATGCATGTCACACAATGACAGAGGAATAATTTTAAAAATGTGAGATACACTGAGTGACAGGCTCAAATATATATGGAAAATAAAATGCCTTTGTCTTATTTACCACAATGTTTGCTGTTTCAAAACATTCGAAACAACTGAAATGCCCATAAATTAAAGATTGAATAATCTGTGATACAAATGCTCAATGGGGTTCTAACAGCTTTTTTAAAATTGTAAATTTATCCATGAACCTTTTCATGGATAAATTCAGTTACGCGTACATGAATGAAACAAACTAAAGGATTTTAAAGCTTTTTAAAAACCATTGATGTTTGTGTATGTGGGAGCTTGAGTATGCACTTTCACGGTGTGGGTGGAGGTCAGAGAACAATTTTCAGGCGTTGCATCTCTCTTACCATGTGGACTGTGGGGGTTGAACTTGGGTTGTCAGGCTTGGCAACAAATGCTTTTACCTGAGAAGCCATCTCAGGAGCCCTGAAAGAATTTTTATAGTGCACTATCATTTCTATAGGATAAAAAAGGATCCAAAAAAAGTGGAGGTGGGTCCTGAGGAGATAGTTTGGTGTTTTCCATGTAAGCATGAGGACCAGAGTCAAGATCTCCAAAACCTATGTGAATTTCCCAGTGGTCTTGGTAGCCCATCAGTAATTTTGACCTTGGAAAGACAGAGAAACCTGGCAAGTAAGACTAGCCATATTAATGTGTTTGATTGACAGACACTGCTGTAACAGATAAGATGAAAGAGCAGTTGAGCATTACTATTGACATCAACTTTGGGCCTCCACATGCTTGTGCACACAAACTTACATACATATGTAAAACATGCAGACAAAAATGCACATCATACACATACATGAAATGGAAAAAGAAAATAAAAGAAAGTGGACATGCGTCTGCTCATTTGTACAAAATAAAAACATACTACAAAGCAAAAATTAATGTTCTTACTCTCCTGAGGAGCTAGGCATAAATAGGCATAAAAGAAGTGGACATGAGAGGAATATATATTAGCTTCAATCTCACTGTTCGGAAAAACATATTAAAAATAAAGAAAGAGGCAAGATGGCTCACTCAATGGGTAAGTATACTTGCCACTAAGGGTGCCTACACCTGACTTCAATCCCCAGGACTCACATCTTAAAAAGCAGTAAAGAAATTCCCAAAATTTAACCTTTGCCTTCCACGTGTGGTTACACACACACACACACACACACACACACACACACACACACACTAAATGAATACATAAGTGTAATAACTATTTTAAAATAAAGAAGAAGCCTAGAATAACCCCTGTGCTATTGTACTGAAATTGGAAGTACAGTGTGAATGACAAATGGGAGCGGACACACACGAAAGGATAATGACAAATAGGACATTTGTGCAGTTTCCAAGATCTAGCCACAAGAATATTATTAATTACAAAGATAAAGAGTAATTTCAGAGTGGAGTAATCTGACAGATATTGCTTTAACTGAGTGCTTAATGTTCAATGCACTAATAATAAAAGCCTAAGTTGTCATGTATTCCCAGACAGTATGTACCAAGAAAGAAACACATACTTTTTTGATATGCTTCCCAGAAAAACTATAATCTCAAAAAAGGTATAAAAAGTCATTTAAAACAAAAGCAAAAATAATCTTAAAAATAGTTAATGTGGCTCCTTCAATTAAAGTCTAAGTTATAAGACACAATGAAAGACTCAGAAACTATTCTAGTATAAAATATAATCCCAGATTAGGGGACAGAGAGAAGGCTGATCTCGGGATTCAAAGACTGCCTGATCTACATAGTGAGTTTCAGGCCAGATTGGCTATCAGCAAGCCCTAGGAATCTTGTCTCCACTTAGGTCTGGGATTATAGGTACAATATACAGGGTTTTTTGTTTTGTTTTGTTTTTTTAAAAAAAAAACAATAAAATCAGGATTTACTTATTTTTTATTATTTTTCATTTATTTATTCATTTAATTTTCATTAATTTCATTCTTTTTTCCTTTTCTATATTGGATATTTTATTTATTTACATTTCAAATGTTATCCCCTTACCTGGTCTCCCCTCCATACACCCCCTATCCCATCCCCTATCTCCCTGCTTCTATGAGGGTGCTCCCACACCCACCCACCCACTCCCACCTCCTGCCCTGTTTTTGTGGGTACTAAGGATCTAAATTTAGGTCCTCTTGCTTTGCTTAAGGCCTTTACTGGCTAAGATATCTCCCCAGCCCCTTTTCGTTTTTAATTCTTTGACTGTTTCATACATGTATATGATGAATTTTGGCCACATTTCATCCCCAAATCTTACCCCTTTTCATCCCCCTTTCTTTCCCACTGGCACATGTGCAATTCACCACTGACTCTATCACTGAAGATAATGACACACCTCTCAATAGTTCCAAAGGAGGGTTAAGGCATTGGGTCCCTTTCCCAGTGATGATGAAATGTTGACAATCTCAATCTTCTGCAGGTCTTATGCTAAACCTGGTAAAATGTCACTTAGGAGGTCAGAGAAACCTAAGGAGAAACCTACTACTAATAGTTTATACCCATAGATTAGTGTTGCCTTCAGCCTTGTTTAGAGGCATTTCTTTATTGAGTGTGTGGCAGCTAACATGGGGACTCATAACTAATCAAAGTGTTACTGTAACTGTTGCATGCTCCGGGCACTGAGAAACAAAAGACATGTCTAGGATTTCTTCCTTGGTCTCACTGTTGAGTTCTCACTAACCATTCAGTAACTGCTATAAGAAAATTCTTTCTTTTTAGTTCACAATTTTGCCACTTTTTGAAGTTCTCTAGTCTCCACTTCATATATTTACTTCCGGGGCATAGAACTTAGTATTTAAGAACACAGGCTTTAGGGTTTGAAAGACCTGGTTAGAATTCTTTTTCTACCACCTCTTAGCAGGAGACCATGTTACTTCATTGCTGTGAGCCTGAGTCTCCTAATGTATAATGACACTGCCTATAATTAATGAAACTCTTTTAGCAAATAAATGAATCAATGGAGAGTACTTAACACTGCATGGCACAGACTGATGATTCAAATACACAGGGACTATTAGTGGCTTTGAATGGATCCTGTGACTTTCATTTTTACCTTGTTGCTTTTACCTAGACTGTTCCCTCCTCCAAAAATGCTTCTGCTTGTAGAAAGTTTGCTATTTGAATCCAGTCTCCAAATTCACTTTCTCAAGCCTTCTTTTTGTTCTACTGGGATATTCTTTCTGTTTTAAGTCTCCATTCACCTGCATCGACACTTCTTTCACACCAATTTTTGTACTTAAGCAATTCCTAGGGTTGCACTTCCCCTGAGGAGGTGCTCCATGACTCTTGCCCAAATTAAATCATACAGTGTCCAAATAGTACATGATTCCCTAGGACTTTTAGTAAGAATTCTCAGCACCTGAGCAATGTCATTACATGCCTTATTCCTAAAACTACTTCAACTTACTCTTAAAAACTGTGAGTGCTCACCTATCCATGAGATATCTACATCATACCTCCAGTCTCCAAGGCTCAATGATCATTGAGGAATAGGGGAATGGGCATATAGGTTGGAAGAGCCAGAGTTTTAAAACAGTGTTTCAGGACATGCAGGATCATTGCGTACATGAACTTTGCCATGGCCATGGCCACATGCTCAAATTGTGCATAAGATCAAGACAGTCAAAATTCTAATGTGAATGTACGAGGGGCTCATCAATTTCCCACCCCCACCTGAGAAATTATTGACAGTTGGTGGCTTCCCAAAGGTAGTGGTGACAGTAAGTTTTCTTCAGAGATACAACCCCAGTTAGGTTGTCCACTTTCCAGTGGATGGTCCTACACTATGATATAGCAGCAGCTTCAATTAGACTCAGTACCTAGAAAGAAAAAGATCCATGATATTGGAAAGGATATGTGGTATGGGAAGTCAGGAGGTACTGTGAGGGGAGTAACTGGATAGATTTTATCAAAACATATTGTATACATGTATGAAAGTATTTTTAAAGATACATGACAAAGAACTGAATGTATGAAAACATAGATCAGACAATGGCAGGAGGGAATTCTGCTGACATTTGATTCCAATGACAGTGGTGACTTGGGATATGCATTTGTTTTATCTGAGTTTTGAGATTCTGCCCCAACCATTTTATATTGAGATTTTCAACAACAACAACAACAACAAAAATAGCCATGCAAAGTTTGAAAAATAGTTGATGGGAAAATGCCATGAACATACACAAATGAGAAATGTTTTTCTATTGAAAAACATTTAGAAACATATAGAAAACATATAGAAAAGATGTTATTTGCCCATAAGAAAATATAAAGCCATAATTGTTGTTCTCTTCTCAACCCTAAGTTCCTTGCTCTGATCGCTTCTAGATATCAACTTAAAATTCCATGCGAGAATTAATTTGCGATTCTACCTATGCAGCCAGTCTTTCCTGCAAAGCAATGGTATCTGATTCTAGACTGAATTCTTAGTGTTTGGATGCTGAAAGTTTGTGTCCCCCCAAAGATTTATTTGTTGAAAGCTTTGCCCTCAATATAGTTATTTGGACGAGGTGAAGGAACATTTAAGAGACAAATTTACTTGGAAGTAGGTAAGCCATTTGAAGGAATCAAGATAGATATTCCTAGCAGAACCTTGAATTAGCTGTTTCAAAAGTGACAGTAAGGTTGACTACTTGGAGCTCTATGACTTCTTTATATCATATACCAACCATAAGGGTATCTGCCAGACGTAAAGCAGGCAAGGAGGTCCTGGCCAGAGTTGGCGATAGGATGTTTAGGCTTACTCCTCACAAAATTGGCAGACAAAGCCTTTTCTTTATAAGTCATCCATTTTTGTGTACTTTGTTATAAAAGTGGAAAATGGACTGATAAAATTATTAATTTTATACCAGTTTGTACTTGCGATGTAGAAAAATATGAGCAAATGGAACTATCTTGCTGAAAGGGGAGGAAAATATTCCCTCCAGTTCTGTGGAAATGTGTTGACAAATTCGGGATAAAACAAAACACAACTTAGGGTTACTTTTCCTTAACTTTACTTACTTACTTGAGTATGTTTACTGGCTTTGCACATACATATGGTTTTTTCCATTGTGAATGACTCAGAAGGTGTTTGTGGGTTGTGGAGAATCAAGCACATGGTTAAAATGAATCAAAATACACAGGTTGCCTTTAATACTTTGGTAGTGAGATAAACAATGCTCAATTATCATTTGAGTCACTCACACACTTAACAAGGGAGATGTGGTCTGCCACAATGCAAAATATTGTCATGCGCTGGCATGTTCTCTGCTCAAGGCAGTGAGGGCTACTTACTGTTTCCTTGAATGGAACTGATCTCATCTTCTTTATTCGAAACTTCAATCCATTCCATTTATCTTTCCCCTTGTTTTCTGGCAGAGACATTTAATGAATGTCTACAAGGTAGAGATCTCTGAACCAGGTGTTTCTGGCAAAATGAGAACAGATAAAATGGTGTCTTCAGAGGCTTAGCCGAAAGATAAGGCTGAAAATAAGAGCAGAAGTGAGCCACTTGTGGTTACTATCCTGGAGGTACCACCAGGTTGAAGGATCTGAATAGGTAAAGAAATGCTTGTGAGAGCTTTCTAAGGAAGTAAATCCACTCATATCTATTCTATGTTATATATGTAACTAGTATAAAACACTATTTTACAATATCTCCCTCAACACTTTGAAAATCATCTTCCACTCTTTCCTTTTATGAGAAGGAGAGTCCCATAGAGTTTAGCTCCATTATAAGCATGTCTGCCATTTCATGTTGAAAAGTCTTCTGACTTACAGTAGAAATTTTTACTATTTTTGTTTTTGTTTTTTGAGACAGAGTTTCTCTGTGTAGCCCTGGCTGTCCTGGAACTCACTCTGTAGACCAGACTGGCCTCGAACTCAGAAATCTGCCTGCCTCTACCTCCCAAGTGCTGGGATTAAAGGTGTGAGCCACCACTGCCCGGTAAAATTTTTACTATTAAATATGTACATATGGGCTTTTTCTTATATGTCTTGTTTGACAACTTCTGAACCCTGTTCAATGAAGATATGTGTACTTCCCTAAGTTTGGAGAATTGTTATCTCTATTTCTTCAGATACTTAGTTCCCCTCTACCTCCTCTAGCTCTTCTCTGAAGCAAATGAATTTGAAACTTCTACCTTCAGTTTCTCTAGGCTTCTCTCTACATTTTCCAAATATTTAATCCCTTTCTAATGCTACATTGGAAATCTTTTCAACCTGTTATTGCACCTTAATTCATTCTTCAACTAGATCATTCTTTCATTTACCCATTTCATCAATTTCTTTTGCTGGTGTGTGGGAGCCAGAAGCTAATGTTGAGCTTCCTCCGTAGCTCTCTACATTAATTTTTGAGACAAGCAAATTTGATGGCCATCAAGCTCCAGGGACTTCCTGTTTTTACTTGTCTGGTGCTTTGACTCCATGTATGCCACTGCAATCAGCATTGTTATGTGGATTAGGGGGCTCTAACTCAGGTCCTCATAATGTGCTACAAGTAGTTTATTTAATGAGCCAACTTTTCAGCCCTGCAGTCTTTATTTTAACTCATTTTTCAGAGCTGACATTCCTGGGTGGTCGTCTTTATAACTGATTGCACTTGCTCCACATCACTAATATCCGTTAGCTATTCAATCCTATTCTATTTTGTTTTCTATTACTGTTTTCACTAGCTCATCAGTTATGTCTTGTGTGGTCAAGTATGTTGAGCTTCTACTATCGTAGTCAGAAAGTCATAATAATCACAAGGTAGTTTTAAGAGTACCCTATTTCAGTAAATTCTAGAGGCACCACAGCAGTTTTTAGACTGACCACACCACATTGATTATAATCTCCTACCAGATCCCTCATACTAATTTGAATGAATCTACTCTTGTTCTATTGAGTTTAATACTTACAGTCACCCTTCCTGAGGTTTGTTTTCCCATCAGTGGTACAGATTTTCATTTTTGTTAAGGAGTTGCAACATTACAGTAGCTGCCATGGCAATTTACTTTGAAGTATAAACATCATTATAGTTGTGGGGTTATTGCTCCTAATCCTGGAAATATGTTTCAAAACTGCAAAACACAACAGCATTGCTTTACTTATGTATAGAAAACATAGGAGAAATGATTGAATGCGATAAATGCTAAACAAAGTACATATTGGTATTTGTTTTTGCTGTGGCTGTGACATTTCCAAATCATGATTAATATGTGTGGGATTCTGAATAAATTCACCAGAGGCCATTTGATTCACCACAGATGATGGGCTTTCCCCCTGTAATAGCCACTGACAATCAGTAGTGGTAATAAAGGAATAGAAATTTGAATTATCTTTGGGTATAGCTTAGCTAAGTGAAGCAGGTGCTGAGGGGGCTGAGTTGTACTAGGAATTGGCAGCTCTATGTTCCAGCAGCAGTACTCACACAATAGCTGGAGCCATCACCTAACTCTTTAGGATTCAATTTCTTTATCTGTAAAACTGAAGTAGAATTGCATCAATTCTAGCATCCTTTCAATGTACAGAAATTTGTCATCAAATTTTGAGAGGATATACCACTCCAAACAAGTTCGATATTTGACAGAGGAATCTGTTTTAGAGCAAACAATTCCCCAATAAGCAAACATACATTAAATAATAAAGTATGCAGTCCCATGACCAACTGGGAAAAAAGAAAGTCTATATGTAAAAGGTCCTATCAGTAACTCCCTCTGCAATAAAGCTTAGGCTCTAAACAATTGCCATGCCAATCATGCCTCTAACTCTGCTGCCTCAGGGCATTTCCACAACTTCCACCAACCTGTTCCAGTGTACTTTTACCTCTTAAATCTATAGACTCCAAGTGCTAAATAATAGATTAATAGGCCCTAACTAAAAGATCCAATATCTCAGTGAGCACATGTGCCCCCAACCTAATCTCGAGTAATCATCCTTTGCATACTTCCCAAGTCTTAGACCCTTTCTCTAATTCCCATTATTTTTCTCTCCTTGATTGGGGTTTCTGAGCTGCTGTTTATGCTAGAGGCATATGATGTCATTGTGTCTACCCCCAACTGTTCTTAATTTTCTCACAGATCAGTTCTCTTGAAGGACTCCCAGCAGGCCCAAAGACATAGCCCTCCCTTGTAAGTTGCAAATGAAAAGCTGAGGTAGTGGGGGGAAAGGGCACTTCACCAACCCATAAGGATTAATCCCAGAAAATAAAGTGCAGGGCCTTTTAATAAACAGAGCACTCCAGGAAGAGGGAGTAGCCAACTGAATAAGGCTCAGACTCTGATGAGCCAAGTGCGTTTTAGAAAGCTGTCATAGCAACAAGTTATCTAAGATTTATACTATCCCTGTTTGAGGCAGTTCTCTAAGACCAGCCCATCATATGGGACCATCCGTGCTATCTGGCCACTGATATCTGTGTGATATGCTGAACACAAGCTTCAGCCTCAACCAACAGCTAGGCTACCCTACCAATAAATAGTTATGCTGGAGGTGCTATAGCTCTCTCCTTTACAGATGTTCTGTGCTTTGCGGTGTTGCAGAGAAAACCCTGATAACACCAACTCAAATGACTCATGATTTTTAATTGAAGTGCTACTTGAAAAAAAAAAAGATTATGTAATGATGCATGGCAAAAAAGAATGAATCTCTAAGGTGGAAAGTCTTACTGTATCATGGAACCTGGATGAAACGGTAGGATGGTGCCCATGAGCTATTCATTCAGAAAATTACTTCCTACTGTGGTTGTTGTTAGCCTTGGTTTCATATAAGCAGTGCAATGGGAGGGGTTAGATATTTTTAATTATTATATAGCTCTGAGAATGTTTGCCTGCTTGTATGTCTGTGCACTATTTGCATGTTTGGTGCCTGTGGAGGACTAGAAAGGGCATTTGATCCCCTAGAACTGGAGTTCCAGAGGGTTGGAAGCAGCCAGGGTAGTGATGGACTTTTAACCCAGGTCTTCTGCAAGATCAGCCAGTGTTCTTAACCAATGAGACATCTTTCCAACAAAGGCATAGATTTTTTGAAGTGTATTTTGAAATAATGTTTTTGTTTGTTTGTTTAGAAATAATCACTTAGTAATTTATTTTACCTTGAAATACTTTTAAAATTACAAAGAGTCATAAAAATAGTATGTAGCCAGGACACCTACTTCATCTCACATTCTTCAGATCACCTTATATATAACTATGACAAGGCTATCAGAATCGGCAACTAAAACTGGACAATACTAACTAAACTAGAAACTATATTTGTCTTTTACCAGTTTTTCTACTAATGTCCATTTTGTTTCAAGGGTTAATTCAGGATAGCAGACCTTCTCTAATCATCACCTCTCCTGGTCCCCCACCAGTTTATGATAGTGTCTTTCTAAGATTGTCATGAACTTGATATATTAAAGAGCACAGATGCATTCTTATTTATTCATTCAGTAAGTTGTCTATTTATAAATTTAATTTCGTGGTGCTGGGGACCAAAGTCATGGCCTGCCATGGTAACCAAGTGCTCTACCCCTGAGCTATAGCCCCAGCCCAGCCAATTTGTATAATACTCCTCAGCAATTTTTCTACTTTTTGCTGTTCCATGATTGACATCACAGTACTATGTTGCATTAAGTCATCATATCTACTTTGTTGCCCTAATCAATGGCAATTTACCAATGTTTCCCTCATTTTTCATGATTTTGATAATTTCAAAGATTAATAGATATTTACTATGTAGAATGTCCCCCAATTTTGTGTTTGTCTGTTTCTTCAAGGTTAGATTGGATATATAGACTTTGGAGAACAAAAATAGAGGTCAACTGCCTTTCTCATTAGAATATAGCATAAGTTCAAGGTGAGACCATAGCAGACTGGTAATGTCATCCGTTTTACTTACTGGCAGTTTGACTTCAAGTATGCTAAGCAAGCACCACTATATTACTGTACTTCAAACTCACCATGTAGTTGTGGGTTACCCGGAACCTGAAAGCCTCCTGCCTCCACCTCCCTAGTGCTAGACCATGGGTATGTACCAATAGTTTTATGTAGTAATGAGCATCAAACCCAGGGCTATCTGCATGTTAAGCAAGTACTCTACTGAATGAGCTATATCTTCAGCCCCTTTTCATTAATTTTTCTAAAAGTTATCGTGTTAAGATTGTTATAGGTTCATATGAAGTTGACAATGTAATACGGAGAGCACCTGTGCATTTTTAATTTTGTTTCCTTCCATGAATACATCTTATATAACTATAGTACAATACCAAAACCAGGAAACTAACAATGGTACAAAACTGTATATATAGCTATATGCTATTTGATCACTTGTGCATATTATATTCTTTGTTTTATATTTTATTAATTTGCTTATTTCTTTGTTTTGAGACAGGGTCTTGTGTAGCTTAGGCTGGCCTTGCACTAGATATATTGCTGAGAATGTCTTTGAACTGCTGACCCTCCTGCTCCTAGTCTCTGAATCCTGGAAGAACAGAGTGCGCCACCTTGATTGGTTTTTTGCAGTGCTGGGGCCTGAACCCCGAACTTGCATATAAAGTAAAGATCAACTGAATTACATTCTACTGTAACCCAGAAGTAGAACTATTGCATCACTCAAAGGTATTTTTCATTTTTCTTTCTCTGTAGTCATAACCTCTACTCCTAATATCTCTCATCCCCAGAAACCACCAATTTATTATACATATTTTAAGTTTATCATTTCCAAGATTATATAAATGAAATTAAGCAGTATGTTACCTTTTGAAATTGTCTTTCTCCATGCCTGTCATCATGCCACTCATCATCCAAGTTTCACATATTAGTAATTTGTTCTTTTCATTGCTGAGTAGCTGCCCACATTGTGAATGTACCTTAATTTGTTCACCAATTCCTTTACTTTGGTACCTCTGGATTGTTCCTATGTTTTGTTTATTACAAATATCTTTAATAAGAATATTCAGCTACATATTTTTTCAAAGCCTTAAGTTTTTTTTTCTCTGAGATGCATGACCAGGTGATGGATAATTAGATGGTTGAGACTTTTGATGCATAATGTCTGACTTAATTGTTAATATTAGTAATTAAGATTATAATAAAGAACCTGTGTCTGCTTCCACCTGCCTATCAAGGAAAGTGGGACTACCTGGCAAATAGCTGCCAACAAAACTACCATAGCTTAAAAATTTGTTGTTATTCTAGTAATTCTGACATCATGGGAAGACCACACATGTGTGAGTCCCTAAGTTTTCTCTCCAATATTATGAAAAAAGGTGGAACAGACAGAAAACTCAGCTGGGCACATTTAGTGAGTATATTTCTGTATTCTCTATTCTGTCTCACTCATCTGTGTATATATTCTCTTTGCCAACATCACATCACATGGTGTTAATTGCTGAAGCTATGTGGTTAGTGAATATATATTCACTATGTGGTTAGTGAATACACACACACACACACACACACACACATATATATATATATATATGTATATATATTCATGCAACTTCATTATTCTTTTAAAAAGTATTTTCCCTATTCTAGAACATATGCTTTTCCATATACATTGTTCGATAATCTTGTCACTTCAATCCCTCCCCCAAAGAGTTTGAAAATGATTAGTCTCATTCATTTAAGAAAAATCTGAATGAACTGAAAATCAATAATTTTTCATATACTCAGAACACTGAGGTTATGGAGTAAACCAGCATTTCCAACCTGGAGAACCAAGAACATCTAGGGACACAGAGTTGTAATTTGCATCCCTGGAGAAAAGGTCACTGGACTCAGACCAGTATAAATACTCCAAGTGGTTGTTGCAAGAAGGGGCTACAGTCTGTGCAAAGGTTACTCTGACATTAAGAGTAGGAGAACTTCAAATATAAGAGCACCTCCATAATTTTATGGATTTGTCTTTTAGGAAATTAACAGATTCTTCCCAGTTAAGGTGTAAGGAAGCTCTTCCTGAAGATCTCGTAAAGAATGAAAAATCCCTTTAATGTGATATGCCTAGAGCCTTACCCATAATAAGAGATTGGCTGATAATCAAAAGGGCTTTTCCAGACAATTACACATGCTAAACACGGGCACTCTTCATAATGTAGCCCCTTGTAGTCTTGCAGGAAACCAAGGACAGTATAAAACTCCTCAGAAAAAGATAAAGTTGTGGGTTGCTTGTAAAGCAACAAAGATAAGGTATAACCAAACTTCTTGTGAGAAATGATCCAAATACGGAGAGTAGCATGGATGTAATTAATCTTGAAAGGAAAATAATTCATCATTGTATAATTCTATAGACAGTAAAATTATGCTCCAGGTGAAAGTGAAATAGTTTCTTAGGAAAAAAACTTAAGGAAAATGAAAACAGACTTGACCTGCTAGAAATATTAAAAGTCCTTCATAGGACAAGAAAAAGATTGAGATCAGTGCTTAAGAAAAGAAAGAACACCGTAGAAGTTATAAATGAAGTTAGGGCTAAGAAATATTAAAAATCACATTCATGCCCTATGAGGTGGTGCATTCCTTTAATTTCTGTACTTGGGAGGCAGAGGCAGGCAGATCTCTATGAATACGAGGCCAGGTGGTCTACATTGTGAGTTCCAGGACAGTCAGGGCTACACAGAGAAACCCTATCTCAAAAGACAAAGAAACAAACAAAACAACAACAAAAAACAAAAGCAAACAAAACAAACAAACAAAAAACAGCATGTTTTTTGGTAGGACTGATTATGTTCAAATCAACTCCCAGTCTTCCAGACCTTCCACTAACAACTATCAATGAAGACACCGACCCAACAGTAGCTGTGAGGAAGTATTTAGACTAGATTCCATTGCTTAAGTCTATTAAAGTGTCAAGTCCACAATAAGTAAGTCTTGTGTTTTGATGAAAAACTCTCATTCTCCTCTCTATGGGAATCTACAATACTGTCTCAGTGCCTACTAGCTACATGTTAGCCCAGCTTGCCCAATGTTACTGAATATAAGACACAGAATATAAGACTGAATATAGGGACCAGGTGGATACAGGGACCCAGGAACCTCACAGGACCAGTGGCACAGGTTTCTTCCGGGCTGGTGCCCTGAGCAAGCCTTGGGCGCAAACTCCTCAGCCAGTCCCACAACACCCAGAGGAAGCTTCACTCCCAGGCACTCTAACACACCCACGATCATAGGATCAGAGATGAGGAGGACACAGCATCTGTCCCAACACCTGGAGTAACATCATCCAGAGACCCAGGAACCCCGCAGGACCAGTGGCATGGGGTACTTTCAGCCTGAGCTGGTTTCCTGAGCACACGTTGGGCTGGAACTCCTCAGCTTGTCCCACAACAACCAGAGGAAGCTTCACTCCCAGGTGCTCTAATTCCCTCAGGATCACAGGATCAGAGGAGCTTGGTCACAACAGGATCTCTGGATCCCAGAGGTAGCTTGACTCCCTGGAACTCTGACACACCCAGGATCTCAGGATCACAGGATCCCAGAATCACAGAATCCCAGAGCCAGGTGGTCTCTGAGGAGTTCTGACAAAACCAGGATTGCAGGAAGGACAGGCTCCAGTCAGATATAGAGGACAGGTAACACTACAGATAACCAGATGGCAGGAGGCAAGTTAAGAACATAAGCAACAGAAACCAAGGTTACCTGGCATCACCAGAACCCAATTCTCCCACCATAGCAAGTCCTGGATACACCATCACATGGGAAAAGCAAGATTCGGATCTAAAATCACTTCTCATGATAATGATAGAGGACTTTAAGAAGAACACAAATAACTCCCTTAAAGAAATACAGGCAAACACAGGTAAATAGGTTGAAGCCCTTAAAGGGGAAATACAAAAATCCCTTAAAGAATTACAGGAAAATACAATCAAACAGGCAAAGAAATTGAACAAAACCATCCAGGATCTAAAAATGGAAACAGAAACAATAAACAAATCACAAAGGGAGTCAACCCGAGAGTTAGAAAACCTACGAAAGAGATCAAGAGTCAGAGATGCAAGCATTACTCACAGAATACAAGATATAGAAGAGATAATCTCAGGTACAGAAGATACCATAGAAAACAGGGACACAACAGTCAAAGAAAACACAAAATGCAAAAAGCTCTGAACCCAAAACATCCAGGATATCCAAGATGCAATGAGAAGACAGAACCTGAGGATAATAGGTATAGAAGACAGTGAAGATTCCCAACTTAAAGGAACAGTAAATATCTTCAACAAAATTATAGAAGAAAACTTCCCTAACCTAAAGAAAGAGATGAACATAAATACACAAGAAGCCTACAGAATTCCAAATAGACTGGACCAGAAAAGAAATTCCTCCCATCACATTATAGTCAAAACACCAAATGCACAAAAATAAGAAAGATTATTAAAAGCAGTAAGGGAAAAAGGTCAAGTAACATATAAAGGCAGATCTATCAGAATCACACCAGACTTCTCACCAGAGACTATGAAAGCTAGAAGATCCTGGGCAGATCTCATACAGACCCTAAGAGAACACAAGTGCCAGCCCAGGCTGCTATACCCAGAAAAACTCTCAATTAGCATATATTCCATGACAAAATTAAATTTATACAATATCTTTCCACAAATCCATCCCCTCAAAGGATAATAGATGGAAAACGCCAACTCAAGGAGAGAAACTACACCCAAGAAAAAGCAAGAAAGTAATCTTTCCACAAACCCAACAGAAGATAGCCACACAAACATAAAAATAACATAAAAAATAACAGGAAGTAACAATCACTTTTCCTTAATATCTCTTAACATCAATGGACTCAATTCCCCAATAAAAAGACCTAGACTAACAGACTGGATATGTAAACAGGACCCAGCATTTTGCTACATACAGGAAATGCACCTCAGTACAAAGACAGTCGCTACCTCAGAGTAAAAGGTTGGAAAACAATTTCTAAGCAAATGGTCCCAAGAAAAAAGCTGGAGTAGCCATTCTAATATCAAATAAAATCAACTTTCAACAAAAAGTTATCAAAAAAGATAAGGAAGGACTCTTCATACTGGTCCAAGGAAAAATCTAGCAAGATGAACTCTCAATTCTGAACATCTATGCTCTAAAAATTGCAGGCATTATAATAGTAATATATGTTTAAAATACACAAATATGGCACAGTTCAGGAAAGTGACACATTCAGAAAGATAGATAGGACTAGAGGGATTGTTTTCTAAAGCATTCTTAAACAGTAATTATAATTGAAATGATTATAATTTTATAGAATTTTACCAAAATCCACTGGTACAATTTTATTCATTGCTAATACTTTGAACTCTTTTATTTTCTACATCTGTGGTTTAACTATTAAAAAATTAAATGTTGGCAGGGGGAGAGGGGAGGGAATGGGGAAGTTCCAAAGGGGAGATCTGGAAAGGGGGAAACATTTGAAATGTAAATAAAGTATGAAAAGGAAAGAAAAATTAAATGTCCTGAAAAAACCCCACACTTCATTCTTTACAGAAATAGTCACTACAGAACTAGACATATTTAAGGGGTAACTTCAGCAAGTGTTATAGGTATCTGATGAGTCTCAGTGTAATGGCCTTGGGAAACACAAAGGAATGTTGCTCTTTACTCAGAGTGAAGCTAACATATCTTCAAGGGAGAAAATTGGAGGTATTTGAACTTTATGGTCACATTAGGGAGGTGAGTTCTGAATATTTTAAAAGACTAGTATTTATTTTCTCTGAATTTAGTCAGGAGTTGTCAATTTATTTCTAGTTGAATGTGACAGTAGTAAGGTTTTCAAAGTCTACTGAAAACAAGTAACATTAAATTTGCAATTTATGAGATTAGGTTATGTGTCCATTTTGACTGAAGTCAACTTTCTTTGTTTTTTGTTTTTTGAGACAGGGTTTCTCTGTGTAGCCCTGGCTGTCCTGGAACTTACTCTGTAGACCAGACTGGTCTTGAACTCAGAAATCCATCTGACTCTGCCTCCCAAGAGTAAAGGCGTGCACCACCACTGCCCGGCTTGAAGTTAACTTTCCTTTGTCATTTCAAAGGAGAAAAAAATGAATGGCCTATAAAACTGTAAGAGTTGATCTGTCAGAAATAATTTCCAATTGCGTAATGTTTTTACAAAGTGGTTTAATTAATTTTAATCATATTTATAGTATGAAAGTATACGATGATGATAATATTGGCTTCTAAAGTTTTAGCCTAAAAAATAGCATTTTAATTATTATAGAAATGTCTACAAGTAATTTCATAATTTATTAATTCTGTATTTAATTTTGACATGTTTCTCATAATTCACCATTGTATATAATACTGTGATAGGTATCCCACAGTACATACATATTTTTGTCAATGTAAATTCCAAGAAATAAGTTTACTAGATAAAATTTTATGTATAATTTATACTTTGGTACTTGTAGGTAAACTGTTCATTAGAAGTACTGTATTGATTTTTACTGTTATATGGAACATTTCTCTAAAATTTTCTAATAATTAAATTTTATTATAAAAAATAAAATGATAAAAAGAAAAAAAAGACTGAATATAGTTATTTATCTAAACTACTGCAGGTGCAATCTAAGCTATGATAGCCACTCCTCTGAGATCATTTTGTTCTTTTCTGTTCTCATCTGTTTTACTATCACCAGACCAGGCTCTTACCAAATTCAGTTTTGGACAGCTACATGGGCCCTGCATTCAATGCTATTTAGCTAAATTTTGGTTCCAGAATGCATAAAGGCTCTCACTTCTAGAGCTCCATGTAACACACATTCTTCAAGGTGTTCAGTTCCTTTTTAACCCTGACACTTTCAAGAACATTTCAGCCTCCACCACCAGTTCTGCTTCCATGCAACAGGCTCTCAGTCTGTTGGCAGTTTGAAAAGCAATTACTCACTTTTGGCCTGCTCTCATAGTTAGGATATTAAATTCTTTCTCCTAACTTTCATTGGCTTGGTTTATCAGTATTCTCTTTCAAACCCATTTTAGAACCCAAATATGATTTTATTATATCAAAGTAACTATATCAATAGGCAAGAATAAATAAAAAGAAAATGTGTATACAACACACACACACACACACACCACCACCACCACCACCACCACCACCACCATCACCATCCACAAATAAATAAATAAATACATTTATTTTTATAAAGAACTGGAGTTCTGGAATTTGAAAAGTAAAATTTCCTTTTACCAGGTTGTTTTATGACCAGGATAAGTGACTTAATATCTTTAAACCCAAGATCTATTCGACATCCTACTTTCAGTCCCAGGAGATTAGCCCAGACTGATATGGATTATATAAATATTACCATATTTCATTGGCTCTTGGCTCTTCATTGATTTGGCCAAATTGATTTCTGGTACTTAACCAATGATCTTGAAATATTTCTGCTTGCTTCCTACTTGTAGAATCATCCCTGAGTAGTTGGGTCTATCCCTACAGAAATGACCAGCTGTTGTGAAAGACTTTACTTTCTAGACAGCCTCTCTGTAGATCAATACCCCATTATTCCCTTGATTTTAGATATGGACAGGTAAAATATCTTCACTAGTGTAGCTATAAGGTGTTTCACTATCCCTGAACCCTCCCCACAACTTGTAAAATAACCTTTTGGCTAAGCCCTCTTAAATGCTCCTGTTTGCATACAGAATCTGTTTGATATAAAATTCTTGACTAATATTGACTTTTCTATTTCCTGTAAAATGGAAATGTTTATATCATATGCTTGTCATCAAACTATAAAAGAGAAAAGTTATATAAAACCAACTAACACAGTATCTGGCACAAGCAGATACTGAAATAACACCTTTATTATTTTCTTTTCTTCAAAACTTATCTTGATTTTTATATTACCACTTATGAGATAGGTAATTTTGACAAGTTGCATTATTTTCTTAAACCTTAGTTTCCAAACTTGTAAAAGAGAGTACATTGAATACTCATGCAATAAATATTTACTACCTACTATGTACTACTCTGAGTGGAATTAAGACGTAAGTTTATTTCAAAGCATTGTTGTAAAGATAAAAATAAAATGATGGGATATTCATAAAACGAAATTATGTTAGTTGTGGTAACTTAGATGAGCCTAGAGGATAGTATGCTAAATAAAATAAGCCAAACACAGAAAGACAAATGCATTTTCTCACCCATGTGTTGGAGATAATGTTGGATAATAATGTTGGTCTCTGAATTCAAGAACACATCAAAAAGATTATCCACCATGATCATGCTGACTTCATTCCAGAGATGTATGGATGGTCTAATACATTTAAATAAATAACTGTAATCTAGCTCAAAAATAGACTAAAAGATAAAAACTTATGATTGTCTCATTAGATGCAGAAAATGTCATTCAAAATGCCCACCATAACTTCATGATAAAAGTCCTGGAAAGAATAGGAATAAGAAGGACATATCTCAACATAATAAAGACAATTTCAAGCAAGCTAAAGCCAACATCATTTTAAACAGGGAGAAACACAAAGCAACTCCACTAAAATTAGGAATAAGAAGGATGTCCACTTTATAACTATTCAATGCAGCGCTTGAAGTATTAGCTTGAGCAAGAAGACAGCTGAATGAGATCAACAGGATAGAAATAGGAAGCAAAGAAGTCAATATGTCTTTCACAGCAGATTATATGACTGTATACATACATGATCCTAAAAACTCCACCAAAATACTTTTACCTCTGATAAGCATTTGCAGTAAAGTAGCCTGCTTAGACACAAATGAGAGGCTGAGAAAGAAATCAGGGAAACAGTATCTTTCATTCACAATAGCCTCAAAAAATTTCTTGAGATAACTCTAACCAAGCAGATGAAAGATTTGTAAAATAAAAACTTAAAGTCTTTTAAGAAAGAAATTGAAGATACCAGAAGATGGAAAGATCTCTCATACTCATGGATTGGCAGGGTTAGCATTGTGAAAATGGCCATCCTACAAAAGCAATTCACAGATTCAGTGCAATACCCATCAAAATTCCAACACAATTTTTCACAGAAATTGAAAAAATAATCATAAACTTCATCTGGAAATGCAAAAATGGGAAATAGCCAGAAGATAATCCTGAAGAATAAAAGAACTAGTAGATGTACCACCATCCCAAATTTCAAGTAGTATTACAGAGCTATAGTAATAAAAACTTCATGGTATTAGCATACAGAGGAGTGGATCAATGGAATAGAATCGAAGACACAGACTTAATTCTATGTACCTATGGAAGCCTGATTTTTCTAGATGGGTATTTTTGGCTTCTTTGTTTAAAAAAGAAAATCAAATGTCCATAGGTACATAGCCAGAAACTGGAAACAACCTAGATGTCCCTTAACTGATGAATAAACAATGAGAATGTGATATATTTACACAATGGTCTATTATTCAGTCCCATCTAAAAGAATTGCAGGAATTCTCCAGGGGCCTCTCCTCCCATCTCCATCAGACTTCTGCCTCTCTTCCCATCTCCATCAAACTCCTGAACCATACAGGTAAGCTTCCCTTCCCCCACCTACCCTCCCAGCTGGATGAGCCCTCTGGGTCCAAGCCAAGTTGCCCAGAACAGCTTCCTAGCTTAGGGAGACCTTTATTCTCCTTCCACCTCTCCGCCCACCTTCATTGGACCTGAGGCTCCTGAACCATACAGAACTGCAGGTCCAGAAACATATTGCCCATCAGAGCCTAGCATAACTGTCCTCTGAGTGACTATACCCAGCAGCAGTCGGAAGTAGTAGCAGATACCCACAGCCAAACATTAATGGAGGTCAGAGACTCTTATGAAAGAGTTGGGGGAAGGATCGAAGGCCCAGAAGTAGATGGGAACTCCATAGGAAGACCAATAGAGTCAACAAACCTGGGACCCTTGGGAGTTCTCAGAATCTGAGCCACCAACCAAAGAACATACATGGGCTGGAGAGAGCCCCCCTCACTATATGTATCAGACAAGCAGCTCAGTCTTCATGGCTGCCCTTTCTGGCCTCAGTAGGAGAGGACATGCCTAATCTGGCAGAGACTTGATGTGCCAGGGTGGTGGAAAGTAAAACCCATGATGAAAAAGCACTGCATGGTTAGGAAACTGCAACACAGAGACTTGGTGGTACAGCCTCATATTCATATTTTAGATTTCTAAATGTACTGAAACAGTCATTTACCCACAGTGGCCGGAATATATCTGGTAGAAGAGGAAGACAAACTGTGTCTGTGTTTACAAATGACAGTCAAATCGGAGCAGAACTTGTGCCAGCACGGAGCAATACAGCATTAGAAGTTGTCTGATGATTCAGCCTAGGCACCCTTTACCCCATTTATGCCACTGCATAAGGACTTAATGTTTATTCCTTGACATATGCACCATATCTCTATGATTTCTTTCCTGATCACATATTTTCACCACAGAGTAATACTATAATCACATCTCTTTCCTTCCAAATTCCTTCTACTTCATCTTCCCTTTGCATGTTTGTGTCACCTTAAAAAAAAAAAACTTACTTTCTATAGTTCAAAGGTTTTTGCTTCCCCACTAAAGTTTATAAGGTTGAAAACTTAAACCCTTTATGTATTAGTTTTCTATTGCTGTGAAAACATCTGAGGAAGCATCTCAAGGAAAGGAGTATTTATTTATTTGGCCTTCCAGTTTCAGGATTATGGTGAAGGGTCACTTGGCTCTGTGTTTCTGGGGCTGTGGTGAGGCAGAGCATTTTGGCAGAGAGGGCAGCATAAATTGGAATTGCTCAACTCATGGTAGTAAGAAAGCACATGTAGGAAAAGATACGTGGGAAGAATGAGATAAATTATTCAAAGGCATGCCCCAACGACCCTTGGCTTCTTTTTTTGTTTTGTTTTGTTTTTATTTTTTTTCATACTTTATTTACATTTCAAATGTTTCCCCCTTTCCAGATCTCCCCTTTGGAACCTCCCCATTCCCTACCCCATCCCCCTGCCACTATGGGTGTATTCCCCCAACCACCAACCCACCCACTCTCATCTCCCCTACTTGGCATTCTCCTACACTGGTACATCAAACACTCTCAGGACCAAGGGTCTCTGCTCCCCCTGATGGCTATTAAGACCCTCCTCTGCCACATATCTGGCCAGCACCATGGGTCCCTCCATGTGTATTGTTTGGTTGGTGATCCAGTCTCCAGAAGTATAAAGGGCTCAGGCCAGTTGCCCCTGTTGCTCCCTCCCTGGGGCTGCAAACTCCCTCAGTTCCTTCAGTCCCTTCTACAACTCCTCCCTCTGGGACCTCATTCTCAGCCCTATGGTTACTGTGAACTAACTCATGGGTATTTCAAACTTTTGGGCTAATAACCACTTATCAGTGAGTACATACCATGTTCATTCTTTTGTGACTGAGTTACCTCACTCAGGATGATATTTTCAAGTTCCATCCATTTGCCTGTGAATTTCATGAAGTCATTGTTCCTAATAGCTGAGTAGTATTCCATTGTGTAAATGCACCACATTTTCTGTATCCATTCCTCTGTTGAGGGACATCTGGGTTGTTTCCAGTTTCTGGCTATTATAAATATGGCTGCTATGAACATAGTGGAGCATATGTCTTTATTACATGTTGGAGCATCTTCTGGGTATATGCCCAGGAGTGGAAGAGCTGGGTCTTCAGGTAGTATTATGTTCATTTTTCTGAGGGTCCACCAAACTGATTTCCAGAGAGGTTGTATCACCTTGCATTCCCACCAGCAATGGAGGAGTGTTCCTCTTTCTCCACATCCTCGCCAACATCTGCTGTCACCTGAGTTTTTGATCTCAGCCATTCTGACTGGTTTGAGGTGGAATCTTAGGGTTGTTTTGATTTGCATTTCCCTGATGACAAAGGATGCTGAAAATTTCTTTAGGTGCTTCTCAGCTATTCGAGTTTCCTCAGTTGTGAATACTCTGTTTAGCACTGTTCCCCATTTTTTGATAGGGTTATTTGGTTCTCTGGGGTCTAATTTCTTGAGTTCTTTGTATACCTTGGATATTAGCCCTCTATCTGATTTAGGATTGGTAAAGATCTTTTCCCAATCTGTTGGTTGCTGTTTTGTCCTATTGACAGTGTCCTTTGGCTTACAGAAGCTTTGCGATTTTATGAGATCTGATTTGTTGATTCTTGATCTTAGAGCATAAGCCATTGGTGTTCTGTTCAGGAACTTTTCCCCTGTTCCCATGTTTTCGAGACTCTTCCCCACTTTCTCTTCTATTAGTTTCAGTGTATCTGGTTTTATGTGGAGGTCCTTGATCCACTTGGACTTGAGATTTGTACAGGGAGATAGGAATGGATCAATTCGAAATCTTCTACATGTAGACCGCCAGTTGAACCAGCACCATTTGTTGAAAATGCTGTCTTTTTTCCACTGTATGGTTTTAGCTCCTTTGCCAAAGATCAAGTGACCATAAGAGTGTGGGTTCATTTCTGGGTCTTCAATTCTATTCCACTGATCTACCTGCCTGTCACTGTACCAATACCATGTAGTTTTTATCACTACTGCTCTGTAGTACAGCTTGAGGTCAGGGAGGCTGATTCCCCCAGAAGTCCTTTTATTGTTGAGAAGACTTTTTGCTATCCTAGGGTTTTTGTTATTCCATCTGAATTTGAGAATTGCTCTTTCTAGGTTTATGAAGAATTGAGTTGGGATTTTGATGGGGATTGCATTGAATCTGTAGATTGCTTTCGGCAGGATGGCCATTTTAACTGTATTAATCCTGCCAATCCATGAGCATGGGAGATCTTTCCATCTTCTGAGGTCTTCTTTGATTTCTTTCTTCAAAGACTTGAAGTTCTTATTATTCGGATCTTTCACTTGTTTGGTTAGAGTCACACCAAGATACTTAATATTGTTTGTGACAATTGTGAAGGGTGTTATCTCCCTAATTTCTTTCTCAGCTTGTTTATCCTTCAAGTATAGGAAAGCTACTGATTTCCTTGAGTTAATTTTGTATCTGGCCACTTTGCTGAAGTTGTTTATCAGCTGTAGCAGATCTCTGGTGGAGTTTTTCAGGTCACTTAAATATACCATCATATCATCTGCAAATAGTGATATTTTGATTTCTTCCTTTCCAATTTGTATCCCTTTGACCTCCTTTTGTTGTCTAATTGTTTTAGCTAAAACTTCAAGTACTATATTGAATAGATAGGGAGAGGGCAGCCTTGCCTAGTCTCTGACTTTAGTGGGATTGCTTCAAGTTTCTCTCCATTTAGTTTGATGTTGGCCACTGGTTGACTGTATATTGCTTTCACTATGTTTAGGTATGCTCTTTGAATTCCTGATCTTTCCAAGACTGTTAACATGAAGGGATGTTGAATTTTGACAAATGCTTTTTTAGCATCTAACAAAATGAGCATGTGGTTTTTTTAATTTGAGTTTGTTTATGTAGTGGATTACATTGATGGATTTATGGGTATTGAACCATCCCTGCATCCCTGAGATGAAGCCTACATGGTCATGGTGAATGAGTGTTTTGATGTGTTCTTGGATTTGGTTTGCAAGAATTTTATTGAGTATTTTTGCACCGATATTCATAAGGGAAATTGGTCTGAAGTTTTCTTTTATTGTTGGGTCTTTGGGGAGTTTTGGTATCAGTGTAACTGTGGCCTCATAGAATGAATTGGGTAGTGTTCCTTCTGTTTCTATTTTGTGGAATAGATTGAAGAGTATTGGTATTAGGTCTTCTTTGGAGGTCTGATAGAACCCATCTGGTCTTGGGCTTTTTTTGGATGGGAGACTTTTGATGACTGCTTCTATTTCTTTAGGGGTTATGGGACTGTTTAGATGGTTTATCTGATCCTGATTTAACTTTGGTAATTGGTATCTGTCTAGAAACGTGTCCATTTCCTCCAGATTTTCCAATTTTGTTGTGTATAGGCTTTTGTAGTAGGATCTGATGATTTTTTTTAGTTTCCTTAGAATGTGTTGTTGTATCTCCCGTTTCATTTCTAATGTTGTTAATTTGCATACTGTCTCTGTGCCCTCTTGTTAGTCTGGCTAAGGGTTTATGTATCTTGTTGATTTTCTCAAAGAACCAGTTCCTGGTTTTGTTGATTCTTTGCATAGTTCTTTTAGTTTCTACATGGTGGATTTCAGCCCTTAATTTGCTTATTTCTTGCCTTATACTCCTCTTGTGTGTATTAGCTTCTTCTTGTTCTAGAACTTTCAGGTGTGCTGTTAAGCTGGTAGTATATGCTCTCTCTAATTTCTTTTGGAGGCATTCAGATCTATGAGTTTTCCTCTTAACACTGCTTTCATTGTGTCCCATAGGTTTGAGTAAGTTGTACTTTCATTTTCATTAAATTCTAGGAAGCCTTTAATTTCTTTCTTTATTTATTCCTTGACCAAGTTATCATTGAGCAGAGAGTTGTTCAGCTTCCATGTGTATGTGGGCTTTCTGTTGTTGTTGTTGCCATTGAAGACCAGCCTTAATCTGTAGTGATCTGATAGGAGGCATGGGATTATTTCAATCTTCTTATATCTGTTGAGGTTTCTTTTTGACCAATTATATGATCAATTTTGGAGAAGGTACCATGAGGTGCTGAGAAGAAGGTATATTCTTTTGATTTAGGATGAAATGTTCTATAGATATCTGTTAAATCCATTTGGTTCATAGCATCTGTTAGTTTCACTGTGTCTCTGTTTAGTTTGTGTTTCCAAGATCTGTCTATTGATGATAGTGGGGTGTTGAAGTCTCCCACTATTATTGTGTGAGGTGGAATGTGTGCTTTGAGCTTTAGTAAAGTTTTTTATTAATGTGGGAGCCCTTGCATTTGGGGCATAGGTGTTCAGAATTGAGAGTTCTTCTTGGTAGATTTTTTCTTTGATGAGTATGAAGTGTCCTTCTTTATCTTTTTTTTTTTTTTTGATGACTTTTGGTTGAAAGTCAATTTTATCCAATATTAGAATGGCTACTCCAGCCTGTTTCTTGGGGCCATTTGCCTGGAAAATTGTTTTCCAGCCCTTTACTCTGAGATATTGTTTGTCTTTAACACGGAGGTGCGTTTCCTGGATGCAGCAAAATGCTAGGTCCTGTTTATGGATTCAGTGTGTCAGTCTATGTCTTTTTATTGGGAAATTGAGACCACTGATGTTAAGAGATATTAAAGAATAGTGATTGTTGCCTCCTGTTATTTTTGATGTTGTTTATATGTTTGTGTGGCTATCTTCTTTCGAGTTTGTTGAAAGATTACTTTTTTGCTTTTTCTTGGGTGTAGTTTCCCTCCTTGTGTTGGCGTTTTCCATCTATTATTCTTTGTAGGGCTGGGTTTGTGGAAATCTACTATGCAAATTTGGATTTGTCATAGAATATTTTGGCTTTACCATCTATCATTATTGAGAGTTTTGCTGGGTATAGCAGCCTGGGCTGGCATTTGTGTTCTTTTAGAGTCTGTATGAGATCTGCCCAGGATCTTCTAGCTTTCATAATCTCTGGTGAGAAGTCTGGTGTAATTCTGATAGATCTGCCTTTATTTGTTACTTGACCTTTTTCCCTTACTGCTTTTAATATTCTTTCCTTAGTTTGTGTATTTGGTGTTTTGACTATAGTGTGATGGGAGGAATTTCTTTTCTGGTCCAGTCTATTTGGCATACTGTAGGCTTCTTGTATATTTATGTTCATCTCTTTCTTTAGGTTACGAAAGTTATCTTCTATGATTTTGTTGAAGATATTTACTGGTCCTTTAAGTTGGGAATCTTCACTGTCTTCTATACCTATTATCCTCAGGTTCTGTCTTCTCATTGTATCTTGGATATCCTGGATGTTTTGGGTTAGGAGCTTTTTGCATTTTGTGGTTTTTTTGTTTTTTTTTTGACTGTTGTGTCCCTGTTTTCTATGGTATCTTCTGTACCTGAGATTCTCTCTTCCAACTCTTGTATTCTGTTGATGATGCTTGCATCTATGACTCCTGATTTCTTTCCTTGGTTTTCTAACTCCAGGGTTGTCTCTCTTTGTGATTTCTTTATTGTTTCTATATCTGTTTTTAATTCCTGGATGGTTTTGTTCATCTGTTTGATTGTGTTTTTCTGTAATTCTTTTTATTTATTTATTTATTTTCCACTTTATTTACATTTCAAATGTTTTCCCCTTTCCAGATCTCCCCTTTGGAACCTCCTTATTCCCTCCCTACTCCCTTCCCCCCATTGGAGTATTCCCCCACCCACCTACCTCCCCTGCTCTCATCTTCCCTCCTTGGCATTCTCCTATACTGGGGTATCTAATACCCTTAGGCCCAAGGGCCTCTCCTCCCCATGATGTCTAACAAGATCCTCCTCTGCTGCATATGTGGCCAGCACCATGGGTCACTCATGTGTATTCTTTGGTTGGTGGATCAGTCTCCAGGAGTATCAGGGGGTCAGGCCAGTTGCCACTGTGGTTGCCTTTCTGGGGATGCAAACTCCCTCAGCTTCTTCAGTCCCTTTTCCAAGTCCTCCATCTGGGACCTCCCACTCTGCCTTACTGTTGCTGATAAGTGACTCTTGGGTATTTTTGTAATTTTTTAAGGGATTTTTGTGTGTCTTCTTTAAGGACTTCCAGTTGTTTAATTGTGTTCTCTTCTGTTTCTTTAAGGGAGTTATTTATTTCCTTCTTAAAATCTATCATCCTTTTGAGATGTGATTTTGAGTCTGAGTCTTCCTTTTCTGGTGTGTTGGGGTATCCAAGGCTTGCTGTGGTGGGAGAGCTGGGTTCTCATGATTCCAAGTAGCCTTGGTTTCTGTTCCTTATGTTCTTGTCCTTGTCTTTCGTCATCTGGTTATCTCTGGTGTTAGCTGGTCTTACTCTCTCTGGCTGTGGCTTGTCTTTCCTGAAAACCTAGATGTCAATACTCCTTGAAGACCAGTTCTCTCTGAGAGGAATTTGGGTTTGGGGAGTTGTGGTGCAGGGTCAGGTCTGGGGTGCAGACAGAAACCAGAAGGATCTAATCCCCAGCTGACCCTTGTTTCCTGTGTCCTGATGACTCTGCTAGGGTCCCTCTTGGTCCAGTGAATTTGAAAAGAAGTGGTGTTCTTGCCTGTGCTTAAAGGTGTGTCGGTACTCCTGGTATACCAGCTCTCTCCTGGGTATGGAGCCCTGTGTCACAGGATCTGTTCTCCAGCCACAGAAAGAAACCAGAACCCCGTTCCTCAGTCCTTGTGTCCTGGGGATTCCAGGTGGGTCTCTCTGAGCAGACAGGCTTGTCCCTACTCCTGGGAAGCTAGCTTTCTCCCAGTGCTATTTGGTTATGGAGCCCTGGTGGCCCAGGCAGAGGTCTCCCGCCACAGATGGAAACCAGAAGGCTCTTTCCTCATGGCTGTTCCTCAGTCCCTGTGTCTGGAGCCCTGTGTCACAGGATATCCTCTCACTGGTTTTCCTACACTCCTGGGCGACCAGCTTTCTCCTGTCACTCGATCCTTGGCTTCTTAACAGCACCAACTTCCCAATAGTCTATTCAGCTATGAACACAGTAGGGGGTTCATCTACCGAAGAAATTAGAACCCACAATGATCCATTAGAATCTTCAGGAAAAAGTTTAGATTCAAACCATTACAAACCCAACAGCAATACATTCAAGAGGTAGGGGCATTTGAAGTTAGTAATCATGGGACAGATCCTGCATAAAATGGATTTCTGCTCTTACAAAAGAAGAGTTACAAAAGAAGCACATATGAGGCCAGAACAAGGAGAAGGCCTTGCCTAGGAATGAAACCACATTTTCTTGAACATGTCAGCCTTGAGAACTGCTGAGTAACAAGTTTCTGTTTCTAAATTATCATGTTTAATATGGTCTGTCATAGGTCCCCAAATGGATTAAGGTGGTGTTTTACTTATTATTCATTTAGTTATTTGTTCACCACTGGGTCTTACTACGAAGCTCAGGCTGCCCATCTCTGCTCAGTTTCCTGAGTGCAAGTTTCAGTGAGTGACTACCTCCATGCTCTGTGTTCTGGCATTAATTGCCCCAAGTTTTTACAAGCTATTTCAAAAGAATAGAAAGAGCCTTTTCATCTTTATATCTCCAATACCTAGCATGATGACAGGCATATTTCAGGAGTTCTCACTAGGTAAATGAATGAATAGATGGCTATGTATGGATAAATCAGTAGAGAAATTAAGGTGGAAGAAATGTGACTTTTCTTAAAATCATGTGTTTTAGTGTTGTGTCACTGTCAGCTTTCCTGTCATGACTCTTGAAGCTGAGGGTGGAAGTACATAGTGATTATTAAATACATTTTAGGATAGCAAAACTGAGTAGCCATTTTTATAAAGAGAACAGATACTCTGCTTAATGGGAAACTATCATAATGCACACTAATTTTCATTTTTACCCACCCTTGAAGAAGCCATATTCTGAGTTACTGCTACAGGTTTCTAAAGGAGAGAGTTACACTGCAGAAAAGAAGCCTTGTATAATAAGGAACTTATATGATCCTGTTTGAACCTCAATGGTCCAAGTATAGATTGAAAAGATCCTGAGGCCTTTGAAGGAGAAAAGATATCTCCAGAGTGTCTTTCAATATAAAAGATAAGAAAAAGCAAGGGAAGTAAAACAAATAAGGAAAGGAGCAAAAAATTCCCAAGCCTGCTTTTATTCTGCCTTAGCAAATTCATTTCAATGTGGGGTCACGCTGTCCTCCATCCCCTCCTTATGCCACTCTGTAGGTCACAGAGGAAGCACTAGGCTCTCTACATTTGTGCTGTGACTTCAGAGGACTTCAAAAAGACTCTGTGACTTTCAGGAAATCTTCACAAGGTATTTTTTTCTTAATTAGCCTCATAATATTAACAATAATATGATAATAAACAATTGCATTATTTATTTAGGATTATCAACTTCATTGCAACTATTAAGTACCTGTTGAAAGTGTTGTCAATGAAGGAAAATACTACTTCTGGTCTTAAGTAAACTCTTAGGGCATCCATAATTCAACTTCCCATAGCATTCTAGTGACTGATGAACCCAAAAAGGGAAGCATAAGTGGGACAATCCCTATGTTAAGAAGTGTTTACAACATATTTTACTCTATGTAAAGGCTTCCATTTGACACCAGTGCATTTAACAGTCTATTCTATACAAGCACTTCACAGTTCCTGGGGGTTGGTGAATGATGGGACACTGACAGGCACACATTACTCTAAAACCTTCCTTTGGACACCCATGCATGTGCAAGAATGACATCCAATAGCAAGAATAAAGGTTTTATCTCATTTTCACAGTACATTTTCCTTAATGCCCCTCCAATCAGCAGTGCTTTACCTGTAGAATTCCAAGCTCAACTTGTAGCTAAGCACTGTCAAATGAAAAGGAAATAATAAAATTACTAGTGTGTTGCAGGGTGATTAAATTTACATAATGCCCCTGGATTTGATTAAATGCCAGATTCCCCCTTCAAAACTTACCTGTGGAAGCATTAAATCTTGCAGCCACATTCACTTCACTGCATTTACCCCTTATGCACAGAAGCTCCCGTTTATCTTAGCACAGATTACTGCCATCTCCCCCTCAGGAGCACAGCATGAAGGTAATGCCTGAAAGCTTATTCAAAAGAGTAGCAGGGGCTCATGCAGCTGATTTGGAGAGCGAATATCAGAAAAATGTGACAGAAGACATTCACTGTGTTCACACAGAGAATAGAACATGTAACAGACTCATATGCAAGATTCTACCTCACTGCAAATGAAATGGTTTCCTTTTAATGTCATCCAGTGCCTTTGAAACCCATAACTTTCCTACCACTAACGAACCCTACATTCACCACGGGCATATAGGAACACACCAGTGAAAAGTGAAGCCATGATATATCAGATCTGGAGTCCATTCCTGCCAAGTTGTTAGGAACTAATGAATGTTCTCTCATCCAAAATAGCATGCCAGAATGGGATTACAGAGTGAGGTGCTTTCCTGTTTGATTGCTGCATAGACTGACTGTGACTTGACTACTTTTCCTAATGTTATGACAACATACTCTGTCAAAAGCAACTTAAGGGAGAACTGGTTTAATTTTGGCTCAGTTTGAGGTTACAGTCCATCATGGCACAGAAGTTACAGCAGAAGGAGCTTAATGGGGCAGTTAAACCAAACCAAATCAAAAGTCTCAAATCCTTAAGCAATTATGTTATGCTCATGTCTGAGCTCAGGGAATGGTACTACCCTAAATGGGTGTGTCTTCCTCAATTGACTTAATCAAGATAATCTCTCCCAGGCTTGCCTGAGGCTAAAACACAATTTAAAGAATCCCTCAAGGTATGTCTCAGACTTTACTTCCAGGTGATTCCACATTCTATAAGGTTGACAATTGGCAAGATTACATACAGCCTGGATGACAGACTTTGAATAAAAAACATTCACATGAGTAACTTAATGAACAAATGAACAAACAAAGTACACATGCACTGTGGTGATGATGTACAACCTAGCAAAAGGCATCACAGAATACCTTCCAAAATGCCTGTGCTGATGACTAGTTTTGTCAACTCACACAGGCTACACTCATTTGGAAACACAGACCTTCAATCAAGAAAATTTCCCCCACTAGATTGTGGGACACTTTTTTGTAGGTGGGGGGGACAGGTTCAAGACAGAGTTTCTCTGTGTATCCCTGGCTGTCCCAAAACTCATTCTGTAGATTAGGCTGGCCTCAAACTCACAATAGGTCCACCTGCCTCTGCCTCCCAGGTGGTAGGATTAAAGGCATGTCCCACTATCACCTAGTGGGGCATTTTCTTAATTAATAATTGATGGGGATGAGCCCATCCCACATAAGGCTGTGCCACCTCTGAGTGTATGATCATCAATGGCATTAAAAACCAAGTTGAACAAAAAATGATGGGCAAGCCAATAAACAGCATTCCTCAGGGCCTCTGCTTCATTTCTTACTTCCACATTCCTGCCCTGACTTCCCTCAGTAACAGATTGTAACCTGAGAGTTGTAAAATCAAATAAGTTCTTTCCTCTCAAGTTTCTTTGAACCTAGTGTTTTATCACAGCAATAAAACCCTAACTAAGACAATAGCCATTATATCTACTGAAGATTGTTCAACAAAAGTACTCATAACAATCATTTGCTTTTAGAACAATTCATGGGAAATGGAAAGGAAAACAAAGCCCAGTCCTTTCCAGTAAATACCAAGAATATAGACTGTAGCATTAGCATGCCATTTGCTGCATCCAAATTAGTTCAGAGAAAGTAGCATTATTTATAGGACTCACCAACACAGATAGTCTTAGCTATTCTTAGTCCTAGATAGTCTAGGCTTCTAACAGGCAGAGAGTTGTATGGAACTCAAATGCCACTATTCAATGCTTTATGCACACATCCCCTTTAAAGCATAGAAATGTGCATCGGTCTGTTGCTCATCATTTGCAAACTTTAAAGACATTGTGGTCCACTGATAGCCTTCTTACAGGGCAAACCTTAGGTCAGTGCATTCTAAGTAACTTAAAGAGTTAACCACAATTTAGCAAGCAGGTTGTCTGAGCAACTTGAAACAGTACTTTAGCATATGTCCCACTGACAGAAACGAAATAACCTTTTAAAAACTATCATTATTGGGCTATTTTTCAAGTGTGCAACAAATTTGAATATAAAAAGAACAAATTTCCAGTTGCTGGTGCAAAGTAAAGACTATAAACTAGTGGATTAACATTTTCTGGGCATCTGTTATGTGTGAATGCAATAAATAAATAGTTTTAAAGGACACAGGATGTCCTTTAGTATTTCAAAAGTTTGTTTTCTAATTTTTGTAATAATCATTCAAAGGCTAAAACTGAAATTTGTTTTCCTTTAAAATGTTTTTCTTTATCACATTGAGTATTATGGAAGAGTTGCTATGAGTCATAAAACTGCCTTGTTCCATTATTCTCTTTTTTTAAATCTCCAGGGAACTCAGGGAATTAAACTCATAAATTTAATTTCAATATCTGGTAAGCTGTGAGGACAATTATTAAGGCCGTCATTTATAAGTATCTAGGGGAAACCTTAGTGATAAACAGCAGTCAATACAGTTTCTTCAAGTACAAATCATGCCCAACAAAGCTAATTCCTGCTTGTGATAGGATGTCAAACTGAATGGCAAATGTAGATGGATTAAAGTTACTCTGCCTTAAAAACAGAAGCATGTAATAGAGTTTAATCTGACATTCTAGTAAGAATACCAAAGAAAGACAATAAATAGAGCCAGTAAAGAGAAACCCGATGGACTAGCTAGGGCTAGTTTGATGGAAGGTCAGAGCAAGTAAAACAGATGACAGATAGGATAAATTCCAGATGTCATCCTCATCATGAATAACCTCTTGGGTTATGTCAACAGGGAGTGAAATCTTAGTCAATGTTATACAAAGCATATGTAGTTAAATTTGCTGTTGGGGAGAGAAATGAACACATTGTGGATATATTAGAGATGTTTAAATCAGCCTCATCTGCTGTATATTTTTAATGTCAAATATTGTTCACATAGAAAATATTCAATAAAAAACAAATGCTACTAGAACAAAACTACCCATACAAGGACACAGCTAGTAAGGAGCCAATGATACAGTAACAGGAAAGACTGCTGTATTACTCAGGGGCAGGCTATTTCTCTTATCCTACTAACTCAAGTCCAAAGTCTTAGCCCAGGGCTCTAGAGTCTTCATAAAATAGATTAGTGTTTCCACTTTATTTCATTCAGCCCTCCACATCACTTTGCAGTCTCCAGGCCTGAGACTGTACACATGGAATGATGTGGCTCCTTAGCCTATAGCTCCCTTTATCTCAATGTCTTTGTATAATAATCACCACAGTCGTTTAAAAGCAAACATAGACTCTCCTTCCAAAACAGCAACTTTCTAGATTCCCTAATTAGAATCAATTTTTACTCTTCAAATACTCCCATAGCACCTTGTTTAAATTTCTATGTAGGCTTTATTATTGTCTTCTTTGTAGGAGAATTAACGGTGTACAAGTCGATTTTCCATTAGATTGCGAACTCCCGGAGAGTAAGAGCCATGCCTTGTTCATTCTTTATCTTTTCACAGCAGGCATTCAACAAATATTCACTGAACTGAATTAGGTTGGAACAGGAATAAACACACCATCCGAGCATTTACTATTGGAAATACTCAGTTCAGGACAACTGCTATTGGTCTTCCCTTTTTCTGATTTCAGATTTATTTTATAGTGGTGGAAATAAAACAATAAAACAACACTAAAGCCAAACACTCTTGGAACTAAATTTCTACCACACAGTAAAGAAATAGGGGACATTTACCTGAGATCTATAGTGACCTTTCTTTTGGATGCTGAAGAACATAGAAATGCCCAGTATAGGCAAACAAGATGGCTCAGGCGGTAAAGGCACTCGCTACACTGAATTCAATCCCTGGAACTCAAATGGTACAAGGAAAGAACTGACTTCAACTCCACATGTACATGATGGCATACTGGCACACTGGTACACACACACACACACACACACACACACACACACACACACTAAATATATAGATGGATAGATAAATACATATATACATATATACAGATGGATAGATAAATACATACATACATATATACATAATCAAAAAAGGAAATGCCCAATTCTGTGAGTGGGCCATAATCATACCCTAATTCATTTTCTTTTTCATTATTAAACTTCTTTAATTAATTAATTCATGTGCACGCATATAAATACCATAGAATGAGAGTGGATGCTAGAGGACAGCTTGTGGGAGTTTATTCTTTCCCTCCATTATGTGGGTCCTGGGTATTGAATTTAGGTCATCCAACTTGACACCTTTACCCACTGGCCCATCTCCATGGCTCACATCTTTATTCTGAATCTCTATTGCACTAAGTCAGAGCAGCCACAGAAACCAGGACTGGAGGCTCCCAAACTGAAACAGAAAAAGAAATAGTCTTTTAAATTTCTTAATAAATATATATAAATAAGATACTTTCTCTTAGGTGTCTCAATTCAGAAATAATAAACAGATTGAGGAGCACTGTAGATCTCTGATATGGAAAAGTATTTTCTTTTGTCTTTTGCTTATTGATATTGTGTGTTAAAGTAGTAGTTATAGGCTTATAGCTCTATGTAATGTGGACCATGAAGATATTAAACAATCATGTATACTAGATAACTGATGCTGCTGACAGTCTTCATGATAGCATTACAGAATATGGAAGTTCCTTTCCAACTCATACAAGCAGGAAACGCTTCTCTCCTGATCCTACATCTCACACATGACCTCTCTTCCAAGAAAATACGATTTCTTTGTGAGAGAACTCAGCCCCAATGTGTTGTCCAGATCTAGTCCTGACTATTTTTGTGGTTTTACATCAGAAACTCGCCAGCTCTCAGAGGCCAGAGCTGCTCTACATGACTTGCTGAACAAGAAACACTTGTTGCTTTAAGGTGGCAATACACATACTAACTAAACCCATATTTTTATAGCTATACAAACCTGGATATAAAGTCTACTTCTACCTGCTAGCTGTGTGATCTTGGACGGTGTCTTTAATCTTTTTGTGTCTGTCATTTGGAGATAATTAGCACACCTTCATTATGGCTTTGTGACAAGGGTTAAAGGAAATAACGAATACACTATAATGTATAGAAAATACCCAAATAAGGCTGAGCTGGAATTCATAGTTAGTTTTAGTCAGATTATACATGGTCAAAATGAAAACTACTAAGGATAAAATCTGTCCAAAAAAGGAGTGTGTGTGTGTGTGTGTGTGTGTGTGTGTGTGTGCGCGCGCGCGCTCGCCTGTGTATTAAAATTTAGGGACTGGAGAAATATCTCAGTGTTTAGGAACACCTGTAGCTCTTAAAGAGAAATCAAGCTAGGTTCCCAGAACCCAAATATAGTGGCTCACAATTGCTATAACTTCTTCAGGGAATATGATAACCTTCACGTTTTTTTTTTTTTCCAGCACAGACACACAAATGATAGAATAAATATTTTTTAAAAATATTTGGTTGATTAGCTGAAACCAGAATATATAATCTGAGATTGTTAGAGAAAACTAATAGGTCTACTCTATGACTAATTTGGGAATTACCTTGGGAATGATCTGGATCCAGAGTAGATGCATAGTTTTCAGGAAAGGGAAGCAATAAAGGCTAACTTTGATGTCTCAAGTTACTAGAGCATTTCAATGGAAGACTATGTAAATGGAGGTTGCTGCTAAGATAGAAAAGAATTCACACAAATTGCACAGTGCATGAACACTGAATGTATGCATCCAAAATATTCATTCTCAGCAATGTTTATAGAAAAGCCAGCATTATATATGCTTACACAGGAGTCATACCAGGATATGCATGGAAGAAGGCAGATGACATTATGTGTAGCACTCTCCAAACTATTTTCCAAGAGTACAGATGCAAAGAGAGATGTATATGTATCACTGCATGCATATGTACACACACTTGCATACACACAAAATTTTTCTAGAATGATATAGAAGACTGTTTTCTAATATTTCAATTAAGGCAGGAGATTAGTGGCTAGAAGTGGGAAGGAATCTTCTTGTTAGGCTATATTCTCTTACATGGTTTGCATTTGTACCGTCAACTTGTATTTCTTTTGTGAATCACAAAGGTATGTCAACAGCAGGAAAGACTGACTCTACAAACTCAGTAGCCTGCTCAATAAGTAAATAATTGAATGAACAAGTCTCAACCAATCATTCACCCAATCAGGAAATAGAGGAGTAAGAATACAGAAGCAACTTTAAACAGTTTTCAATCTTTGATAAAAAAAAATTAGCTTAAGACAAGTGACCAAGGAAAAAGTTGGCAAGTGTCTTCCCCATAGCAGAGGTTTTACTGCCTAAACTTCTATTATATCTACTGTCTGTAGACGTATAAAAAGGTGGAAGCAGGAGCTTTAGAGCTGGTTAGAGCCATGCAGTACTCCAAGTGGAGCAGATGTTACCTTCGTTTTCTGGCCCTGAGCTGCTTTGCTAAGAGGATGCATTCTAGTGAGCCCAGAGACTCCATGAAAAGTTATATACTGAAAGCCCCCACATTGGAAATAATATATGCCATTTTCAGAATATTTCTGTTTTAAATATGACAATTTATTATGAAATACTTTTCCATCAACAGTAATGGAAATTAAACACAGAAACTCTAGTATGTTATTTAGATTGAACCTAATTCTATATGAATACTAACATGTTCAGTAATGTTTACAGGAAACTTACACTAACAAATCCTAAATGGAAAACATGGGCATTATATAATTATACTGGATGCAAAGAAAGTTAGTCACTGTTACAGATTCATCTGGATACATTCCATAGTAATTATGAGTTTCCAACAATATAAAAACTTATATCCTTAGAAAATATCACAACTTCACAGAAGCTCCAGTGAACCTATCAGAGTTCAGTTGCACAAACATGTGCCGATTTTAATTGATTAATGTAATTTGTTCTTGAAAAATAAAATTTCTGTGCAAATACAAAAGAGAAACAGGGAAATTTGTCCCTGTAGCAAGCACAATGAGACTTTATTTTAACAAACAGAAACGTTGTGGTGACTTTGACTTTAAAAGCTTAGGTTTAAAAATTATCAGGCTGTAGAGATGGTTCAGTGGGTAAAGCATTTGCTATGGAAGCATGAGGACCTGACCTGATATCCCAAGATCCCGTGTAAAGATGGGTGCAGTATTGTGCACTGGAGTCCTAGTGTTCCTAAAGTGAGATGGGAGGCAGAGATGAAAGAATCCCTGGGAGTTTGCAGGCTAGCTAGCCTGCAGTAGCTAAAACAACAGAGACTGCATCTCAAAGAAGGTAGGAAGAAAGACCTACAGCCAAGGTGATTCTCTGAATGTAACAGATCCACCTTCATTCACAGATATGAATGCACACATGCACATACATACATGCATATCACAACACATACACACACACACACTATATATATATTACCCAATGCTATTTTAACAACGGCAGCAAATCCAGAGTATAGAGATGGCTGTGGAGAATAACTACAATGGTTTTCTTGCCTCTGGAGAAGTCCATCAGAGAAATAACTTACTTTTCAACAAAACCCTCCTCTCTATTCATCAATTTTGTGATTGAGTACTGAGGGATCCTTAACTTTTAAACAATTACTCACCAAATGGCCCTCAGAAAACAACACAATGGGAATTTAGACGTCTCTTATCAAACAACCTGATTTCTTCTATTCACCTTTCTTCTCTTTCATGGTTATTGTCAAGACTCCTGTTGTATCTAGTTGCACCACCAACTTGGTAAATGATTGAAGAAATCTCTTTCTATCTCAGATTGACTCTCCTGGAGATTGAAGTAGTAGATGAAATAAGTGCAGCACATGACATCTGTGCCATCAAATCTAAGTAAGAGGACATTCAAAACTTCATCTCATCACTATCTTGACAGAACAAGAGGCTCTCTAGTCACACACACACACACAATTTATAGGACTATCCTCTGAGTCAAACTGCCACCATCTTCGTGAGTTCAATTGTGCCTACTTGCAAGAGATCTTCACAGCTAGACTTGTTGACTGTTGACATTCTCTAATGGAAGAGGGGAGCACTGAGGCTTATTTGAAGATCCATCCACACCTCTGAACCAGTCACATGCGAATTTGCCCTAACTGCACAAGGCCTCAATGTCATGGCGTACGGACTGGAGTACATAGGCTGGGGAGGATTAGGAGAAAGGAACTCCGTCTACACAGCTGTGGTGGGTACAGACATTATGGCATGGCTGCTTTAAGGTCACCCACACTTCTGCCTATAATCCCTTACCCATTTCTCTGTAAGTAACCCCAATCAACCCATTGTTTTCCCAGGGTTAACTTTGGTGAAACTGAATTTTGGTTTGTCACTGGCACCTTGTGAGAAGGAGATAGATGTTGCCTAGTCCTCCCAAAGAGAAAATTCTCATAGCATCCTTGTTTAGTTTAAGAGCTTTGACTAATCTTGAATGAGATCTCTGTGTTAATATGGAAAATATTCTGCCTCATTAAAATGTGGCTCATTTAAATATTTTTGTTGTTATTGTTTTGAAATGTGGTATCACTACCCAGCCCATGCTGGCCTCAAATTTACAATCCTCCCATTGTAGCTTCTGAAGTATTGAAAGAAAAGACCCGTGTCATTGTGTCCAATTTGATTTAAATGTTAATATTTTAAAATAAAAAATATATTAATATTTTCTTAAAATAACTCTATGGCAAAATAAAGACTTGTGATTTACTATACAATTGAGTACTACACCCTAGAGGCTTTGACACATAAAATTACTATAGTGTTCAAATATGGCCTCCTATTGCTAGTTATATAGGCCACTGAGCAGGGTTTACCTTTAACTAGCTGATTCTGGGTTTTTACCCTCTGCCTGGTTCCTACATTCTCCCAGATCTTATAAGAATGGCATCTTGTGTTTGGTCTGGTCTACTACCCTTTAAGAACTCCCCAAACATCTTTAGTCTAAGCTGCTAGAGTGGCAACAACAGGCACCAAACAGGAAGAAACCAGAAGCGCTGTACTCTAGCTCAGGAATTTCCTCTCCATTCAGGAAATTCCTCTTTCCAACTTCCTCATGCATTAGCTCCTCTGGCTCTCCAGAGCACTTGACTTGATGGACTAACTCCCAGTCTTATCTAGATACTTGTCAAGCTATTTGCCTTTTTCTGACCTGCCTTTCCCTCAGGATAGATATCAATTCCAATTTTAGCTCGAGCCAACACTGGGGAAAAGGTTCCATGTTCATGAACTCCACTCTTCTGGAAAGGAAGTTTAAACAACTTGTGTCATGTGATATTATTTCTAATAATATTTTCACATTTACTACACACTAACTAGCATTTCTAGATACCATAGGTGAGCTTGTATACAAAGATGTATGGGTGATATTAAGTCTCAGAAAGAATATTCTCTCACATGCAAGGGCACATTAGCTTGCTAGCTGCTGCACATTCCTCTGATGTAGATCTTGGAATCTGAATTATTTCATCAGTCTTGACATGTGGTACAATACAACACGGCTGGCTGCTGCTGCGGCTGTAATTACTGTTATTACTGCTGCTGCTGCTGCTGCTGCTGCTGCTGCTTCTACTATTACTACTCTTCCTGCTGCTGCGACTGCTAACAATGACACCTTGTATTCATATTAGTTTTCTTTCTAGAAAGTCACAATGTCAGATGGCATTTTTCATATAACTATTCCTTGTTGGCTTAGAAAATTCCCAACAGCATCTTTCTACTTCAGCTGTAAAGATATTCTCATTTTCCTTCATCCTAACTTGGACTTAACCTACAAAATAAATGATTATAGAGTTTTTATAAGGCTTAACTGGTAAAGCCTAGCCATTTTTACTTTCATTGTAAGGGATGGGCCTACAGAACTGGGTATAGGTAGGCTGTAATTGGGGTTGGAACAGACCAGAAGGAAAAGATTCAAAACTCACATACCAAGCAGGCATATAATGGATTTGATGTGAAGGTCTCTAGTGAGAGGTAAAAAAAATAGAGGCTAAAAATCTCAATCAGAAAGCCCAAGGTATGAGTGACAAGACAGTGTCTGCATAATGCAGAGGGAACACACCTTAAGAAGGTTTAGTAACAAGCAACAGTAGGTACAGGATGCAGCTGCAGTGAGGACCAGCAGCAAGAAGCTAAGAACTAAATTGGCCTGGAGGCTATGAGGCATCCTAGTCTCAGTCACAAGCTGCACACAGATGTCTCACTAGATGGGTAGATGGACAACTGCAGAGAATCCTGGAAATGGTCAGACCCAAGCTCCCAAACTGAAAATAGCAACAGAATCCCAGTGTTTAATAGACACACACTCCAAGCATGGAGCCAAGGCAAGCACCTGGATACTTAGAAGACTCTGGTTAGCTAAAAGTGAATGGATCACTGAGAGACCATGAGTTTCTAGATGTGGAGGAAACTACAAGGGACTGGACACAGAAAAGTGGCAAGAATATACTTATTAGGACTGAGGGAAAGGGCTTGAGAACATGTAGCTACACCTCATCAGTGACACTTTCACAATGGGATCTCTCTCTCTGTCTGTCTGTGTGTGTGTGTGTGCTTGTGTGCATGTCTTGTAGACAATGTTGACCTCAAACTCTTGAGATTTCTGTCTTAACCTGCCATTAAATCTCTTTTGTCTAAAGTCAGGATATGGCTCAGAGCCTTAATGGATGAGGTATAATAGAGATTTGGGTCTGATTTTTGGGTCTATATAGAACTACTTCCCATGGGGAATGGAGAATCTAAGGACCACAAAGCCAATAGTAGATTCTATTATATATCTCATCAAGTGGAGAGGAAACTATGGCTATCCCAAAAGTTTATTCTACTCCTTCTAAGATCAGAGATCCTGGAATATTAATTTTTCATTCTCATTCCATTGTGTGCCGCTAAGAGGCCACCGGAATTTTAATTCTAGGCATTTCAGATTCCTAGAACGAGAGCTGAAATGGCACACACACACACAACAATGATGATGACAACGACGACGATGACAATGACAACAACAATGACAACAACAAAATCCAGATATTTACTGACAATCGCATAACAGTTTAATGATAGAGGTAAATTGGGTTTCCTGACTCACAGGCCAATGTTCTTTCCACTAAATTCCAAAAGTGAATATTTTAACACACCCACACAGATCTGAAGATGGCTTTCTGACAGCCCAGTTTCCATCCATGCCTTAGACAATCAGGCCAAATTATCTCATTTGGTTTCAAAGCATGCTTTATAGATATGAATCAAGGGATGGGGAGATTTCATCTGCCACAATATATAATAAATTTATTTTCCTTCCAAAACATGACTTAGTCATTTGAGAAATAAAGGAAATACCTATGAGATAGACCTCACCATAAACTATGTTATATTTAGCAAATTTCAGTAGCATGTTAATCTTAAAATTCCAGTATTTCCCTGTTGCTATAGCTATGTCATCTGGTTAAGTTAGAGTTCAGCAGCTGCCAGCAATGCTAATGCTGCTTCCAGCCAAGTTTTGCTTTGTTTTTAATTCAGGATGAAGAAAATAGGAACAAAATGGTCACATCTCTTCTACCCACTCTTAGGAGTAAAGCTCCTTAATTAGTCTGGATTAGATAACATATTGATTCCCCATCTGGTACCAATACAATTGGAACCATGAGTCCTGAGGTATTGACATAATGATCTGCATATTCCAGATCTACAACGAAGACTTGCATGTGCTCATGTGCTAAAAAGCACTGATCCTCTCACCCAGAAAATACTGTCGCCTTGTACACTGGATGCTGGTCTGTCAATTCCTATTAAAAACTGATCTTTTCAGGACTGTAAATTGAAAAAGAATGAGGCTTTCCAATGGATTCATCACTTTGAGCAACACAGGTTTTCACTTTTGAATTTCAATTTCAAATGCCTATTATATAAGAAATTCTTTAACTTAACTTTCAAAAGACATTTAAGCAGATTTCTTAGTCTATACACTATACCCACTAATGTTCCTGCTCCACGGTCTTCTATTTGTCCCTGAATAGTGAGTTGGCCTCTAAATATTACTCTGAACATTTATGAGCTATCATAAATGTATATGACACTATTTCCAAAGTCATGACAATGAAATCAATACAGTATAAATGATGACATGGATTTGTAATGGCATGCTGTCTTATAGGATTGTAAGAAGAGCTAGGCCCATTTTTAAAAGGGCATTTAGTGGATTTTCTATGATTCTTCGTCTCAATGATAATTTTCTCTCTTGAAATTTGCAATGTTTTATCGGTGCACATTTTATGGAAAACAAGAACTATATCAGAGGATTTTAAATGTACTTTCAAAAATCATTCACATACCACTGAGCTTGTTCCATTCATATACACACAAATTGGTAGGTGATAATTTCCTAAGGACAACCTCAGTATGGAGTATGGGGGCACATACCTGTAAATGCAGCACTTGGAAAGTGGAAACAGGAGAATAGTTCAAAGCCAGCTTTGGCTACATTGCAAGCCTGAGATCAGCCTGGTCTGAGATCCTACCTCAAAAAAAAAAAATTAAGAAGAGGAGGATGAGGAGGATGAGGAGGAGGAGGAGGAGGAGGAGGAGGAGGAGGAGGAGAAAGTAGAAATTATAAAAGGAAATATAGCATATCACTAAGAGAAGCATATTCTATAAAGGGTTCGTGATTTCTCTGAAATCTTTGGAGAGGGATACACCCCTGACTAATAACCCATGTGCACTGAGTTCTAGCAAAAGAACTGTAGTGCTCATGCACTGTACTAAATTCACCCTGATCCCTGATCTGGCAGATTCACTTGGTCACAATGCTGAGTCCTTACCCGGCTCTGGTAGAATTCACACAGAAAAACCAGACTTGGTTCATCCTCACATAGATTCAACAGCTTGTCTCAGCGAGTGTAGTTGGAAGCCATCATTTGAAAGGCAGCAGAACACATAGGGGAGTACATTTAAACTCTGATACAGATCTTGTTTTCCATAAAATATGTGTTACTGTAACCTTTTGGAGGGTCACACAATATTTAAATCTAGAGATTGTTGCCCTTTTTTACTTAGAAATGCTCACTGAGGGACTAGGAATACAGATTATTTGGCAAGGTGCTTCACTTAATGTGGTGGTTAATTTTTATTTTCAACTTGACATACCCTAGAGTCATCCAGGAAGAGGAAGCCTCAACTAAGGAATTGTACAAATCAGACTGACCTGTGATCATGTCTATAAAAGCCTGTTTTGATTGATGATCGATGTGGGAGGACCCAGCCCACTTCAGGTGGCACCATCCTTGAATACATGAGCTAGCTAAACATGAGCCAGAAAGAGAGCCAAGCAAGCAGCATTCCTCCATGGTTCTTGCCTTCAGTTTCCTGCCCTAACTTCCCTCATTGATGGGCTGTGACCTAGAAGTAAAAGCTGAAATAAACTCTTTCCTCCTCTAACTTGCATTTAGTCATGGTTCTTCTCATAGCAACATAAAAGTAACTGATTGGACACAAAATCCTGGGGTCAATATTCACCACCACATAAACTAGGATTGATGTCACACAGGCCTACAATCCCAGAACTCAGGAGTTGGAAGCATGAGGGTCAGAAGTTCAAGGTCATCTTTAGATGGATAGAATTTTTGAGGCTAGTCCCTGATATATAAGACTCTATTTTTAACCACTGATTACCTGTAGAAGATGTACCATCTCTCTGAGAGCATGCAATCCTAGTAACAACTTCTCATTTTCAGGATCTGAAAAGGCCACTGCAAACATTATCAGGATGAATGCTGTCATTTTGAGTTTCTATTTAGACTGAGTATACAATAATATGATCATATGAGATCAGTGTTTTATCACATAACAACAAACATTATTGACCAATATTTCCACTCTTATTCGTGAATGGCTTTTCAACCTTTCCATGTTGCTTCCATGTTTGTAAGATGCTCAGTGTTCAAAGCCTTTACATTAATGAGGAATTATCCCCTTGATACTCATTCAATGTAAAACTCAAGAGATGTACAGTTTTGGTGAATGTGGCAAAAGTGCTGTGGAGATAAATTCAAGAATCATAAGCACTTTCTCATCTAATTCTATACATTTCTAAATACATTTCACAGTTAAACAGAATAGTGTGTTTCAGACCAGGCAACGATGAAAAGTGAGTCTGTCCCCACAAATAAAAAGCTTTTAAAAATTAAATAACAATGATCATTTATACCCTAAATAATGACTTAACCTCATCATAGTGACAGATGGTATACATGAATATATATATATATATATATATATATATATATATATATATAGAATACATAAATGCTAACATGAAATATGCTTTACTTGTCAGTTCATAAGTGTAAAACCCACAAAGTTGTATGCAGGCATGAATGATACCTTAAGAGTAATGAGGGTCAACTTTATGTAGCTAAATCTCCTCTATGACTTTCCTACTGTGTGGATCAATCAGTCACTTGAGCTATTCCAGTCATTGAGGAGTTCACTAATGAACTAGCCCACTACAATGCTTGATGGTGAGTCAGAAAGTATTCCCTTAAGCCATTCATCTGATTATAGCCATTTCCATCCATTGGACTTTATTCTATTCTCAAGGGATGTACAGAACTGGACTCTTCTTTGCCATATCTGTTAGTCCTTAAAGTCTTTGTAAGTTGCCTTAACTGAACAGAGACTCCTCTCTTACTCGTGTGAATTATGTCCAGCTATTTTCATTATTCCCCATATAACTGAGTTACAAAGCCTTCAACATCTAGCTCATTTTGTGAATAGAATCTGGCTCATGTAGGTGTCTTCCGTGTATTGAAGGCATTTGAATGCTGTCTCCTGTATTCTAGATTTCAATAAAGTGATTTGAGGTCACATTAGTCCTTTGGAAAAGCAATATCAATCTGTTGAACACTGCTAGCCTTCTCATCAATTCAAATACTGAAGATTTTTGCACACTTGATTTTATTAAATAAATACATTTTTGTATGCCTCATTGAGGTCTAAAGGGTACCATTCTTTTCTTATATTTCATATTCTTGTATTTGGTCTCCCACTGAAACCCGAGTGACCCAGAATCTGTGAGCTGATGTCCACTTCCCTAGTATCTGTGATTCTCACCACAATCCAAGAGTAGTTTTTTTTTCCCCCTCATGTCACTATTAGCATGGCTGAACAGAGAACCGAGGACCAGACAGTTCAGGGGACACTAGCCTCAGCAGCCTTTCCCTGAGGGCTTCAGTCCACCCACCAGCATTGGTCTCTGTAGGCACAAGAAGACACATTTATCTACTATTTCCTTATCAACAAAAGGTTTTGAGCACTAAAAGGAAATGTGTGGGGCTACTTAGCATTCTTTTCTCTTATGACATAAGGGATCAGTCTCAGGGCCTTGTACATGCTGGAGATGTACTCTTCTGTGGAACTATTACCCTGGCCCTTTAGCTGTTTAAAAACTCCTATTTTCTCATTAATTCTCCAAGGAGACATAAATTTTGAAAACAGTTGCTTTGTTTATCCTTGTCTGAGGAAAATAAACGAGCTGTAATTTATAAGGTCAGTACTCCTATAACTTTAAATATTTGTTTGCCTACCTGTGTACCTGGTAGCATCCTAAAAGCTGAGGATAAGCCAAGAAGCAGACAAATACATCCAAATCAGGTGCATAGCCCAGAAGTATATTCTTGAAATACCAGGAATATGTTAATGAGCTAATATTTTTTCCTCAAAGTGTAATATAAGTAAACAATCCAGTCACTCTTGAAAGAGGGTTTGCTCCTTAGGAGACCATCTGAAACCTATTTATCTTCAAGAAGCCACAGAGGAAGAATTATATGGTTCAATTTAGTTCAATGCATATCTGGGAGTTCTATTATACGTACTGATGGTCTCTTTCCTTTCTAATAAAGATGTCCATTCCCATAGGTAGATAGATAGACGTATATTTAGGTTTCTAAACTCAGTTACAGAAACCTAGGATGGATAAAATCTGATTTCAGTGTCTATTACTTCAAGGGGAGCCCACTGAGAAATTGGGAATCTCTACGGTCCATTTCCCTCACTTAAAATTTAAGAGTTATAAATGTCCCTGAACAAGTGTGGTATTGCCCCTTAGGAGACATTAGGGAATTTATAGGGTGAATGTTTTGTTGGTCATTAGAACTGAGGGGTGCTTATCTAGTTGATGAGAACCAAGGATGTTTCACATCTTGCATTACACATGAAAAGCAGCCCCTAGAGTAAAGAATGGTTCCATCAAAAAGAGCCAAAAGTAACGACCCCTTTGAATTATACTAGTAGACCATCCCACTAAGGGACACTCCAGCTCTATGACTGTGATTTAAGAACTTTTTAACTGACAATGACATTTAAAAACAAAAAAACAAAACAAAACAAAACAAAACAAAAAACCCAGGAAACTACCAAGTCAATATTGGACTATTATTTAAGCAGGAGAAATCCAACTTCTCCTGGATCTGACGGCATAATGATTGTTTGTGTCATTCATATTAAAGTACAGAGTACTTCATACTACATATTGAAATAGAATCTCTATGAGTAGAGCCAAATCGTGAGTTCTAGTGACCATTGATATTTAATCAAGAACAAGGGAGAAGAATGTTAGACAGAAACAGAATCAGAAGGAGTGTAAAAGTATCTTCATAGCACTTGTGCTGGCGAGTTTTATGTCAGCTCAATACAAGCTATAGTCATCTGATAAAAAAAGAAAAGAAAAAACTGCGATTAGGAAAATGCCTCCATAACATCTAGCTGTAGGTAAGCCTATAAGGTGTTTTCTTAATTAGTAATTGACAAGGGAGGAACCAGCCGATTGTGAGTGTGGCGACCACTGAGATGGTGGTCTTGGGTACTCTAAGGAAGCAAGCTGAACAAGAAAGGAAGCAGCACTCCTACATTGCCTCTGCATCAGATCCTGCCTCCGTGTTCCTACTCTGTTTGAATTCTTTTCCTGACTTGCTTTCATTGATTAATTGTGATGTAGAAGTGTAAGTTAAATAAACTGTTTCCTCCCCAAGTTGCTTTTGGTCATAGTGCTTCATCACAGCAATAGAAACCCTAATTAAGATTGTGCTGCCCAGGCTAGCATTGATACAACTTCTACAAAAAAATCAATAAAATACTGTTTCACTTCCTTATATTTTCCATTTATCCTGATACCAAGATAGGTTTACAAGGAGAAAACAAAACAAAACAAAACAAACGAATTTGAAAACTAGGATTGAAACTAAAATGAATCTACTATAACTGAGGCCACTGAGTCTGCATTCTCCAGGTGAGGCCACTGAGTAGCCATGTGACCAGAGACCAGCAGCTCTGCTAAGAGAGTGTCAACGCCAGACTTATAAGCAAATTATTCCCACTCGAGGATATGTAAACCATAGACTATGGAGAAGAGAATAACTTTTGCTTTAAAAATTATCTAGGGAAATAGATTGGGCTGAGGAGAAGGGATGAGTAAATGAATGTAGGGAACTATAAGAGGAGAGTGTATGTGCATAGAGAACACAGTACTAGAAATGATTTCTTCTGGGATTCAAAAGTCAGCACACTGCAACGCGACCCTGGAGTGGACTACAGTTTTTCAGCAATTACTTGGTAGGTGTTCTGCTTTGAATGACCCAACCAGGTCATGGTTATTTTCCCCATTTTCACAGATGAGAAAATTAGACTCAGAGTTATAAAGCCAGCAAGTAGAGTCCTTTAAAAGTCAATAATTTATGATTCCAAAGAATATTTTAATATTCTTGTTCTAAAAATCTAAAATGTAGAAATCCTATTCAGAGAAATTCAATATTGTAAGGAGGCTGTACTAATAGATAAGATATGCTCCCAGCCAGGTACAGCAGGACACAATGGCAGGCAAGATGTGCCTGCACTGCCACCACAAGTAAGTGCAGCCAGAAATTATTCCAAAGGATTAAATATGACAGCAGGAAATTGCAGTGCATCTATCACCAGGGTTGTGATAACTGAAATCAAAGATTAACAAGTATGAGGAGGCAACATTTCATCTCTGTAGATGGTAAACTGATCTAGAGATTAGCAGAGGCTAGTATAATTTGTCTGCAAGCAAAGGGCATGGACTGACTGTGTGCAATTACTATTTGTCTCTTTTAAAAACATGTTTATGGATGTTTTGCCTGTGTGTATATCTGCAGTACATAGGTGTCTGTTGCCCATGGAGGCCAGAAGGCAGCATATTTCCTAGAAACTGGAATTAAACTTGGTTGCAAACCACCATGTGGGCACTGGGAACAAAACCAGTACCCTCCTGCAAAGAAACCAATATTCTTAACTACTAAGCCATCTTTCCAGCCCCATTCCACCATTTCTAGTAGAAACCATCATGTTCCAGCCTGGTGGAATCTGAGAGAAAGAGAGATCATAAAAATAAGGGAAATTACATTCCTCTGGCAAGACCATGTACATTTCCAACAAATAAACTGTCATTATTAACTCATAGTCAAATATTTGTCAAGATACTATTTTGTGTGTGACCTCAAAATGGCAACAAAGATGAAACATTCCCAGTCATTATCTGTGTGGCTCAGAGTTAAGGTTTGCTTTTTAATACTCTCTGCATTTACAATGATTCAATATCTGCTTTTGCTATGAGGATGCGAGCAACTGTATCAGTTTGAATCGTCTCAGCCCTTGTAGCAGAGAACTACAGGTATGTCTGTCATTCTTGCAGTGAATCTCATTTTGGGGGAGGGAACAAATTGAAAATCATATAAATCAAGATTATAATAATCTATGAAAAAATGATGGAAATAAGTAAGTCAAGGTTTGCAGTGAAGCATGTGTAGAAATGAAGAAGGTAAGGAGGACATCATAGGAAGAGTAAGTGCATCTCGGGGAAGGGATCTAGCCCCAACGGAGATGAACATGGTCAAGAGTTTGTAGTGAGAAAGAACTCCTCAAACTGAATTCCAAGCATTAGTAGGAGTTAGTAAAAAGAAGAAGAGAGAGCAGTTTCAACATATGGACACAGCAACACCAATTGTTAGCTTTGACTGAAGTACTATAAATAATTACTAATCAGTTGGCGTATGACATCACTTTGCATTTCACATAAGAACAAATAGCATTTTGAATATTCCCCACACAAATGATACGTGAAGTGATTTGTATACTAATTGCTCTGATCTTACAATTAAACATTGTAATTATGTATTAGAGTGTTACATTGTATCCCATAAATATGTCCAACTGTTGCTTGTCAATTAAAAATAAAATGTATTAAACAAGAAGTTCAACAAGCCTGGGATTGCCATGCTAGTGAGACCACATGTCATCGTTCTGGTTTATAAGACCAGAACAGGTCAGTTTTGTACTTAACTCTGCCAAGGCACCGGAAATGTGAGCAACAGTATGACAAGCCCTCTAGACTAGCCCATCAGCCCTCTGAGTACGTCTGAGTGGTCAAAGTGATTAAGAGAATCACCCAGCTGAGATTCAGCTGAACTGATAGATGGTTGATGCATTAAATGACTAATTCAGAGGAGTGGGCTATACAACAGTAAACAAGTGAAATGTAGTTTCTAATAGTGGTGCTGTTGGTAATGTGCCCAGCAATTACCAGAGTCTTAGTACAAGTTTGCTAACTAAAGGAACAAGTTCTAGAGAGAAAGACAAGGGAAGAGCTATTGGAGGATGCCGAAGACAAAGCACAAGCAGTAGTTATTGTGCAGCCCTTGAGAGGCTAAGCATTCGAGATTGTCCTACAGTCACATGTGCATACAGGTAGCACTAAGAGGACTCAGTGGATTAGAAGAAAGAGCATATGAGATTGGGAGGGAAACTGAAAAGTGCTCAATGGTGAGTGGAAAAGTAAAGGATAGACACCAGGTAGGCAGTGATTTGATTAAAATACACTGTGTGCATGCATGAAATTATCAAACTAAAAATTACATATGAAAACAGTACCTATTCTGAAACTCTCACTGGGGTACACAGACAAGTGCACTCCACTTATATTCCTCTGGAAAGAATCAGGAAAAAACAATTTTTTGTTTTATTTCCTCTCATAAAGTCCATCTGTTCAATGGCTCTCCCTTAATCCCAAGATCTTTGGGTTTTCCAGCTCACATGGTATGAGCACAGTCCAGTAAGAATTTGCAGGTTTTTCCTTCTCTTCACTGTAAGACCTTTGCATGTTTTTGAAAGAGATTAGCTCCCCAAAGACAAGCTAGAAATTTTGAACAGTAGAATGATTACCAAAATGAACTGGCTTCCAAGTTTGGCTTTAGAACCAGGGTTGCCTTTAAAACATGAAGTGCACGGACTATGCCTCCTAATGAAAACACATGGGCTTGGATTCTAACTGTAACTGTGCTTTACTTCCTCTACCTTTAATTGCCTGAAGTTTAGACCTAAGTTCAATCAGTAGCCTATTGTTTTCTGCTTCCTGGGAAGCAAGTAGCTGCAGAAAGGAGAGCTGGGGAAGAATTGGGTGGGGTTGAAAATCTGAATGTTGGCATTGCTCATACGAATTTTTCTTTTTCCATTTATTCACCTCCTTCTGGGTCTGATGTTATCAGTAATTTCCCAAGACAGAGAAAACCCAGACTTCCTCAAAGAGGTCAACTACCTGCCTCAGCAAAATCAAAACTGGGGAGATCAGCTGCACTATAGAAACTCTGCTCCTCTGTTTGCATTCAAGGAAATTTAAACAAAGGATCACACACTGGCAGACCTCTTTCATTTCTGTCTCTTAATTTGTCAAGCACAAAGTCCATGGAAATTTGGGACAGCCCATCCAAAATATGGACAAATAGGATGCCCTTGTAGGCAATGAAGAAATCAAGAAAAATTAACCACTTTAGATGTGAATTCAAAGACATGAGCTAACCAGCACTAAAAACATAGATGGTGATCTTTGCAGAAGATAAAGTGTAAAAGTACATTTACTTGAATTTCATCAGGTCCACAGATCCAATTGCTCAGTGTTGGTCTGAAAATGGCACAAATGTTAAAAGACCAAACTTAGTGTTCATAACCTAACCCTAATCAATATTATATTATCATATTTGACCCCATTACTTTCTGTTATTCATCTTCTCTTTCTGAAACCCGTTCTTCACAACTAGTTTCCCCTTCTACTTTTCTATCTTTTTGTTCTGTCCGTGGGGCCTGTGCAGGCTGCCACAGCTTATACATGATTGTAATAGTCATGCTATATCCCAAAGTCATATTATATCATTTCATAGCACTCCTTCCCATTGGCTCTTACAATCTCCCCACTCGTCCACAATATTCCATGGGCCTTAGATGGGAAGATGTGTGCCATTTAAAGCTAAGCATTCAGTAGTCACTTATTTTCAGCACTTTGACCAGTTATGTATGATTCTCTGCATTAACTGTCACTCACTACAAATAGAAGTTTCTCTGACCAGGGCTAAGAGTAGTAATATGCCATGGGTATAAACATAAATGCTTAGAAGGCAGTTTGTCTATCTGTCCAATTACAAAATCAGTAGTATATTCCTCCTTAAGACCTGTGACCTCTCAATCCATATGCCTTTTTTAAGATGTATTTTATTTTTCATTTGTACATGTATGAGTTGTTTGCCTGAGTATATGTATGAGCACCATGTATGTGTCTGGTACCCAAAGAGATCAGAAGAGGGTCCAGAATCTGCAGGGACTTGATTTGCAGAAGGTTGTAAGTTACCATGTGGGTGGTAGGGAACTCAACCCAGATCCTCTGTGAGAGCAAGTATTCTTAATCACTGGGCTGTCTCTCCAGGTCATAGCCTTAAATACAACCAGAAAACAGTTAATTATCCTCCACTCCCCCCCCCCCCGCCAAATAGTCTTGCCACTATTGAAACAGTGACTAATTCTGTATAGTTTTGTAGATACGAAACGCAGATACAGATAGAGAAGCATTGAATATGGATTTCAAAGAGCTAGATTCTAGCCCTGATTGTGCTGTTAAATGTATTATCTATCCTAAATGAGTACCTCCCCCCTTCACTTAAATTGTCTTCTCTTATTTGAAATAAATAGCATGGAGAAGGGGATTAGTGTTTAAGGCTCTGCATGTCAAATACACCTATTTCATCTCTAAAGCTACTCCTTACTAGTAGAGTTTCTCTGTCTTTGGCTCCAAACTTGCATACGGCACTAATTTTGATTGTTGTCTTCAGTTCTCAGTTAAGGTTTTACTGCCATTTTAGAGTTCTTTATTTGGGTGTATTTACTAACACCCTTGGAAATGTATATGCTTAATTCCAATTGCATTAAAGAAATGTTAAAGGGGGAACCCAGAGACCTTGGGTAGAACCACACAGGACGGGCAAAAAAAAAAAAAAAATCAATGAAATGATTCCTAATGACATTCTGCTATATTCATAGATCAGTATCTTGTCCAGTTGTCATCATAGAAGCTGACTCTTGTACCTGCTCTTGGGACTCTTTTCCTTCTATTGGGTTGCCTTGTCCAGCCTCGATATGGGGCTTTTGCCTTGTCTTCTGGTATCTTGTTTTGTCCTGTTTGACTGTCATCTCTTGGAGACCTGCTCTTTCCCTAAGAAGAAACAGACTGGTAATAGATCTGGGGACAGAGGAGAAGGGGAGGAAGCTGGGAGAAATAGAGGGAGGGAAAACTAGAGTTAGGATGTATTGTATAAGAGAATAATCTATTTTCAATAAAATAAATAATAAAAAGTGATGCTCACATCATTCTGTAAGAAATTACAGATGAAAATGTTTATTCAAAACTAAGTACAAAGGCACAATTTCCAAATAATGGTGTCACATTAGATGTTTACTATGTGTAAAGATTTCATAAGGATCATTCCATTGCCAAGAACAGAAATAAAGCAATATGAGAACAGGTTCTTGTCACTCTCTCTAACAGCAAATACTACACATAGTACTTGCTGCTTGCTATGTCCTACTCCAAGTACTACATGCATATCAGTTTCTTGAATATTTATTTGTTCTTATACCACAGAGAGAAACTATTATTGACCTCATGCTACAGATGAAGAAACCACAGCATAAGAATATTAACTTCACTAAGGACATACAAATTACTAAATATCAAAATGACAAATGTAATGAATAGAGTCTGTTCTATATAATCTTGTAACAAAGATTGATTCTATAGTACCACTTCTTAATGGGGACTATTTATATTATATTTTGAATATAAATTGTCCCTCAAAAGCTCATTTGATTGGTTCCCAGGTAGTACTATTGTGGGGGACTATACAAATTTTGGATATGGAGCCTAGGTGACAGACTAGGGCCACTGGAATGGAATTTCTGGGTTATGGCAAGTCTATATGATCCTGATCTCTGTGATACCTTAACTCCTGGGATGTGAACAAGATGCTACTTAAAACCTCTTACCATTATGGAGCTGCCCACTACCATGAAGCTGTAAGTATTCTGGCAGAAATTAAAACAGTCTGAAGAAAAACTTGTGTCTCTCAATTTGACTATCAGACTATTGAACATAGAACATAAAGAAATGGGAATTGTCCCAGGAATCTCATGCTGGGAGAGAAAAAACTTCATCTCCCTTAAAGAGATCACACAGTTTCACTAACTTGTCACACCATCATATGGGATGAAACTGAAACCCAGACAATAATGAGTCAGTGGGAGAAAACTGCTTTGATGTGGACTGCCTAAGTGTGCCTTTAAAGTAAAATCTCAATTCAGAACCCTAAATATGAACTTGGGGATCCATTTAATCTCTTTGTCTTTCTTTATAATGTGGCTGCATTGAATACATTTCCTTCTTCTGCTTTCCACTCTTGATTTTTCTCTTTTAATTGGCTTATTGAGGATAGGTGGCTCAACATGGCTTGGGGAACAGGTTGTGTCCCCCAGGCTTAATAGCAAAGCTACATAATTCTTTTTTTTCTTTTATTAGTTATTTTCTTTTTTTACATTTCAAATGCTATCCTTTGTCCAGGTCTCCCCTTCGGAAACCCCCTATCCCATCCACCCTCCCCCTGCCTCTATGAGGGTGCTTCCCCACCCACCCACTCCCACCTTTGCACCCTGGCATTCCCCTACCCTGGGGCATCGAACCACCACAGGACCAAGGGCCGTTCTTCCCACTGCTGTCCAATAAGGCCTTCCCTCCATGTGTACTCTTTGGTTGGTGGTCCAGTTCCTGGGAGCTCTGGGAGGTCTGGCCAGTTGACACTGTTGCTACCCCCACAGAGTTGCAAACCCCTAAGCTCCTTCAGTCCCTTCTCCAACTCCTCCATCTGGGATCCACGAGCTTAATCCAATGGCTGCAAGCTTCTGCCTCTGTATTTGTCAGGCTCTGGCAGAGCCTCCCAAGAGACAGCCATACAGCACTTCCCAGCATCCACAATAGTGCCAAGGTTTGTTGGCTCTATATGGGATGGATCCCCAGGTGGGGCAGTCTCTGGATGGCCTGTTCTTCAGTCTCTGCTCCACACTTTGTCTCCATATTTCCTCCCGTGAGTATTTTGTTCACCCTTCTAAGAAGTTCTGAAGCATTCACACTTTAGCCTTTCTTCTTCTTGAGTTTCATATGGTCTGTGAATTGTATCTTGGGTATTGCTTTACCCACCAACAAGGACTATACCTTCTCAACCATAAGCCAAATAAATCACTCCTCTCATAAGTTACTTCTACCTAATATTTCACCACAGTAATTACTAAGTGGCAATACTGGGATCTCCCATATTTGACCAGTTCATGTCCTAAGTAAATCTAAACTCAGAGCAGTGGAGTTGGAGATTTGTACTGGTGTGAATGACAGGTACAGACTGATGGCAATGGAAGCAGGTGGTGTTGAGAAAAGTGAGCTGACAATCTAGATAATTAGGAATGATTTTGTTGTTAAATATGATCCACCACAGAGACAGCAGACTGGGTAAACGTCTCAGTTGATATATGTATGGTGTTGGTAGAAAACAAATTTAATTTGCCAGCAAGGACACAAAATAAGCTCATACACTGTCCAAGAGTTATGGGATTCTGTTCATTGAAACTTCCTCCAAGACCAGACAGGGTATCAAAGATGAATTTTATACACAGGAAAGAGAAATATACCTGTGTAAAATGAAAGAGCTCAAAAACAGCAATGATAAGAGTCAAGGCTGCATAGAGTTGCTGTGTGTGGTGATGTAACAAGATATTTGTGAGCAATTCACTTGTACCCTTCACCCCAGCAAAGGTCCCTTTTGTCTTTCCTGTTTTCTGATGTTACCCCAGGATATGTACTGATTGTCTACTTCATATTTTATATTGCTAAATATAAATAGTCTTTTCTTTTAAAAAAGATACTTGTGAGGTTCTTTCATCAGTAAAGAGTGCTTTTCAAGCTCCACTGGCAACATGGAAAAGTATCCTTGTTGCAGTCTCCATCTCAGATATGCTCCTGATACATTGCTTCCCACTTTCAGCAGATGCAGTCTACTTGAGACCTCAGAATAGTTGCTACTCAATTGGCTGACCAGAGAAATGTGCTAGTTGTTTGTACAAACTGATGGATTGTCACCACATTTCCCCAAACATCAGTTTGTACCTCAATACTTGTTTGCCCTGGATTCTCTCCTGTAGAAACAAATATGCTTCCACAAGCCAAGATTTTCACCTGACACATAATTCATGTTCTAAATCAGAAAAATAAGCTGTAGACATAACAATCTATTGAGAACAGTTTTTTAAAAAGCTATAAGCAGCAACTGTGGTTAATTTTTCTCCTTTCTTACTATTGAACTTGAACATGCTAGTCTTTAGAAAAACATCATAAATTACTATATTGGGGCAAGAATAGAAGTAATGTTGATTGGTTTGCTTGTAATTTGATCATCTATATTTTGTAAACTATCACTAGCATGGTAAATTATTTCATTTGCCACCATTGTCCTTAGGACACAAGAGATGTATTCTCTGACAATTCTAATAAAAATACACTAGGGAACTCTGGGAACATTAGCTTTGGCAGAAGACAAAGAAAGTGACAGAAAATAGAGAGATTTAGTGAAATTCTACATATGGAATAGCAGATCCCAAGCCAGTCTACCCAGATAGATTCAGGCAGCATAGCAGATTCTATTTATTCTTGAAAAAGTGATAGTAAACAGAAGAAAGTCATCAACTTATTAGCATTTGGATTTCCTCCAAAAAACAAAAAAGTTACTTATGACTAGTCACTCCATAGTAAAGTCCATTAGGTGACAAATTCTATTTTCACATCCCTTACTTGCAATTCACTTTTTAACTTCCTTTCTTAACTATGAAAATTTCTTCTGAGGATTATGAGACATTTAGAGGAAGTCTTCAAGATGACAGAAGCCAAAACAAGCAAACTGGGAAATAGAAGCCAGAGAAAACATACAAAGGAGAAGAAAATTCAAAATAAAACTATAATGAATACTTTCAAAGAGATAAGAGAAAAATTTATAGCCATATACATGAGCAAAGTACTATGGAAAAGGCAGAAAAGAGGGAAATTAATGGGCACAGAAAATGCGACAATCAAATTGCAAAATGAATGAAGGAAAGATTGAAACAAGAAAATATTCCCCAAAGTAAAACATGAAAATGAATAGACAAAAATGATTCTAACCTAAAAATGATCAATTTTTCAGAACAAAAAAGGGGGAAGCAAAAATTATCTAACTATAGGAAAGTGTCTCTGAAAATAATTACATTAATTTCCACATCTAAAGCTCCCAAGAAATTATTAGTTTAAAAATCCACGACAATGTACATCAAGTCATTCCATCATAAATGTGTCAATAGCAGGGCCTAATAGATCCCTAAAATGTTTTAGAGTAAAGAAAACTTTTACATAGAAGACTAGAAGTCAGATTGGAATCACGCTTGTTTGGGGCTGTTTGACAGACTCTTGCTGTGTAGTTGAACTGGACTGGAACTTCCTACATAGCAAATTGGCCTCAAATTCATAATCATCCTGCCTCAGTGCTGTGATTACAGGCATGAACCCTCATGCCTGGTGAAAACTAGGAATCAATAGAGCAATGTTTTAAGAAAGAAATAACCTAAAATCATATATGCTAGTTGGATATTTTCTATGATAAATCATATTTCTTTGCCAATATGAGAATTATTTCATTCTCATTGACAACAGGTTTGGTCATGGTCTTCATTTTGCTAATGAGGTGTAAACAGAAGCAGTAATATGGAGCACCTCTAAACAGACGAACCGAGAACCGTCACTGCTTTTATCAGTTCTCCTTTCCCAACACAAAAAGTTCTTTTTGTATACAAGGGCCATTCACTTACGTGGGTCCTAGAATGCAAAAGATCTTTGTAGAGCTACAAGGACCCATAGATGACATAGGTTATGGTCAGAAAGAAGCACAGCTATATAAGCCTTTGAGTTCATGGGAACTGTTTATCAACATGGTACAGCTGACTAAAAATCTGATCCGTATACTTGCAGAGATTTACTTAGGAAACAATTAGAACATATGCTTCACAAAACAAGTAAGAAAAAAAAAGGAGAAATACATGTGTAACAAAAAAACATAGATCCTAAATTGGGAAGGGGGCAAAATGAGCTCTCTGGGTGATATATATGTATTAGGCCAAGAGAGCAAGCTAGAGGCTGGAAGACTCCAGAAAGAATAAAAAATAAACTGATGTAGATAATCTGGCATAGAAGAATACTTAGAAAATAATGCTAAAGATTCTTGGATACATCTGAGATGAGCTGTAGAGAAGCTAAAGAATAAATACAAAAGCTAGGCAAATAAATGTATGCACTTATTCATGTTGGGAAAAGTAAGACACTGCAAAGAGGAAAATGCAAGCAGTGTACTCCTTGTCTTGGCAGTGGAAACTTTTTCTAAATCTATATTAACATAAACATTGGCTATTAATTTGAAAAAAAATATCATTTACTCACTGTCAGAATATGGTCCATGAATGATACTGTGGAAGTTTTCTGAGACTTCTTGAGAAAACTCCAAGTAAACAAGTCTTGTAATCTCTGTTTCTCCAAAACCTAGGGTTCTTGGATTGTAGTTTCATGCCATTCCCAGGTGTAGTGGATAGGAGTGGGTTTGCTTCAAATTATTCATTATAACTGGCTATTTTTGTTTATATGACTCTATGGAAAAATATGTTTTTGCCATGTGCAGCTTGTCCTTGTGATTGCATATTTTGCTCATGTGACTCTTCTTAATCATCAGAGTATAAATTGTGTGATGCTCTAAATAAAATCAGCTAGTGCATGAAGCTTTAGTCCTCCTCATTTTTTGTCCCCACCCTCCGAGGTTCACATAACCAACTAGAGCAATAAAGAACTCACATGGCACTTGGGAAGCAGAGACAAATTGATTTTGAGTTCTAAGAAAAATCTGGTCAATATATCGAGACCTAGGACAGCCAAGGCTACATGGAGAGACCCTCTCTAAGAAAGTTGTATGTATGTATGGATAGATAGATAGGCAGATAGATATTTTTAAAGTAGAGGCTGGAGAAATGGATCAGCGATTAAGGGCACTTGCTGCTCTTGAAGAAGACCCAAATTTGGCTCTCAACACCCATATGATGGTTCAAAACTGCCTGTAACTCTAGTTCAAGAAAATCACTATCTTATGTCCTCTATAGAGACTAGGCATGCATGCAGCACACATCTAGGCATTTACACATACACATAAAATAAAAATAAAATATTTTAAAAGTTCATTTGCTAATTAGAAAAAAATCAGCAACCTTCCTGATGAAATAAAATATCAGTCTCCTTTATAGCATACTAATATCATACTAAACATTACATTAGTAACAGAAAAAATAATGAAAGCAATTGCCATACAAAAGTCTTTCACGAATCTGCCTAATGTGAAGGATCAATCAGAACTTTCTGTGATCAAGGCTGGAGAGATTGCTCAGTGAATAAGAGTGTTTACTGCTCAGTTTTGAAGACAGGCGTTTAAGTCTGAGTACCCAAGCAGCAATCTGGACATCCCACAGATATTTTTCCTCCAGCCTGAGAAATCCAACATCTTCTGGCCTCCACAAATTACATGAAAACACACACACACACACACACACACACACACACATGCATGCAGAGAGAGAGACAGATACAGAGACAGAGATAGACAGAGAGGGAGGGAGGGAGGGATAAAGGGAGGAATAGATAACTGGATAACCCACATTGAATCACATTTATTAAAAACAACAACAACAACAACAACAACAACAACAACAACAACAACAAATTGAACTGGTATGGAACTGAATTTGGAAGAGTGAAATTAGAGGCCAGCCTGGGCTACAGAGTAAGTTTCTCTGTGATAAGAAAAAAGTAATTATTAAACAAGAAGAGGACTGGGAGACAGAAATGTTGGACTGATTGCTTTTGCTTTTAAAGTTTTACTTTAAAGTTTTATTTGTACTATTAAAGTGAAAAATGATTTAAACTCCTCTATATTTTCATACTCCAGAGAAGATAGTATAGAAAACAAGGTAGCAACAGAGTTGGGATGATTTTTGCCAATGCTTAAGATTCACAATGGAGAGAAAACCATGCACATTTTTTTTCTTTTTTATTAGAGGAACAAAATTATCATCCAACACTTGAGAAGGGTTTCCATAAATTAAGCACTTACTCCAGGCCTTATGTGGAACTTTATTTTTTTAATTTTTTTGTATTTAATACTTTATTTACATTTCAAATGTTTTCTCCCTTTCCAGGTCTCCCCTTTGGAAACCCCTATACCATTCCCCCTTGCCCTACCTCTATGAGAGTACTCCCCCACACACCCACACACTCTCATCTTCCCTCCCTAGCATTCCCCTAAACTGGGGCATCTAACACTTTCAGACCCAAGGGCTTCGCCTCCCACCGATGGCCAACAAGGCCCTCCTGTGCCACATATGTAGCCAGCACCATGGGTCCCTCCATGTGTATTCTTTGGTTGGTGGTCCATTCTCTTGGAGCATGGGGGGCTGACCAGTTGACACTGTTGCTCCTTCCCCATGGGGCTGCAAACTCTTTCAGCTCCTTCAGTCCCTTCTTCAACTCCTCCGTCTGGGACCCCACTCTCAGTCCAACAGTTGCTGTGAATTGAATCATGGGTGTTCCGAGCTTTTGGGCTAATATCCACTTATCAGTGAGTACATACCGTGTTTGTTCTTTTGTGACTGAGTTACCTTGCTCAGGATGATATTTTCAAGTTCCATCCATTTGCCTGCGAATTTCATGAAGTCATTGTTTTTAATAGCTGAGTAGTATTCCATTGTGTAAATGTGCTACCTTTTCTGTATCCATTCCTCTGTTGAGGGACATTTTGATTGTTTCCAGCTTCTGGCTACTATAAATATGGCTGCTATGAACATAGTGGAGCATGTGCCCTTATTACATGTTGGAGCATCTTCTGGGTATATACCCAGCAGTGGTATAGCTGGGTCCTCAGGAAGTATTATGTCCAATTTTCTGAGGGTCCACCAAACTGATTTCCAGAGTGGTTGTACCAGGCTGGAATCCCACCAGCAATGGAGGAGTGTTCCTCTTTCTCCACATTCTCACCAGCATCTGCTATCACCTGGATTTTTGATCTTAGCCATTCTGACTGGTGTGAGGTAGAATCTCAAGGTTGTTTTGAATTGCATTTCCCTAATGACTAAGGATGTTGATCATTTCTTTAGGTGCTTCTCAGCCATTCAAGTTTCCTAAGTTGAGAATTCTCTGTTTAGCTCTGTTCCCCATTTTTTCATAGGATTATTTGGTTCTCTGGAGTCTAACTTCTTAAGTTCTCTGTATGTATTGGATAATAGCCCTCTATCTGACATAGGATTGGTAAAGATCTTTTCCCAATTTGTTCATTGCCATTTTCTTCTATTGACAGTGTCCTTTGGCTTAAAGAAGCTTTGCAATTTTATGAGGTTCCATTTGTTGATTCTTGATCTTAGAGCACAAGCCATTGGTGTTCTGTTCAGGAACTTTTCCCCTGTGCCCATGTGTTCGAGACTTTTCCCCACTTTCTCTTCTATTAGATTCAGTGTATATCTGGTTTTATGTGGAGGTCCTTGATCCACTTGGACTTGAGCTTTGTACAGGGAAATAGGAATGGATCAATCTGCATTCTTCTACATGTTGATTGCCAGGCGAGCCAGGACCATTTGTTGAAAATGCTGTCTTTTTTCCACTGGATGGTTTTAGCTTCTTTGTCAAAGATCAAGTGACCTTAAGTGTGTGGGTTCATTTCTGGGTTTTCAATTCTATTCTATTGATCTACCTGTCTGTCACTGTACCAATACCCTGCAGTTTTTATCACTACTGCTCTGTAGTACAGCTTGAGGTCAGGGAGGCTGATTCCTCCAGAAGTCCTTTTATTGTTGAGAATAGTTTTTGCTATCCTGGGTTTTGTGTTATTCCAAATGAATTTGAGGATTGTTCTTTTTAAATCTATGAAGAATTGAGTTGGAATTTTGATGGGGTTTGCATTGAATCTCTAGATTGCTTTCAGCAATATGGCCATTTTTTCTATATTAATCCTGCCTATCCATGAGCATGGGTGGTCTTTCCATCTTCTGAGGTCTTATTCAATTTCTTTCATCAGAGACTTGAAGTTCTTGTCATACAGATCTTTCACTTGTTTGGTTAGAGTCACACCAAGTAAAATACCAAGTAGAGATACTTTATATTGTTTGTGACTATTGTGAAGGGTGTCATTTCCCTAAAAGCAATCATTAAAAGTCTCCCTTCCAAAAAAGCCCAGGACCAGATGGGTTTATTGAAGAATACTATAGGACCTTCACAGAAGACCTAATACCAATACTCTTCAAACTATTCCACAAAATAGAAACAGAAGGAACACTACCCAATTCATTCTATGAGGCCACAGTTACACTGATACCAAAACCTTACACGGACCCAACAAAGAAAGAAAACTACAGACCAATTTCCCTTATGAATATTGATGCAAAAATATTCAAAATTCTCACAAACTGAATTCAAGAACACATCAAAACAATCATTCATCAAGATCAAGTAGGCTTCATCCCAGGGATGCAGGGATGGTTCAATACCCGGAAATCCATCAATATAATCCACCACATAAACAAACTCAAAGAAAAATCCACATGGTCATTTCATTAGATGCTGAAAAAGCATTTGACAAAATTCTACATCTTTTCATGATAAAAGTCTTGGAAAGATCAGGAATTCAAGGACCATACCTAAACATAGTAAAAGCAATATACAGTAAACCAGTAGCCAACATCAAACTAAATGGAGAGAAACTTGAAGCATTCCCACTAAAATCAGGAACTAGACAAGGCTGCCCCCTCTCTCCCTATCTATTCAATATAGCACTTGAAGTTCTAGCTAGAGCAATTAGACAACAAAAGGAGGTCAATGGGATACAAATTGGAAAGGAAGAAATCAAAATATCACTATTTGCAGATGATATGATCATATACTTAAGTGACCTGAAAAACTCCCCCACAAAACTGCTACAGCTGATAAACAACTTCAGCAAAGTGGCCGCATATAAAATTAACTCAAACAAATCAGTAGCCTTCCAATACTCGAAGGATTATGTGGGACTTTTATTTCTAGAATCATAATCTCAAAAACAGCATTCATAAAAGCAGTGTGCAGATGGGTGAATGTATAAAAAGTAATTAGTTGATACTTAGAACCAATTGGTTCGGAAAAAATCAGCATAATATTTTTAAACATAACACATTATATACTAGTAACCATTTTTCTGAGTTCTGTGAATGCACTGAAGAGTATATTTCTCACATTCATTGTGTTCCTGTTCATTGATATCCTCTCCCAGAACTTTTTTTCCTTAGGGAGTTTTTCTGCACATGGTTGAAGGAATGAATTAATACTTTCATGTGGATTAGCAAATCTGTCCAACCATGCTTGTTTTATAATCATTGCACCATACATGTGTAGAATATTGGGTGTAGAGACGATTGGGATTACAGTATAGTATAATCAATAGCTCTTATCGTGCCAAACATATTTCTAACTGGTTTGAACTTTGTCTGCTCATATAAGCCTAGTCATCATTTTATTATGGCTAGTCATTAAGTAGAATCTCATTAATAAATCAAATTAGTCCTTTATATCTGAATCGGAAATGAGGTGTTCATTCTTGGATCTTTGTACATTCTGCAATATCACATATTTCAAGACAATAATAAAAACCAATCTAACACGGTTCTCCCCCACCCCCAATCCTATATTCAAAACCAGTCCTTCTTTTTATTTCCTAACAAAGACATTATCACATATGTCCCAGACTGACAAAGATCTCTGGCATGAAGCCATACTGGACTTCTCACTCTGGATCACACTATACTTTTGGGTTAAGGAGCACTCTTTCCGTCTTACTACTTTTCTTTTCCATTTCTACTCTTCTACGACCATCACTTGTTTCTTCTTGCCAACCATTCTTCCAGTCCACCAAACCAATCAAAGTTCTCAGGTCAGAGTCCTCACTAAGAACTTTCTACTCAGCTCTAAAATTCCAAATAAATCATATTGTACTGGTTGGTTTTGATTGTCAACTTGGCACAAACTATGTAACAGGGGGAAAGAGTCAGCTAAAATATTGACTAGATCAGATTGACCTGTGGCCATGTCTTTGGGGCATTCTCTTCCATAGAGATGTTTTTATTAATTTTTTTGTAATATATTTTGATTATGTTTTCTCCTCCTCCAACTTCCCACCTCCCTATACATTTAACTTCATTCTCTCTCTCTCTCTCTCTCCCTCTTTTCTCTTTCTCCAAAAATGCAACCCCCTCAAAAAAACAATTACAAAACAACAACAACAACAACAACAACAACAACAACAACCACATATTGAGTTTGTTTCATGCATGCATCAATCTTGCCCTGGAGTTTGATTGACATACCAAATGAAGGCTATTGTTTTTTTCTCCACAATCTTAAAGCCTTATTACTGAGGGTACTTATAACGTACTTATGCCAACAAATACAGAGAAATCAATCTGGTGCTCAACTAGAAGCTTCATCCCTTCTTACTAGCATTCATGGTACTAGAAGCTATTGTGCTTGCTACTGGAGGAAAAGGTAATCATCAATAGTACCCAGCTTTAAAAAATCTTCTAACCCACATCAGCAATCTGTCTTCAAGATTTACTGGTATAATAGTGACACAAATGTTATAGGAGTAACTAGCCACTCTCTGATTGGATTTAAGTCCCACTCCAAGAGATGAAATCCACACCTGACACTGCTAAAGTGGCCAAGAGACTAGATAGATCATGGTAGGTCATGGGTCTACCTAGAAGAAATCCTACTACTACCATTCTGCTAAAGAAGCAGTAGTTAAATGATTCCAAATGATATATTGTGACACCCATAGGTCAGTGCATAACTCAACCCTCATCAGGGAAGTTTCCACTTGCAGTAGATGACAATTAACACAGAGACCCACAATTGTGTCTTGATTGTCAATTGATAAAGAAGGCATTTTATTGATTTCCATTCATAAAGAAGGGTTCAACCCTCTTTCAGTAGTATTATCCCTCCACAGGAAAGGTTGATCAATGGAAAAGAATCAAAGACCCAGAAATCCACAAACCTAGGGACACTTGATTTTTAACAAAGAAGCCAAAACTATGCAATGGAAAAAAAAAAGAAAGAAAGCATCTTCAGTAAATGGTGCTTGTCTAATTGGATGTCTCCATGTAGAAGAATGCAAATAGACCCATATTTATCACTCTGCAAAAATCTAAAGTCCAAGTGGATCAAAGATCTCAACATAAAACCGGACACACTAAAACCAATAGAAGAGAAAGTGGTGGAGCTGCCCTGAACATATTGGCACAGGAGACAAATTCCTGAACAGAACACCAATAGCTCAAGCACCAAGACTGACAATTAATAAATGGGACCTCATGAAACTGAAAAGCTTTTCAAATGCTAAGGACACCATAAACAGGACAAAATCACAGCCTATTGAATGGGAAGAGATCTTCACCAACCCTACATCTGACAGAGGGTTAATATGCGAAATATGTAAAGAACTCAAGAAATTAGATACCAACAATGAAAATAATCCAATCAAAAATGGAGCACATAGCTAAACAGAGAATTCCTAACAAGGGAATCTCTAATGGCTGAGAAGCACTTAAAGAAATGTTCAACATCCTTAGTCACGAGGAAAAATGGATCTGAGATTCCACCTTACCCTTCATCAGAATGGCTAAGATTAAACTCTTAAGTGACAGCACATATTGGGTAGAATGGAGAGCAAGGGAGGAACACTCTTCCATTACTGGTAAGAGGGCAAACTTGTACAAGCACTTTGGAAATCAATTTGGGTGTTTTTTTCAGAAAACTGGGAATAGTTCTACTTCAGTACCCAGCTCACAAATAAAGGGATAAAACTAGAAAAATGTCATCCTGAGTGAGGTAACCCAGACCCAAAAGGACATGCATGGTATGTACTCATTGATAAGTGAATATTAGCCAAAAAGTACAGGAGACCTAGGATACAACTCACAGCCCCAAAGAAGCTAAGTAATAACGAGGATCCAAGGGAAGATACTTGAATCTCATACAGAAGGGGAAGGAAAATAATCATCAGAGGTGGATGGAGAGAGGGAACGGGGTGGGAGAAGGGGGTAAGGAGGGGGGCAGAGATGGGGATGATGTATGGGGTGAGGGGGTATAGGAGAGGGCTAAGATGAGAATGGCAATTGATAGGAAGATATCACTAATTGTAGCTGGAGATCTGGGATGGGAGAAGTTCTGGGAATCTATGGAGGTAATGAGAATCCTACCATTGGGGGATATGGAAACTGAAGTGACCACCTCCTGTAGCCAGGCAGGACTTCCAGTGGAGGGAGGGAGACATCAACCCATTCATATAGCCTTCAACCCAAAATTTGTCCTGCCTATAAGATATGCAGCATAAAAATGGAGCAGAAACTGAGGGAATGGCCAACTGTCTCAACCTGAGACACATCCTATGGGAGAGAGCCAGCCCCTGACACTATTAATGATAGTCTGCTATGCTTATAGACAGGAGCCTAGCATAACTGTCTCCTGAGAGTCTTCATCCAGCAGCAGATGGAAACAGATGCAGAGACCTACTGTTTAATGTCAGGCAGCATGATAGGAGTTTTAAGGAAGAGTGGAGGATAGAAGTGAACAAGCAGGAGGAGTCAGGGACACTACAAGAAAATCTACAGAGTCAACTAACTCATGAGTGCTCGCAGATACTGAATAACCAACCAGAAAGCATGTATGGGCTGACCTAGCCCCCCACCCCATGCACATTTATAGCAAATTTGTAGCTTGTTCTTTATGTGGGTCCCCTAATTATTGGAGTAGGGGCTGTCGTTGACTCTGTTGCCTGCTATTGGATCCACTTCCCCTAGCTGGACTGCCATGCTGGCCCTCAAAGGGAGAGGGTGTGTTTAGTCCAGAGAAGGGTGGTAATCAAGGGGCCCTTCCCCTTCTCTGAGGAGAGAGGGGATAATAGGGGGAGATATTTGTAAGGGTGGGACTGGGAGGAGAGGAGGGATAAGGGAGGGGTGTGATTGGGATGGAAAGAGAATAATTAAATTAATTTTTAAAAAGAAAGGAAATGGAGAGAGGGGGGAGGGAGAGGCAGAGGGAGAGGGAGAGGGAGAAGGAAGAGGGAGGGGAGAGGGAGAGGGAGAGGGAGAGGGAGGGGGCAGGTGAGGGGAGAGGGAGAGGGAGAGGGAGAGAAAATTTACTAGATACGAATCAGAGAGTAGGCCAGAAGTAGTTTTCTTCCATGGTTCCTGCCTTTACTCCTGCTTGAGTTGCTACATTGATGTCCTTCAATAGTGGATTTGTACCTGGAAGTATAAGATGAAATCAACTCTTTTTTTTCCCTCACTATGTTCCACATGGTGTTTCCAAAATTTAACAATTTAAGAAAAAGAGGCCATACATTTTAAAGAGAACAAGACAATGGGTACATGGGAGTGTGTGGAGAAAAGAAAGACAGATAGTGATGTGACTATAATATAACAGCAAAAAACAAAATAATTAGTTGAAATTGCCAATGCAAGTCTTGTTCAGCACTATATGAAATAAAATATGAAAGGCAAGGCACAACAAAACTCAACCGAACAATGGTGATCTCAGATCTCATTTTTTCAAGATGAAAATTCCATTTTTCAAAGCGTTTCCTTAGTGTAGCAATAAGCCTTGAGGAAAATTTCCAAATATGAAACAAAATTACAATATGTGATTCTCGGCCCTCCACATGTTCTAAGCTTAGAGAAGAAACTGGAGGGGATTCTGTTTCTCTCAGGAGAAATCAGAATGTGGCAGGATGTAGCCAACTCTTGGTAACTAATGTGTCCAGGATACTTGCTGCTAAACTGAAGCAGATCAAAAGGAAACTAAAGAAACCTTCAGCATCAACAAAAAAGTGAGAAACTGCATGGAAAGATGGTCTATTAGCCAATTAAAAGGGGCAACACATACACAACATTCATGCTATAGCACTCTTAGACCCCCAGGCACTGAATATGGGGAGCTTATGAATATAGATGTCATTAAGAATATAAAACAAAGTATGCTATGTATAATCTATATACAGTACAAAGCAGGTTCCTACATAGGTTTAAATAACAACAACAACAACAACAACAACAACAACAACAACAACAACAAACCCTCTCTAGTTTAAAAACTAAAAAATCCAATAACATGTAACTTTGGGTAACTTGTTTATCCCCAAAGCCTAGAATCAAGAAAGAAAAACCATGCTATCTCCAATTCTATATGGGAAGCAGTGGGATAGAGGAGAACTACAGCGTGGGGGAAGGAACAAGCAGCTAACAACAGCCAACAGTGATTTGTATGTTTGTGGTTGTCAAAGGCCTTGAAGCCATCTAGCTGACAGCTCACAGAAGCAGTGAAAATTCAAGTGGTTTTCCAGAGGGGCAAAGGCAAGAGAAAAGGATGAAATGTCACACTGTGATCTAAAGAGGGACCTTGCACATTGCATGCTAAGAAAACAAAAGAGGGAAATTGTTTGAAAACATATAACAATTGAAATCCCTTTTTCCTGAGAGTGCTATCCTTTGACAAAGTTGGAAGATATTTGGAAGCTAATCAATGGCCTCCTCGATAGCTTATTTTTAGAAATGGTAGTAATCCTTCTATTGACTTCTCCTTTGCCATGTACAGATGACAAATGGCTGCTCTGAATTCCTCCCATTGACAATTTGCCCTGGAGAATCCCTTTCACACTGGACACAAAGCAAAAGAGAAAACTGTCAAAAAGCTAAAATCAGCCAGATTTTGTTAATAAATCTGAAGAGTCAGCTGTTTGGTAGCTCAGAGCATTTTATTTCATCAGAGACCAGCAAATCCCCTTGTGTTCTCTTTGGTTGATTCTTCCAGGCAAGCATAGGCAGGCACTTGGACTCAATCTCAAGTGAAAAGTAAGATATTGTTGAGATCAAGCTGTGCCCTGACCTAAGTTATGCCATATCATGCAGAACAGTTACTTTACAGAGTGTGCCTTCCTCTGAGAGACTCCATTTTACAGGTAGTTTGTTATGTCATCTTAAGATGCAGAATGAATCTGCACCTGGACCACACTGTGAATAGCACTATGGTTTCGTCCTATAGATGTCATGGAGTGCAACTCCCTACCTGAACCTGATAAAACGGTGGACATCTAGTGCCCTAATGGTAACAGCACTGCCAATCTGTCGTCTGATTAGTAGGTGTTTGTGACAAGGGACCTACAGCCAGAAAACGAGTTCAGTATTGCAGAGAAGACTTACCACAGGTTAGAATATGTTCCAGAGCTCTAACCAAACAAAATAGAGTTCAGTGGGATCATTAGCTTCATCATAATGTAAAAATGAAGGTTTCAAAGTGAGACTCCTAGGAAAATGCTTTTCAAGATTATTTATCACTGGGTGGTTCAGACTAATCTAGTGTTAGTAACCTAGTGGGTGACAGGAGGATTGTGTCATCCTGCCAACATATTTTCAGACACTACAGGTATTGGGATGTCCTGGGTCTTCTAGCTACTGATATTTTCTGATCATTCAGGATCTAAAAATTAAATAACAGGATTAGAAAGCAAGGTCTATCTTACCATCTTGCTCTGACAAAGAAGCCATGAATCCACTGTGTGGGGTATCCAATGCCATGTAAGGGAATGGAATTCAGCCTTTGGTTCAGTGACCCAGGGCATGAGCTCACATTATATCAATATCTAAATGATACCAGAAGTTAAAAATCTAGCATTAACATTTCAGTGTCAGTGGCCTTAGAGAGAGCTTCAACATATGTACCAGATGGATTCACTCTCTTGGATTTAGTTCCCATTCTCAGTAAACTCCTGCATCACCAAAAGAATAATTACGACTCAGTGGAATACTGCAGAGTTCTAGCCAAAAAAATAAAGTCACATCAATTTTAACCAACAGATACGAATTTTTGGAAGAGAAAAGAAATCTCTTTCCAAAGGCAATTATTTGCTTCTTCAGAAATGTTTCCTATTATAAAATTCCACCTCTCCCCCTTGCTTGTGAAAAAAAATGAGATCACAGCCGTGTGTCTGTGTGGAAGGGGCTGGAAGGTGTCAGGGGTGTAGGGAGCGGGGAGTGGCAAAGCTGGCTTTCCACAAAGCAGTGTGCATTGGTGCATCATGAAAACTGCAAAGCTGAGGAGAGGACAGTCACAAAGTAAAAGAAAAGCCCAGGCAAACATACACTCATGAGGGAACAACAAACAGTGCGGTGGCTCTTTCCTCATGTGTGTTTCACTTGTCATTTATAAAATCTCTTTTGAGGGACTGGAGAGATGGCTTAGCAGTGGAAAGTGCTTGTTGCTCTTCTAGAGGTCCTGAGTTAGGTTCTCAGGGCCCATATTGGGCAGCTCATAGCTCCCTGCAACTCTTCTTCCAGAAGTCAATGTCTTCTTCTGGCCACACTCATGTGCATATGGCAAAACACACACACACAAATACATGAATAAAATACACTGTTTTAAAAAAGCATCTTCATCCACTATTTCATTAGAGAGGTATCTAGTGCAATAGTGAGGTGAGCAGGGAAAGAACTTTCAGACCCATTTCCTGTTTACAGATGAAGAAGCTGCGATGTAAACTCTAGGATAGAAATCTACTGGGTTTATTTTCAGGATTGCTTTTGGGCAACCACACTATCAGCCAGGTGATGGCAATAGACACAGAATTACAAACTTGGTCCCTTATGCCTTACCCAAAGCATATCAGATAGTAATTTTAGTTCATTGGCTGGATCCTTGTTTTGTAGGATGCTGTTCAACCAATTATCCCATCCGCATCCACCTGTTTTCTGATAGCGGCTAGCAGCTGTTTCACTTGAACCATTATTAAGCCTTGAAAGAGTTTACATTATAGTATACCTTCTACAGATAAGTAAACACATGTTTCACTCTGGTTTCCTTCTAAAATGTTAATGGTCCCACCACCACAATTTCCATCATAGTCCTGAGAAGAGCTAGAATATCTTTCACTCAATCCCCCATCGCCTGGGATATTTAGGGCACCTCTCAATAGTGTCACTCATAGACTAAGACATCCAAGTGCCTTCCTATGGCCTCACAATTAATAAGATTTTCTATGGCCCTGCTCCAACCACATGGCTCCACACAAGGCAAGAAGTCTCCAGGGTCAATACAAATTGCTGACCCAAAATTCATGCTTCCCACTTCTAGGCAACTCCTAAATACTCAAGACTGAAAAGGGCCTGCCTATGTCACCCAAACTTGCATTTAGACCTGAGTGATTTTCCCTTGTTTTGCCTTCCTAAGCCTGAAGAAGTTTCCAAGGCAGCTGTTGCCCTTCTAGCTAATGATGACAGAGCTTCAATCCACAGATTCAACTTGTGGTTTTCATACTTTAATGAGAATGTGAATGCCTACCATCTTATTAGAATCCAGACCCTGGTTCAGCAGCCCTAGAATATGGCCTGAGAGTTTGAAGTTCCAATAATCTTTCAAATAACATTCATATTCTAGGCTGGGCTCCAGACTTTGAAGAACAAGACTGATGTATACAGAAAGATATAGAAGTCCATTAGAGTAAGGGGCACAGTCAGGAATTTGAAAAGGTGAGGAGGTTTTGGTTATTTAATATTTTACATCTTGTCTCATGTCAACAAATTTATGGGAGAACTTATTTTTTCCATGCTAAAGAATGACATCATGAGATATGCCAGCCATTTCTAGGCAACATAGAAAAACAGTCAAATGGGAGGTACCATTTTCCCTGGCTTCCAAGTCCCTATCTCTCTCCTATTATGGCTACCCATGTCAGAAACTGGAAGACTGCCCTCTGGGAAATGTCACAGTGATATATATTTTGTCACTTTTCAATATAATTTGCTGTTTTACATGAATTTCCATATGCTCTATTAAGACTCTACAATCCTGCCCTCAGAAACCATGCACTCCATCCTGTGCACCAACAGCATCAAGACTAAATTATTTAGAATTCAAGTTAACTAAACAGGAGATTTATATCCCTAGTGACAATATACCTTCTGCAAATCTATGTCTTATACTCTTTTTCCATAAAAGAAGGATAGGACCCTTTATGTGAACTTGACCTACGTACACTAATACATGAGCAAAAAGCTATAAAATTTGAGCCTTAGACACTATTTATTATACCACTAGCTGATTATAGACAATCTGTATTCTAATTACCATATTTAAATGACAAGCCTGGATCTTCTTTTTGTCATTTTATCATTATCATTATGAAGAGAAGGATACAAAGAAATATAACACAAAAACATAGAATTATTGTTTAATTGGAATAGTCAATTCAAAGGCAACCAGTCAGTTCATTCCTGAGGCACAGTAGTTCTCAAAATATTTACAACATAATATTATTTTAAATCCATCAGCACTGTGGGCCATAGCTTTCTTGTTTGAAACAGGGGCTGCCAGTCAGGGTCTTACTCACTTGGAACTTTACAATGACAATGATTCCCTAAGCACTCCCAAAAGACCTCTGATACTCCCAAAAGCCTCATTTGGAAATCAGCACTCAATCAGATCTTTATTAAAATCAGATTTTCTTCCAAATCTCATTGGTTAGCATGCAGGCACAAGAAATACAAAGCAAAACAGAAAGATCAGGTGAAAGGAAAGAAATCATGCCAGAGCAGTCTAGGAAATGGATTATAGTGCTGCAAAATGTTTAAATGCTATATCTAAATGAAGCCTCACAATAGTTTCCATAATATGGAGAACAGGATCTGAGATGTGGGTCTACAGTAATTCAATCTGATGTTAAATAAGTTCCTTCCCTTCTGTCAACCTCAGACAGTAAAAGAAAATGAAATGTAACCTTTCCATTGTTCCTGCTGGCATAATTCTGTGCTTTTGTTCAGAAGCTCAAACATTTTAATAATATTCTGTTGAATTTGCAGTAGGAAAACAAAAAAGAAATCAATCTTGGAGAAATCATATGGCTGCAATCTTAGAATCTCTCTTACTCAATAAGGTGCCAGCTATTTCTGCACAGTGCCAGCTCTTATTGATTTCTGGACTAAGGAAAAGAATGGTATTTCCATATTTATGAGAAGGATGTAGTCTTTACAGAATGAGAACAAGGAAGCAGAGAAGAAACACTCAAAGTAGTCTAGATAGATAAGAGTCATTTAGAAGGATATGATAACAGGAACATATGATCAGGTTTTGTTATGTTTGTGTGTTTGTGTGTGTGTGTGTGAGAGAGAGAGAGAGAGAGAGAGAGAGAGAGAGAGAGACAGAGAGACAGAGAGATAAAAACAAATACAGAGACAGAGAGATAGACAGAAATTCACACACACACACACACACACACACACACACACACTATGGTGGTCTGAATGAGAATGCCCCCCATAGGCTCATATATTTGCATGTTTGTTTCCCAGTTGGTAGAACTATTTAGGGAGGATTAGGATGTGTGGCCTTCTTGGAGGAGTTTAAAAGGCCCGTGCCACTCCTGTTTAGTTCTCTCTCATTGCATGTTGCTTGAAGATGAGACATAAGCACTCAGCTACTGCTCCAGCTGGCTCCATGACTGCATGCCTACCTATTGCCACACTTTCTACCATAATGGTCATGGACTCACCTTCTGAAATTGTCATCAAGCCCCCAATTAAACACTTTCTTCTATAGGTTATCTTAGCCACAGTGTATCGTTACAGCAATCAGATAGTAAGGACATAATGCTAATTCTCTTCTTTGAATGATGTCATGTACACTGGTGTTATTATCCAAGCTGTTACTCTTAGAAGCAAAAATATTTGAGAGGCAAGATTAAGTTATAAATTGAAATGCTGAGATGTCTGTGAATTTTTCAGGGTAAAACTGTCAATCAACTGTTTCAGTATACTTGCATAAATATCATAGGACCAGTCAAGGTAATATGCAGCCATGATATTAATTTGGAAATCTTCAATATACACGGACAGATCCCATCTTTTTACAACACTACCACTTTGCCCGTTTACTCATAACAGTATTTAGTGTTTCTCTCCCTTGGCAAAATGTTTAGAGTCCCTTTTTACTTTGCTAGATTAAAGGATACATAGGTGAACTTTTTAAGTGGTAGATGTGTTAGTTTATTTCTCTATTCTACTAGTATTTTTAAATCATATCATCACTTTGTATTACATAAATACATGCAGATAAAATTTGACAAATTGTAATCCAAATTAAAAAAAGTAGTGAATAGAAGTTAAACATAGTTTCTTCCTTGACACAGCTTATAGTCGAAACGTGGAGACAACAATAAGGTACAGGTGTGGCTTTAAATTGTGTAAATACTGTAGAGCAAACAAACGGGTATAGTTATCAAGAATACTAGAAGAAGGAAAGAGGAACCTCTTGGAATTCCAATTTGAAGGCCATTCCTAGATAAGAAAATACTAAATCAGTGGTTCTGTGGGTTGTGACCACTTAGGAGGTCACATATCAATATCCTGTATATCAGATATTTACATTAAAATACATAGCAGTACCAAAATTACAGTTATGAAGCAGTAATGAAAATAATTTCATAGTTGGGTCACTACAACATGAGGAACTGTATTAAAGTGTCAGCAATAGGAAAGTTGAAAAATGAATCACTAAAAGCATGAAGAATTTCTTCATAATGCTGTGATACTCACAACCTTGCTTTCAGTAATATGCTGTGAATATTTGCTGTTGTGGCTAGTCATATTTAAATGATAGCAATAAAATAGTATAATAAGACATGATCATAAGATTATACCCAAGCAAAGCACTTGGTAACTATGAAATGGTGTTTTGAAACTTTATGGAGTCATTAATGGGGCTGGATAGAGATGGTTACATTAGCCAGATGTAATATTAGATTAAATGAAACTTTAAATAAAAATGTTACAGAGCTGTGCACTCCATTAGTGTGAACTGTCTCAAATCACACCAGCATATTGAAGCCTCATTTTGGGCAAGGTCACCATTCTACAGGGTTTCAGGCAAATACTATTATTGGAGAAGCAATTCATAAGATATTTCTTTTAATGATTGAATAGAGAGTTACTGCAAACTGTAGGACACACAAAAAATCTATTTAGCCTTTTGGGAAAGGATAAGTAGGTTCTGCTTTGCAATTCCTTCTTGGCGGGTTAACAATTATTCCACAGCATGACAGCTAAAAATGTCTAAGAAATTACTTACCTGAATCTCAATAACAATTAGCCCCCTCCCTTTAATATGTTCACCACGAGTTCATTTGACCTCCCTGCATGGGAAGATTGAGTTTACCCATTTACAGTTCTCAGTACTTCTTCTTTATAGGCAAATGAAAGTGTGCTATGCATTAAAAAATTCCTGCCCAGCCCTGTGTATTTTAACTAGAATATTTAAGATGTATCCATTGAATAATTAATGTATAAATCTTAGTTGGCAAGGAAAGGAAAGTGAAAACAAGCTTTACTTGTTAAAGACATAGATTAAGCTGTACTGAAGTCTTTCTGCTTTGAAGAAACTTGTATGTCAAAAAAACTAAAAGACAGAAATGCTAGTGTTTGTAGTGCAATTAAAAAGGAAATTAACAAATTATGTTAATTTGTTGAGCTTGTAATTTGGCTGAAAATTGTGGTGTTGCAGCATTACAATTTGGGTATGGGACAACATGCAAATGAACCCGCCAGCACTCAGCAACTACTTCCTTATTCCCTCATTTGTTTAACTATTCAGAAATGTGAGGTCTGTCTGAAGTAGGCTATAATTAAGGTGGGTTTTCTAAAAAATAACGAAGGCCTATTTTTAAAATGACTATCTTGAGGTCCACTGGCACCCCTTACATCTTTTGTCCCATACTGGCAGAACACACAGGATGAACCATTCAGAAGAGGTACTCAATCTTACTACAGTCCTCAACAAATGAGCCATGTAGGATTTTGGCAAAGGACAAAAGGGCTCTGGCTTGTTGGTGGTGTGTGCATCACTAGGAGTCTATCAGCTCCATCAGAGTCCCTGGAACACAGAGGACTTCTGGACTAATACCAACATGTCAGCTGTTGCACCTGCAGCAGCCGACAAGCATACTGGTTCCTCTCAATTCAGCTTCCTTCCTTCCATTTCTGTAAATGCTAGATAGTTGTCTTCAACACCTTTTTTACTCGACAAAAACAGTGAAGCAAAGGATTTTACTGTGGTTGGTTTTCATTTTGTTTTGTACTGTGATGGTTTACATTCACAGGATCCTCTTGAATACCATTCGAGGACTTTAGCCCTAAGCTGCATTCTTAGCCCTTTTTAGAAAATTTATTTTGAGACAGAGTTTCACTAACTTATCCAAGCTGCCCTTAAATTTGCAATCCTCTTTCTAGCTGCCAAATAGAATCTAGGATAACAGGTGTGTACTAGCACACTCAGCTACCATTGGCTTAGACTCTCAGAAGTTTAGCACAAGTATATTGCTTAGTCTGGGATGCATTTACTTTTCTCAGGTTAAACAAATCACATTCTCAAGGCCACAGACTATTTTTTCTGTGTTAGAACTCACAGTTGATTTATATACTACATATTTGTGTCACCCCAATCCCTATTTTATATGGCAGGGCTACTGAGGCCCTAGGATTTCATAGACAAATGGAACCAGAACATTAACTAAAATTCAGTATTTCTGCTTATCTAGCACAGGAAAGACTGTTTCTAGCACAGTGCATCACACACACACACACACACACACACACACACACACACACATCCCCAAAGTTAGGCTGCTGGAAAGTGCCCAAGCAATGAGTTGTATGGAATTCAGCTTATATAAAGTCATATTTGTGTGGTTGTAAATGAACAAACACTACAAGCATTAAAAGATTGAACACCATGATGCAAACAGGGGTCAGCTGATTTAGGCTTGAACTATGCTCCGTCATTCCTTGTATCACAACCTCTTTCCCAACTGTCTGTTATTTTGGTCAGGACAACATTCCTAAATTTGTCTCTTTGGTTTTACTCAAAGATCCTTGCTAATTCTCTCCTCTGAAAATTCTTCCTTTTGTATATTCTATCCTTGAAAATTCCAACTTATTTCCTCCCTGTGCTGGACTATTATCTACAGACATAAAATTTTAGGCCACCATAGCAAGTGTACTCCCTTCTTTTAGTCTACCAGTTACTATGGATGAGGAGCCAGTATGTGGAGTGAAGTATGGGATAGAAGAGTAGATATGTTTATTTTTTACAAAATATCAACTATGTCTTGTCATAGCTGTAGTACAGTTTAGTGAAAAGGCATAGTCAAAATTGACTAAAGGGGGCTAGAGATATCACTCTGTGTTTAAGAGTTCTGACTGCTCTTCTAGAGAAATAGGCTCATAGCCATCTAAAAGTCCAATTCTAGGGGAATTCCATAACCTCTTCTTACCTCTATAGGCATTGAACTTACGATTGGTACACAATCATACATACTGAGAAATTACACATATGCCTAAAATTATTGCTTGTTTGTTTTCTGAGACAGGGTTTCTCTATGTAGCTCTGGCTGTCCTGGAACTCACTCTGTAGACCAGGCTGGCCTCAAACTCAGAGATCCACCTGCCTCTGCCTCCTGAGTGCTGAGGTTAAAGGACATATTTCATTTAGAGAAAGTTAGTGAAAAAATATGGTTTCATATAGCAAATGACTGTTACAGCAGTGATTGTCAATGAAATAAACACAGGAAAATATAAGACAATGGTATGGACCATTTTTGTTTTTTATTTAATTTTTGATTTTGAGAATTTCTTATACAAGTACTGTATTAATATCATTTCTACCCCATCCATTCCCCCTCAAACTTCTCTCCTGCCCTACCATGTTCTTTCAGTTTCATGACCTCTTTTTCAATTATTATATATAGCTTGCTGAGTCAATTTGGTGTTACTAATATGTGCATGTGTTTAGAACTGACAACTTGAGATCGAATAACCTACCAGGGGGCACATATTTGGAGAAAACTGGATTTCTCTCTCAGTAGCCACTGATTGTCTGCAGCTCTTCATCTAGAAGTAGGGCCTTTTGAGATGCTCCTCCCCCCAATCATGTTGTATATCAACCATTGTGGCCAACATGTAAGTCTTGTTTAGGCAACTGTACTATTGAGATTGTTAGGGCACAGCATCCTTGTCATGTCTAGAAGACACTGCCTAACAATAGACATCCTGAATGGCTACTCCAATATTTCTGTGCTCTTTTCCACAATGTTCCCTAAGCTTTAGTTGTAGGAGTTTTATTGTTGACATGACAATGTGGATAACCCACATTCACTTATTCTGTGCATTTTGACCAGTTTTGGGTCTCTGTAACAGTGTCTGCTAAAACCGAAACTTCTTTGATGAGGGATAAGAGCTATATTTATTTGTGAGTATAAGTATTAGAATATAATTAAAAACTATGTTGACTTTGGATAAATGGCAGTAGTAGGTTTTTCTCTAAGGTCTATGAAATCTCCAGCCACATTGGCTAGATTTATAATGCCAGACACGCATTCCTTCCTATTAAGTAGGCCTTAAGTCCAATGAGACAGCTATTGGTTACCCTCAAGACAAAGGCATCACTATTGTACCACTGGAGATGTTTTACCAGGCTGGTCACTGTTCTGGTTCACCAGCTTTAACAGCTAGCTGGCTAGATTGATTAATTGCCTTTCTGCCTTGGCAGCTTACATCAGAAGTTCTGATACTAATAGAGCTAATGATCAAAGAAGGGGCTTCCAAGTCAGTTCCATCTCAATTCCCTCAAATCCTGTGTCATAAGTGTGTGATGTCTTAACAATAAGGTCTTCATGTTCAAGTTCTGAAAGATAACTAAAGGGAGCAGCAATAGCCTATATGATTTTCAGAGTCACTTGGATTCTCCTGACCAACAACTAGAAGGGAAATTGCCCCTGCCTAACACTAGATTTTTGTTTGTTGGTTTATTTGTCTGTTTGTTTTTGTTATTTTTGGATAGTATAAGGTACTTAAGGGAAACATCATCACCTATATGACATAACTTCACTATACCATTTTAAATTTGTGATACTTCCGTTGTAGGCTGGCATATTTTATCTTTCTTGTATCCATTAGGGATAAAATGGTAACAACAAGTTTCGGGGTAAATGAAGAATATAAATGTAAATTCTTAAGGGATGTTTAACCCAGTTCAGACAACAAACTTTCTAAACTCTCTTAATATTAATTTACATATTAATAATGTACTAATTTCAATAGGTAATGAGTGTTACCTATTTATTGACACATCAATCAAACCTCTATTTGGCAATATTTTATCAGGTATTCAAAATATTTCTGTTTTAAAATTTTCAGGAGTGGACTCAGGAGGACAGGTGTAGATAGAAGTACTATCTACAGAATGTAAGGAACAAGGACAACACCGAAAGGGAAAGGGGGTTGAAATAAAATAAACACAAGTTCGGGGAAATAAATGCTCAAAAAGTCAAGTGAAAACACAGGCTTTTACTTGCTAACAGACTAGATCAAGTTAAAAATAGTATATTGGTGTTTGAATAAATGGTTCATGAATTATTATACTCAGACAGTAACAAACTAAAAATAAGTTATGAACATGTAGGGTACATGTTTCAAGTGACCAAACATAAGACTAATCCATTTAGACAAAGGGGCAGAAGTCCAGGTTAAAATCATATAAAACCTATTCAATATAAAAATACTAAAATACAGAAAGTACTTAGATATGACCAGAAAGGAATTCTCTTCTATATAATAGTGTAGCAGCAAAAAAGAACATTAAAAGCTGCAAATGAAAAGTGACAAGTCACTTATGAAGTCAAGCCTATTCAAGTAACAGAATACTCTCAGCAGAAATTATAATGTCCAATAAGACATAAAGTGATATATTTCAAGTTTTGAAAAATATCTCACAACCAAGACTGCTACATCCAGGAAGATTATTTCTTATGTACGAAGTAAATCTGCGGTAATCATAAGCTCAAGGGACTCATGACAACTGTGTTGTGATGGTAAAAGCATGAGAAAAATACCATAAAAATAAAAGAGTTATTCTGGTTTTTCAGTTCCATTGTTTCTGAGCAATGGTGCTGTGGATCATAAAAAAAGGGTGTGTAAAAACAGACCTGCTCATTTCATGATGGGTAAGATGCAGAAAGGAGAAAGGTCATGAGACAATACGCAGCATTTCAGGAAACACCCCTGGTAGTCTTCTTTTCCCAATTATGTTCTATCAATTTGATTACAAATCTTTCCAATAGTGCCATTATTTTATAGATAAATCAAATGATTAATTCATTGATTAGATCAGAGCTCTCAGTACCCAGTCATTTTACCACTACCGAACTGGTGGAAAACAAGCCAAAGTACATGAACCTGTTAGGAATATTTCATATTCAAATCAGAACAACTGCTGAACTACAGAGCTACTGAACTACAGAAAATGATAACCACATGAATAGAAGAGAAAGGAAAAAAAGTGTCAAGGGGTCACAGGAAATGATAACTATTACCAGAAGAGTCTACAAAAATGAGAATTTTAAAAAAAGAAAAGGCTAATAAATCTATAATGAATAAATGAAAAAGAAACAAAGACATAATTCAGCAATGTAAAAAGAAAATAATAAAATGATTAAATCAATATAGTCTTTTCAATACTAACCCCAAATATAAATGGTCTTTATTCTTTAATTAAAAGACACAGACTTCTCTCTTTTCCCCACCTACTGTGAGAATAAAGACCACTCTCGGCAATCAGACTGTGGACATTCCAAAAAATATCAACATCATTCTGACAGGACACACAGTCATTGTGAAGGGCCACAGGGAAACTCTGCGGAGATACTTCAATCACATCAATGTAGAGCTGAGTCTCCTTGGGAAGAAAAAGAAGAGCTTTTGGCTTGACAAATGGTGGGGTAACAGAAAGGAAGTGGTCACTGTCAGAACCATGTGCAGTCATGTTCAGAACACGATCAAGGGTGTAATGCTTGGCTTCCATTACAAGATGAGATCTGTGTATGCTCACTTCCCCATAAATGTCCTTAATCAAGAGTAAGGGACTTTGGTTGAAATCCAAAATTTCCTGAGTGAAAAATACATCGGTTGAGGGCAGGCATTACTTGTTCTATCTTTTGAGTGCAGAAGGATGAATTAATTATTGAAGGAAATGATACTGAACATGTTTCAAATTCAGTAGCTGATTCAGCAAACCACAACAATTAAAAACAAGGATATCAGAAAGTTTGGGGATGGCATCTGTGTGTCTGAAAAGAGAACAGTGCAGCAGGCTGACAAGTAAGACCTAAGGTACCCAGCTCCAGAAATGAGATCCTAGATTATAAGTATGCTTTAGGCTCTCTAGGGACATTAAAAGACTTATATATTAGGAAAAAAGACACAGACTGGCTTATTGAATTAAAAATCAGTGCCCAACTCTGGCTGCAGTCAAGAAACTTACATACAATACATAATTTGAAATGATGGAAATCGGTATTCCAAATGAATCTAATGCATAAACAAGTAGAAGCAGATATCCACATCCAATAAAACAGACTTCCATCAAAAGCAAGTTAGAAGAGACAAAGATGGTCACCACATATTGATGAAAGTGATAATCTGCCAAGAAGTTAAAATGAGCTGGGCCTGTAGTGCACACCTTTAATCTGAGCACTGGGAAGCAGAGGTAAGTAGTCCATGAGTCTGAAGCCAGCATGGTCTACATAGGTAGTTTCAGACCAGTCAAGGCCTTGTAGTGAGACTCTGTTTCAAACAAACAAACAAACAAACAAACAAACAGGATATAAAGAGAGATAGACCCCAATATAACAATAGTAGGTGACTTTAATATTTCACTTTCACTGACAGATCATACAGAAGAAAATTCAACAATGAAAAATCAGAGTTAAATTATATATCAAATACACTTAACAGGATCTATAGACTATCTTATCCAAAATTGATGAAAATCACATTGTTTTCATTAGCATGGAATTTGTTATAAAACATAATATTTAAGGCACAAAGGTAGATACTAACAAATACCAAAATGCCTTAAAATAACCTCTCCAATGTTATTCATTGAATCTAGAGAGCAATAATTTTAAAGAAAAACTTCAAAATACACTTTTGAATAGTGTGCCATTGAAGAAATAAAGAGTGAACTTTTAAATTACTAAAAAACAAATAAAACTATAATTTACCAGATAGATTGATATAGTAGAGGCACTAATATGAGGGAATTTCACTGTTAAGATATCCTATAATAAGTAGAGAGAACGTAACTATTCTAATGATATAAATGTCTTTGTCCAAAAGGAATAAAATAATAAAATCTCAAATTCTTCAGGCATCTATCAATGATTCCATGTGATATTTTGTCTATTCTATTAAAGAAATCAGAACTCTCATTGGCCAAGAAGTGAATCATTGAGCAGAGGAGCAACCAAAATTATGGTAATAGATAGGTAAGGGTTAGAAGTAAATCATTTGCACATAGGAGCCCCAGAACATACATGAATATATATCTACTAATGAATATTCATATCCATAATTTCCTATATACTCTAGTCTAAAAATCATTTCTACCTCCAAGAAATCTCAAAGTTGGAAGTTCTTTGATTTGAGAGAGAAAAAAAAGGGGATGAAACATGGCTTACATATTATTTACATACTCAATGTCATATAGCTAGACTTGCAGCAGTCATCAGGTATAGTGGAATATGCTTCCAGCACATGCAAGTTTGAGGGGAGGATTGTCATGGGTTTAAGGCCATTCTGGGTTACATAGTGAATAAATCTCTCTCTCTCTCTCTCTCTCTCTCTCTCTCTCTCTCTCTCTCTCTCTCCCCCCCCCCTCTCTCCCTCACGCTCTCTCTCTCTCTCTCTCTCTCTCTCTCTCTCTTGTACACACACACACACACACAAGACAAAAATGTGTGATGGGGCTCAGTTGGTAGACTGCTTACATTGTTTGCACAAAACATCCAGTTTGACATTCAGCACCCCCAAAAGAAGGAGTGGTGGTGCAAACCGATAATCTGAGCACTTGGGAAATAGAGTAAGAGGATCAGAAGTTAAAGGTCCTACTTGGCTACAAATTTGAGGCTAGCCTCTACTAAATAAGCCCCTGTATGCAAAAAGAAGAGAAAAAAAGAAAAATTCAGTTTATGTGTTCTTTAAAACATTAACTCCATGAAATTTCCTGAGCATGGAATAATTGTAAAAATATGAGCCCCATTTTGTTTTCTGGAAGACTCATAGATGAGTAAGGAAGATTAACACATGAGCAAAAGGGTTGAATGATATGACATTGAACAAAAGACAGATGAATCCATTGATATTCCATATATGTTTTTCTGTATTGTGTTTATTATTATACTTGGTATTTTTTTCTTTTCAGGGAAGAGGCTTAATTAAAGTTTCAGTCTGAAAAATTTATTTTATGTTATCTGACTGCTTAAAGGACATTGAGTGGATAAGCTAAGAAATTAGACACAGAAAAATACGATTGAAAGATAAAAATCTTGGACAGAAAATAGTATAATGATAAAAGAGAGATGAACATGATGAATGTTTGCTTTAGAAAAGGAGGAGAAGGAACAATGGTGAGATTGCTGTTTTGAAAATTCCAAGTGAATGTTACCTTCAGGTAGAAGGATAAAATCAGGATCAAGATTGTGGTCAGTTAAGATGGAGATGTCCAATTCAACACAGAAAATTCAGGAAGTCTGTACAGCAGGTAGGACATCTGTCCTACCAACTTCCTGAACATTTCAGAATATATCATGACTAGCAATATATATTTTAGACTTAAAAGTGTAAGTAATAGTTCAAGTCTTGGACTTACAGAAATATAAACAAGAAAAGAAGCATATATTGGTCACTAAAGGCAGGCTATTTAAGATACAGTTAAAAATAACTCAAGATAAAAGAAAAATAGGAGACCCAATAGAGTAAGAAAAAGTAAGCCAGGCAGTGGTGGCGCACACCTTGAATCCCAGCACTTGGAAGGCAGAGGCAGGCCGATTTCTGAGTTTGAGGCCAGCCTGGTCTACAGAGTGAATTCCAGGACAGCCAGGGCTACCCAGAGAACCCCTGTCTGGAAAAAAAAAAAAAGAAAGAAACGAAAAGAAAAAGAAAAAGAAAAAAAGAAAGAAAAAGTAAGAAAAAGAACAGACATAAAGTAGTACTGAAGTAATGACAATAAATGGACTTTTCCCCATTCCAACTCTCTCACATAGATACAATGTTAACTTTAATTTGAAGGTGATTATAAGAATAATGGTATAAAAGACCCAGGAAATGAAGAGAAAGAATACAGAGCTTAGGAGAAGAGATGAGTTTCAGTTGCAGTGTACAGACTCTGAGATTCAATCTAGATGTCAACATCTAGTAAACAGATGAAACCCTGGTAGAAAGGTCAACGTTTGCAGTAATTATTGGAAATAATCTACACAGTAGTATTAGAGGAATAGAGGAAATTCCCATGGAAAAGAATATCAAAAAAGGAAAAGAAGGATACAAATGGCAAATTAGTACCTGAAAATTTGCTCAATTGTGTTAGCCATTTGGGCAATGCAAATATCTACATAAATGTTGTAATGGAAAATGTTGATAATAAGAAGTGTTGATAAAGCTTAGGAGGAAATGAAGTCCTACTCTGCTTGTGTGACTATAAAATGGTTCACACTTAGGAAAATTGGAGAGGTTCTGAGACATAAAATATTGAGTTACTCAAATGTTTATAATAGCCTTATTTATTATAGTGAAAATTAAATTCCAAGTGATCAATTTATAAACTAAAATGTAGTATATCCATATTAAAATAATTATGTTCTGCAATTTTAGGAAAATTCAAGGAGAAGCGTCAACCTTGGATAAAGATTTCAGAACATTATTTAATGAAGGTGTCATCTAAAAACATTCAAAGAATTAATAGATCTCAACAGTAAAAAGGTGAAAATTCAATTAAAAATGGGGGAGTATCTAAATATACATCATTTCAAAGGATATCTTGACACAGAAAATATGGTATCATCACACAGGGTGTCTTAATTAGTTAGTTTGTTGTTGCTGTTGTTGTTTAGTTTTGGTCACCTTGGAAGAGAGAACCTCGATTATAAAGATTGCTCCATAATATTGGCCTACAGGCAAGACTGTGGAGCATTTTCTTAACTAATGATTGATGACAAGAGTGCCCAACCCACTGAGGGTGGTACCTCACCGTGGGCTGGCCCTAGTTGCTATAATAAGCAAGCCGTAGGGGAGCAAGCCAATAATAAACAGGGTTCTTCCATGCTGTGTGCTTCAGTTTCTGCATCCAAGTTCTGCCTTAAGATCCTTCCCTTACTTCCTTTTAAGATGACTGTAAGCAGTAAACCTTAAACTCCTAAAGTTGGTCATAGAGTTTATCACAGCAATTGAAATAAAACTAAGACACAAGGGAATATTTTTAGGCTATAAAATGTAGTATCTAATAAGAAAGTATCTAATAAGTATCTAATAAGAAAACAAGAGAAGTTTGTGTGCATATTATTCAGTGAAAGAATCTTGTCTATCAATACCATATACAATTATAATTATATAACTTTTGGGAAGGAGAAATGAAAGAAACAATAAATAGATCAAAGGTTGCTGGGAGCTTGAGGGGAAGAAGGAAAGACTGCTTTAAAAATCTTCTGTGTGTCACCTATTCATCTAAACCAATGGTTCTCAACCTTCCTAATGCTATGACCACAGAGTTGCTCATGTTGCAGTGACCTCTAACCATAAAATTATTTTGTTGCTAATTAATAACTGCAATTTTGCTACTATTATGAATTGTAATGTAAATATCTAATATGCAGGATATCTGATATGTGACCCCTGTGAAAGGGTTGGTTGACACTACAGAGGAGTTGCAACACAGGTTAAAAATTGATAATCTAAACAATGTTATGACATTGCAATGGAAGATGCCTGCCATGAACCATTTGTCAAATACTCAAACCTGTACAACATAAGTAGTAAACCCTAGTTTAAACCATGAACTTTAATTAATAATAACATATCAATATTAATTTATCAATTTATATATCACAACAAGGTGGGATGTTACAAAAACTATTCAGGAATTGGGGGAAAGGTGCCTAGGGGAAGTTTGTGTACTATACACTTAGATTTTAACTGTTAATACTGTTTGAAAAATGGGATATTAATTTTAAAAAATATAAAAAGGGTTGACATATACATCATAGTCAGTCATTTTTGTCAGCATAGCCTATGATTCCATTCATACGAAGTATCCAGAATAGGTACATTCTTGAAACAATAAGTAAAACAGTAGCTGCCTATGACCATGGCATGGTATATGTGGAGTGGTGGCATTTGGGTGAAAATGAACCATGATTGCTAACGGATGCTGAATTTCTTTTGGAGGATTTCAAAGTGTAGATGTAATTTGGTGACTGTGGTGATGGTAGTTGATCTCTGATGATGCAGCCAAAATCACCATGTATGGTTGATTTATTCTATTGCGTATTAAGATATATTTGAATATCATAGAAAAGTGCTATCAAACTTGAAAATCTCAAAAATAGATAATTTACTAGGAAAATTAGCAAACTGGATCACAAATAAGTATAAAACATGGGAAAATTAGGCTGTTAAAAAAGCCATTTCCTCCCACGATTGTTATAATACCTAGACAGCTTTATAAGCAAGCTCTTTCTGATTCATAGGAAACAGATAATGTCCATGCTCTGATTGCGGTCCCAGTATAAAGGAAAGGAAGAAAATAAGCTCCATTCATTTTGTAGAATTAAAGTTATCCTGACCACAAACCTGACAACTATCCACATAAATACACACAAAAGGAAATAGAGAATTAAGTAAGGTCACTTCCAAACACAAATGCAAATCTACTAAATGGCATGCTAGCAGGCTAACCCAGCATGCTACTGTAAGTAACGAGTGATGCTTCTAGGATTGCACTTGGGATATAGTTCTCACAGTGAGCCAAAGAAGAAAATCTTCATGAACAACAATAAATTGGTATTTAAAGTTTATTTTTAAATTTGTTTTAAAATTAAGAAAGAATCTTCACTCCAGCACAGAAAATTAGACAAAAGGGAGGAAATCAATTTCACTAGTAGTTAAAAAAATGGAAATCTTAAAATACAAACTAATTGTAGTCAAATTGGTAAAACAGTCTGTAATCCCAAGAATTTTGGAGAGGAAGGGAAGAGAATCCAATACTCTGTTTCAAAGATGAAAATAAATAAATAAAGCTTTTCTAAAAGCCTTGAAATATGTATGCATGTGGAAATAACCATTTTATGTTCAGAAATTTAAGTGATCGAAAATTATGCTTATAGAGATTGTACTGCCCACAATCTACAATGGAGGGAAATAAGACAGTATCGATGTTCAATGGCAGCAGCTTCGTCAAGTACATTGTAGTATTTCCATACAATGAAATTCTACAGAATCAGTGAGAGCAGAAAAAAAAAAAGCAAAACTAAAAGGATGTTTCATAACCAAAATGCTTCTGAAAGAGCGAGCACATGGGGTATAGAGAAAAAACTGCTGGGTGGGTTAATGGTGGTTACCCCTGAGTAGCAAGATGGGTCAGTTTTCTTCTCTTTTATTTTTCAGTGTGTGTTTTCTACATGGTGTATAATAAACATGTATTATTTAGATAAATAAAAATATAACATTGTCCTTTAATTTATAATCCCCAACAAAGAATCTCCATTGCAGAAAATTTATCCAGACTATCACATTCACATACAAGAGCATATATTATTTTAATAGCAGAAAGGAAACTAACAAAATGTCTAATTGATGGCAGTATTGTATATTCTTGCTACAACTACAAAATGGACTATTATTAACATCCTAAAACAGAAAAACCTAAAAAGACTTCAAAAGTTAAACAAAAGATGTACTATAAAGTAGTAAATACAATACAAGGATCATTTTAAGACAATATGTAGAAAACATCGGGAGGCAATATATCAAAATTAGCATCAACTGCAGTTCCAAGTAGTGGGGTAGAGGTGATTTACTTATTTGTGTATTTCTGAATTTTACACATTTTTCTACACTACACTTATTAAAAACATACTTTTTAAAATGTGTAATTTGTTTTTAAAATTAGAAAATGAAGTAATAGTTTTCACTACGGCATTTTTACCCACTTTGCTTTAGTTGTTCCTCTACTCCCTCCTCCCTACGCCTGTACCCTTCCCCAAGCCTGCACACCACCCCTGTCTCTTTTTCTCGGTCATGTTTCATGTTGTCTACATTTCCTATCCTGTTGCAGTGACTTAAAAGTAATTTAAAGCAGAAGGGTTTATTTGGTTCACAGTTCCAGGTTCAGTCCTTCATTGCTCGGAAGTCAAGGTAGCTGGAACTTGGAGCAGCTGCTCACATGACAGCCAATAGCAAAGAGCAATGAATGAACATGTGCACACACACCTCAGCTACCTCTTTCCTGTCTTATACAATCCAGGCTCTGTCTTCTAACCGAACAGGTTTAAACATGTTCACAGCCCTACCAAATCTAGACAATCCCTCTTTGAGATTTCCTTCCCAGGTGACTTTAAATGGCATCAAATTGACAACTAACATTAACCATCACACATGTAATCAAATCAACCATCACACATGTATTCAATACATATTTAAGCTATTTTAGGCTTGCATTTTTGAGGAAAGAGAAAAAGTCAAGATGAGCATAATAAATTTGCTGCCATTATACTGTGAGGCATTCTTGTCAGAGCATTACACCCCCATAACTAAGCCCAAGAGTTGGTCCTTAGATGAATAGGAATGCGCAGGTGCAAACAAGTCCCAAAAGGAGCGATATTGTGTTATGTGTTTCTGAATTTTTTTAAAAAAGATTTATTTTCCTTTTATGTGTCTGACTGTTCTGCCTGCATGTATGTGTGTGTACCACATGTATGCCTGGTGCCCATGTAAGTGAAAAGAGAGCACTAGATCTCCTAGAACTGGAGTTACAGACGGTCATGAGGAGCATGTGGTGACTGGGAACTAAACCTAGATCCTCTGCAAAAGCAGAAGTACCTCCACCATTGAACAATTTCTTCAGACCCCCATGACTGAATTTTAAAAGTCTAAAAAAGAAAAGTCTGGAAACAAACACATCAAGAGATTAAGAATGGGCAACTCCTGTTGATAGGAACATGGATAATACTTTTATATCTAAGGTTTTCTGTACATTTGATATTGTCCAAAAATTGACAAAAATCCAATGAAACAGATACAATAAATATTTTTACTCTTTAGTGGACATGTGCATTTGATCTCGGAGACCACAGGAGAACACAACCGGTTCCTGGGCATGAAGACAGCATTTACCACTCCTTTCTTCCTAATCCTCAGAGCTGAGCATCAGGGGACTAATGATGCTGTTCTTTCTATTCACTGCATACCAGAGAAGCCCCACCAAACAAGGCGAAGAAGCTCTAACCCTTCTGAGTCTCTGATCAGGCAGAAGCAACCACCCAAAGCTTTCTTTTCCTTCTCCATGGTGCTCTCATAAGCTACAAACCATCTCTGCCACTCTACTGTATGCTCCTAAGGGCTTAGCCTAGTTTTAACTCAAACTTATCTCTGTGCCCGTCATAGTACCTTATATAAAATACTCAGTCAAGAGATATTTATGAGACTTTTAAAAACATGTAAGTATGAAACAGTGCCTTACTTGGGAGGAGAGGGATATGGGTACCAATAATTCAGACCTGTCAGCCTCTCTGGTAAGCACAAATGTATCTTCAGCTTGTCTGCTTCTTAAAACGCTGCATGGCTGTAGTAGTCTCAGAGGTAAGATCGCCCTCTAGTGGAAGAGAGTGTGCATAGGCAGTGACGAAAATAGCAAAGAAATAAAAGCTGGTTCAAGCAGTTCTTCAATATCAAAAAGTGTGCAAGCTATCAACGTAAGTGGAATGGTGAAGACCAGACAAACTAAGGACACAAAAGCAATAAGTTCAATGTGGAACAACAGCTGTTTTCATTTTAAACTAAAGGAACATACCTCACCTAATTGCAAGAGACTTAGAAATTAACTCTCATGGTCAGGATTCATGGTACGTCCTTCAAGTTGCTGTGATTAGTGTTCCAGCCGTGAAATGATTCTGACATTCCTAGCAGCTTTTTCTCACTTGATGTAAGAATGATGAGCAGTTTTTTCAATGTGACAAAAAACATTTTGGGAGAAAACTGCTTTATTAAAGGGTCACATTATGGAAAAAATTTTCATTAAAAATAATTTTTAAGTATTTATTGGATGTCTGGATGGTAGTAGCATATGCTTTTAGTCCCAGCAAGAAGTAGGTGGATCTCTGAACCAGCCTGGTCTATAGAGCATGTTCCAGGACAGCCAGGACTACACAGAGAAACCTTGTCTCAAAAAGAAAGAAAGAAACAAACAAACAAAAACAAAAATAAAAAATTAAAAATAAATACAAATTTAAAACCTTTGTTCAGAAGGGAATTATCCTCAGATGTCCTATCACATAAAGTATTATCTTTGGAAAACAGACTCATGGAGGAAAACTCAGGAGCTTGTACCTTTCAGCACCTGATGTGAACTATTTCAATGTTTACTTTTATACTGACTAGTTTACTCTCTTTAAAGTTTCTGGGGCTTTGATATTTCATAAGTTCTACTCAAGATTACTTTTGGAAAATTTGCCCAATCTATCCCCAGAATTGCTTCAACTTTTCCAAAAGAAAATCACTTAAGCTGATTTGTATACAAAAAGCAAAACAAACAAATAAACAAACAAACAAAAAACCCTGTAAGAGCCAGAAAAAAGAGTGCTGCAAAACGCCATTTTCTAAGCAGAACCACAGCAGCCCTTCCTACTAGCACTGAGATCATACCACCGGACCTTCTTTTGTTATTTTTTTTTCTTGGCTGAATATTTTACACTGCAAGATGTAGGTAATCACAATGGTTTTCAGAGTTGATAAATATTGTTTAGATTATTTTATGTATTTACATTTCAAATGTTATCCCCTTTCTCTATTCCCCCCCCGAAACCCTCTATCCCATCCCCTCCCCCTGCTTCTATGAGGATGCTCCCCCACCCACCTACTCACTCCCACTTCACTGCCCTAGCATTCCCCTACACTGGGGCATCCAGCCTTTACAGGACCAAGAGCCTCCCCTCCTATTGATGTCAGATAAGGTCAAAGAAAATTCAACACCTGGACATTTTTAACTGAGAAGTGGTTCATCCGGCCCTAGCACTGATTCCAAATCTATTAGTGGCTGACAGACTCCCAGTCTCTGATGCTCAGTTCCAAACTTGGGTCATCCAGACTGCTCTAGTTAAACTCTGTGCATCACAAAACAAAACAAAGCCTAGTAAATATGGGAAAGAGATATGCCAGGCTATCTAAAGCATATGTAAGGCTAGCAAAAAGGTAGGTGAGGACTAGGATAGGAGGGAACTAAAGGACGGTAGGGGACAATAACCACAAAGCATCACATACATGATGAAATTGACAACGAACAAGATTTATTAGTTAAAAAAAAAAAAACAAGATATTTTTCAGAACAGATTTTTTTTTTTTACATAATGTATCCTGTTTTGTTACATTTATACCGAACTGTGAACAACCATGACTTCGCCATTACAGATTCAATCAAAATCATCCAACAACTTTATGAAGCACTTCAAGATCTTGTAAGATACCTTGGAATGTCTAAAAGATGAGCTTGATGTTTATCCTTGGCTAATATGCTCCCCTCTTGCTGTGTAACTGTTTCCACCTACAAAATGAGGGTGAGTTCTGTGCCTATTCTATCTCCATTCTCTCAGCCTGGATATTATGAGAGCACATGGTATCTATGGACAAAAAGCTCCATTGCTTTCCCCAGAAAAAGAAGGTCTACATAACCCAGGTAAAATAATTTAACTAACTCTAAAATCCCTTTTTCCTAGGAAACATTCTAAATATTACCGACAAAACATTAAATACAAATATTATATTACTTTATAATACAGACATGTAAAATTACTTTAGGTAACAGAAATAAATGCAGATTGCTAAACTTACATTTGTAGATTGCAATGCTTGATAAAGTATAAATCCAACATCCAAACATAATTGCCTTTGGAAAATATTGAAGGGACTGACCTTCAAAAAACTATCTTTAGTTTCTATGAACAAAGAAGCCCTTTTGAGGTGCTGCTGTGAGTTCAGGAGTTTGAGAAGATAAGGTTATAATTTCTATTTGGTTCCTGGCTGAAATGTTTCCTTCTGCAGCAAGATTAGAAGTGAAGCAGTGGGAGGAGAGGAACAGAAGGCTCCCTTGTTGGGAGTACATCTTGTCCCTACAAAGCTATTTCATTTGCACTCGCAATTCAGTCGGTTCCTTTTGATAGAATTCATTTATTGCAACTGTCTCTATAAAAGCTTTAACTATTTGAAGCAAGACTCAGTGGAGAATCTCAGTATTAACTCTAACTACAAATAACAGTTCTATGAGTCATCAGACTCTCAGACCAAAGGGAAGGTGAGCAAACATCCAGCTACTGTTTTGCCTGTAGGATAAAAAGAGCATCCAAAGTACAGTGGGAAAAATTTGAAGTATTATAAACTAATTGTAGGAGAGTATTTGAATGATTACATCCCACACAAAATTTATATTTTGAAATCCTAGCTCCCAATGATGGGAGGAGGAGTCTCTGTGGGAAATTACAAGGATGGTGCTCTAATGAATGGGATTTAATAGCTTATCTGGAACAGGACAGAGAACTAGCTAATTTTTTCTGCTATGAGAGGAGAATACAGCAAAATGACAGCAATGTGCATTCCCAAGTGTACTGTCATCAGAATGTGAATATTGTGATATCTATATTATTTCTGTTACTTATAAATGCATTATATGAGTACACACTTAAAGTTTCATGTGTTTGAAACTTTGCTCAGTGAAACAAATTCGGGAGCTGTGACCTACTGGAACAGAATGTTATGAAGGCTCCACTAAGGGTTCTGGCTATAAAAGCCTCTCCTTCCCACAACCCCTACAGCTTTTCTGACCTTTAATATTTTCCCGTTTTACAACCAGCAAACTACATGCCAGTGTCATGAGTGTGGACTTCTCAGACTCCAGGATCTTTTAAGAATCACTCAGTCTAGAGCTCTGTTATAGCAGATACAATGTACTAAGACAATAATCCACCCAGTTCCTTTGTACATTTTAAACTTACGTGTGTAGGTGTCTGGCTGGAGTATATGCCATGTGTGTGCAGAGGAGTACAGAGGAGGGCATCAGATCCCCTGGAGCTAAAGTTACAGAGAATTGTGAGCTTCCTGATTTGGATGCTGGAAACCTCACCCAGGTGCAACAGAAGAGCAGCAAGCACTCTTAACTATGAAGTCACCTCTCCCTCACTTGCTACTTTATTATAGTACCTCCAAGTAAGTAAGGCAGAACAGAAAATGTGAAGACTTGATAACTGAAAAAAGACTTCTGGAGAGCTTTATTTGTAGCCTTTTACAAGTAACAGAAGTATTTTTCTAATTTTCTGTTGACATGTATTAGTTCCTTTTCTTGTGACTAAGACCAGATGTCTGACATGAAGCAATTTAAGGAAAAGGTTTATTTTACCTCACAGTTCATGATATATGATCTATTATGGTAGGAAGCCATGGATGATTGCTCACATCTCAAGAGAATGGTGGCATTCAACTGGCTTTCTCCCTTTCCCTTTTTTATTCAGTTAGGGATTCTGGACAATGAAATGGTGACACTCACCACAGTATTATAGCTCAAAGTGTGCCTCACCAATGCCACAGGCATTTCATAATATGATCAAGTTGATAACTAAAATTAAAGTATCACTTTGTAACTTACATGCTGAAAATAAGTAATGTAAATAAGCTGCACACATTTTATTTTATTTTATTTTATTTACAAAACTAAATAATTCAAGATCCTATGACTAGCCAGGTATGTGTACCATGCCCAACACTTAAGAGGCTGAGGCAGTAGGACTGTAAGTCTAAGGCTAGCCTGAGCTACATGTAAGATCCAGGCTCAAAAGAAATTCATGGACTATTTTTTCCATATAAGAAGGTTAGGCCAGGTGTTGGTGGCTCACACCTTTAATCTCAGCATAGAGGAGGCAGAGGTAGGAAGATCTCTGTAAGTTTGAGGCTAGCCTGCTCTACAGAGTGAGTTCCAGGAAAACCAGGAATATGTAGAGAAATTCTGTCTCAAAAAAAGAGGGGTTGGTCTAAATATATTTGAACTAATGTGGCAGTGCTAAGCAGCTCTTCCTGCTACATAAATATTTCTTCTTCTTCATCCTGTTGTGCAACTTCTTAAATTGCTAGATACTTTGGCTGCCCCAGAACCATGGGTCACTTTGATCTTTGAATGGAAGCATCTGTTTGTTTTTACAGTACAAAGTAGTGAATATAAATAGTCAAGAATGCTAGACTAGTAGTGTACAACTGAGATGCCTCTACAGATCTTGATCTTTCAAAGGAAGAGTCTTCTTTAAAAGACTCCAATGAATGCCTGAAGGAAGATGAATGGACACTAGGTTTCCCTTAGGAACTTCAGTGAATTTAGATAGAGAACATTCTATATTAAACCAAGACAATACTCAAAGCTGACTAGACATACAAATAGGATGCTACATAGTTCACAGACCAAAAGATAGACAGAACCAATCCTACACCAGAGTTTTGGTATTATGAAGTCTTTTTCTCCTCAAACACAGGAGTTCAGAAGTCCAGATCTTGTACAGTACCAATGAACTGGCAGAGAAGCACAAAGGAAAGCTCTACTGGCAGAGAGATGATTCAGTGGATACAGTCGCTTGTTGGTAAGCCTGACCTCAGTATGATTCCCAGGACCGACATGGTAAAGGGAGAGAATAAATTTCTACAAATTATCCTCTGACCCCCACATGCATGCCATGCCATATGTCCATATGTGTTCTCTCTTTCTCTCTCTCTCTCTCTCTCTCTCTCTCTCTCTCTCTCTCTCTCCAAAATAAAACTCTAAGAGGGCTCTTCATGCTGAAGTTCTTAAGGAATATGTATGGGACCTTTAAAAGATCACTACATTGAATGATATATGAGATCTGGCTTAGGACCTAGGAGCATTACTAATAATGAATAATGAAATGCTGGTCACAATAGTAACTGACCAGTATGCTATACTTTGAAATTCACTAATGACTTTGCTCTGCCTATTACAGTTGATCCTCCTCCCCATGCATCACATAAAGCCAATGTTGTTAGGGTGATATTAGATCTTAGGGAATTTATATATGAAGAGGTGAGTGGCCTATGTCATGTAACTGGTGAACTAGAAATACACCTTTTCATAGTAATACAAAGCCGGAGATAAAAGACAGTATTTACTTTTTCTGTGACTCTCTCACCCTCTCTAGTGAGTCTCCTGTGTGCAGACATTATAGAAGGCACAATGTAATTCCTTGAAATTTTTTATGTATACCTGTGGAAGATAGAGGTATTTTGGTATTGGGATAAAAAGCATATTAATCAATAGAGTTAACTGTTCTCTTGAGGAGCACCCTCTTCTATGGTTGATTCCCTAATGAACATTATTTCTTAATGTACTGAGAAAGTGTAAGTTTGAGTCCTTAAAGTAAATGTATGATCATGTGTGTGTTAATAGAACAATATACCTCCCAAGAAGAAATAATTCTGAGTGACAGCCTGCTTTCATTGGGATATTTATGCTGAAATGACCATAGCGTAGTAGTGTCTCATTCATTCAGACTATGTATGTGCAGAAAGTAGGACTAATCTGTTTTTTAGTATATATGAAAACTGATTTTTAGGCCCGATTAATTTATTTTTATTTTTATTTTTACCTTTCATACCATAAGACAGAGTTAATAGAAGTAATCTATAATGTTACATAGTCTTCCTCATTCTTGGTTATATTTGTTCCCCATAAGAGTCATTTTTCCTGAATAGTTATCATGATTTTATATGAAAAGAAATTTCTATTTTTAGATACATTGCTTCATGTTAGTATAGAAATTAAGGGATTTTATCATGGCAGCTTCATGTATTTTGTCATTATACCTTGTTCTCCTGTTTGTTCTTTCTTTGTGTTATTGTATTTTGTTCTCATGTGTTTCCTTCCCCCACTGCCCTCCCATCTTCCTGTCCTTCAACTGGTTACCTTTCTTCCCTCAGTATTCTACCTTCACTGTTTTGTTATTTATTAATTGAAAATTTATCTATGTATAGAACGTGTCTTTACTATATTCATGCTGTAGTGGTTTGAATGAAAATGGCCCACATAGACTCATATGAAGTGGTACTGTTGGGAGGTGTGGCCTTGTTGGATGAAGTGCATCACTGTGGGTTCCAAGTGCCTATTGCAAGGAACATGGAGCAGAGGACAAAACACTACATAGCTAAGAGACAAAGTGCCTAAATATCTTAGTTAAGACAGTAAAGGTAACATTCAGCTGTGCTTTTAAGGAAAGGGGCAGCTCAGACATGCACAGGGCAGGCATGGTGGAGTATAGCTACTATATAGTCAAAGGGAATTTTCTCAGCGGGTCAAAGACAAGACAGTACATAGCACAGCAGAATAGACAGAACAGATAGAACTGTCTTTGAAGTATGGCCTTGACACCTAAACACAAGAAGGCTTGGTAGGTGAAATGCTTCAGGTAGGGATCAACAGGGGAGGATTTGCTATGTTCAAAGTGAACCTGTGGGTAGAAGAGGGAGGAGATCCAGCATGTAGGCAATCTCAACCAGATTCTCAGGAAGGTCAGGCAGCAGATGAGAACTGTCCTCAGGAAGTAGTTAGACCTCATAGCCTGGAGGAGGGACCCATTTTCTCATAGGCATTGCAGAGGCTGAGGTCCATATCTTTACTCCTGCAATAATGAGCTGGACTCTGTAAGGGAGCACAGTAGCCCTGAAGGAAGACTGGAACCCCAACTGCAATGTGGAACACTGGAAATGCAGGCATCATAGGGAAGTTGGACGGTGCTATGGCCAACTTTGATCTAAGGAATGCAGACTACATGAATACAGATATTTGCTTCCCCATTGCAAAATAGTTCTTATCAAGATTAAGGTCACTGGACAGTATGGACAGTTGACCCTAAAGAAAAGAATGCTGGCTTAGGAGGTTCAGCCTTGTGGGGTTCAGCCTTGAACTGCCTGGGTCTCAGGCTAGAGTTCCTGCCCTTCTTGCAGCTCCTATGACCTCTGTGGTGCCCCTTTGGAGAGCACTCTCGGAATTTAGGTTAGGTCCTAGAGGCACTCTGTCTTTGCAACTTTGTACCTTACACTTAGTCTAGGGCTGTGAGGTAGACTTGAGAGTCAGGCTGTAGAGCAGCAGCATGGGGCTGGGAGTTGTTGGAGTGGGCAAGATTTTGTGGAAAGAGCAGAACCTGTGGTGTGCACTCAGAGTCTGTGAACCACATCCTTAGGTAAGATGCCAAATTCCCAGGAACTGCCTTGTACGATGACAGTCACCTTTCTCAAGGTCATATCTGTACTCAGGAAGCCCTCATTCAATGCTTCAGCTTGAAGCCAAAAATGTCCAGCTGCAGACCCCAAGTTGGAATGTCTCTGAAAGGCCATCTTGCCCCAGAACTTCTTTAAGGTTGACTGAAGCCTAATTTGGAGATTCTATTGCAGAGTTCGTTCTCAATTTGCCTAATCCTGATCTCTTCCCATCATCCTTTCCTCCTTCTTCCCCCTCCTTATCACTAGTGTCGATGCTAGGCGCTCTCTCTAAGAAACTTCGTATACATTGACTTATCTTAGAGTCTGCTTCCTGGAATCCCAGATTGTAGTAACAACTGACAGAAAGTTGACAACAGAATAAGAGAAGTAGAGGGGAGTATAGGCACATTAAAATCCACATTTAAAAAGGTAAAGTAGAAGCTAGGTATGCAGGCAACAGTGGCATGGCCTTGTAATCTCGGCATTAAGAAAGTAGGCAAAGGAAGCCCAGGAGTTCGAGGACAACATGAACTTCAAAGCAAGCTCACAGCCAGACTGGGCTATTTGAGATTCTGTCTTAATACCACCCAAACTGCCAGTAGAGGGAGAGAGAAAGAGGAGGGAGGAGGGGGGAGCAAGAAAGCACAGACAGATAGACAAAAAGAGGAAGGGAGGCAGGGAAGGAGGGAGGGAGTAAATCCAGGTATGGCAACTAACATTATAATCTCAGAACTGGGAACAATTAAGTAGGAGGGTTGATGTGACTTTAGGCTTACCCTGAACTATACTTCGAGACCCTATCTCAAAAAAACAAAACAAAGGAGTAATTAAATAGTTATTGTACCCAGTTTAAATAATAATCAAGGTTCAGAAATATCTGAAAGGTCCCCCCCTCTCTCTCATGTGTGTGTGTGTGTATGTGTGTGTGTGTTGCATGTATAATGTGAGCAATTAGAGGCATAGGCAGGAGAATCTGGAATTCAAGGCCAGGATCTACTACATTGCAAATTTGAAGTCAAGCTGGGATATATGAGTCTATGTATTTAAAAAGCCTACGTAAAATAACTATTACAGATATGAAGGTACCCAAAAGAACTATTTAAATGGTGATGTATCTTTACATTAAAACACAAAACAAAACCATAGATGAAACAAAGTTGGCAATTGGGTGAAATCAGACGCCATTCAGTGATGAGCACATGGGTTTATTATCAGGAGCTTAGGTGGTCAGATGCACAAAGCAACCTTGTGTCTCTGCTCTCTGTCTGTCTAGAAACCGTGGATAGACACAGCCAGGCCTGGGTGACCATGGCTTGTAGCAGCTCAGGCCACTCTTAGCTGCAGAAGATGAAAGAGAACTGCGTAACAACCAGACTCTGA